>OZ025301.1:151322694-151877694 GCA_964019185.1 Maratus speculifer | reverse complement strand
GAAAAAAGTTCTGGTGGTACTGATTTAAAATATATGATGTTTGGCAATATCAATTTAAAAAAAATCTTATCACTTAAGCCACAATTTCAATGTTCGAATGTTTTTTTTTTTTTTTTTTTTTTTTCCAGTTTTAAATAGAAGAGGCACGTGAGAGATTCTATCCCTCTTGAGTTACAAGGAGTGAAGGCCCTTGTAGCTTAACATAACCTCTTCAGTCCTGATGTCGCCTGGAGGCGACACTAAAAATAACCCTTTAAATTAACTTAATTTCTGTTAGAATTGCTAAAATTTCATTTGGACTTTTTAAATAGATGTGTGCATGTTAGAAGCATCGATATACAACCTAATACATGTTTGGAGATGTTTCATAAAAAAATTATACTGGTTTTTGCGGTGCCCCGTAAAATTTGTCTCAGGACTGAGGAGGATAATTTAGAATTTTTCCTTTATTTTTTTTAGTTCAGGTAGTGGATTGAAAAGAAAGATTTTTTGAAAATCTTTTCTCTCCAAAAAAGAAAATTCTCTGGTGCGAAATCGGCGTAAAAAGCTTACAATTGATGTTCAACCTTATGCTTTGACTTTATTAGAATAAATTTTCATGTAAGTCAGGGTACATAGTCTAGAATGACTTGTAAGGACGTTTTCCCAGGATATTTGTAATGCATAACTGCTTACTCTTCCGACGTTTTGGCCTAAAAAATTATAGAAATTTCCGTCTTAGTTAATCGGTAGATTGCGTAATTTGAAATGGTAAAATTAACTGTAAATTTTTTCCGGGCGCAAAAAATGGAAGACATGTGCAGTAACGGTAATGAAATATTTGTTAGGAAAAAAAAGGTCCATTTTATGATAAAAAGTTAATTAAATCCAATTGATTATTTAAATCATCAGATTTTAAAACATTCACCTTTTATATAAACATTTTAATAAAAATTTTAATTTTTCTTAAGAAAGGTGTCATAATAAAAAATAAATACATTGACATGTTTGGGAACCGTCAAATAAGTTCCATAGTCATAATATAAATAAAACAAAATTTAAAAATATTTCTCGGTCAATACAAATGACACGCGACAATGAGATATAAATAACAAAAAACACGCGTTCTATTGCAAAAAATTAAATTAAAATATAGACCATGATCTAAAACATTATTTTAGACATATTAGATCATGGTCTATATTTTAATTTAATTTTTTGCAATTGAGTGCGTGTTTTTTGTTATTTATATCTCATTGTCGCGTGTTATTTGTATTGACCGAGAAATATTTTGAAATTTTGTTTTATTTATATTATGACTATGGAACTTATTTGACGGTTCCGAAACATGTCAATGTATTTTATTTTATTATAACACCTTTCTTTAAAAAAAATTAAAATTTTTATTAAAAGGTCCATTTTTTTTACATGTAACAATCAGAATTTTACAAAATTTCTGATACGAAAACAATTTAATTCCTCTGAATTCCTTGATACGTACGAATTCTGTAAGTCGTAAAGCTTTAGATTTATAAGCATCAGGACACACTATGTATGTCCTAAAAAAGGCAAGGCCGATTTACTATATGGCAGTATACTAAACGAAAAATCTGTTAAGAAAACCTTAGAAAGACTTCAGCCAGGACTTATACTTTTTTTAAACGTGACGTAATATTAATACATATTGTAAAAACTGAAGAAATAAAAAAGAAACATTAGCGATGAATGTATCATTAAAGAAAATTTGTCTCAAACTTTGCATTTTCCATTCAGTGTCAAGATTTTTTTTTTTTTTTTTTTTTTTTTTTTTTTTTTGCTGGCATTGTTTGCAATGCATGCGAATGATTCAGTCGAATGACAAAATAATTCACTGTGCTTTTCACTTAACTTTGTATGAATTAATGTACCGGGTGTCCCAAAAATGACTGATGGATTTTACAATTCAATAACTTGCAAACAGTGACAGCTATTTAAAATATTTTTGCAGAAGGGTTATGTATGATGTCAGGGGTTTTTTTACCGTAATTTTTTTTATTTTAGTTCGAATTTCAAACAGTAGGTGGCGCTGACGGCGATTGAAAACCAGGTCGACGCTTCACTTAGCACAGATCACCTGGACTTCAATCGCCATCAGCGCCACCTATTGATTGAAATTCGAACTAAAATAAAAAAAATTTCGGTTTAAAAAAAAAAAAAAATCTTAACATTATACATAACCCTCCTGCAAAAATTTTTTAAATAGCTGTCACCGTTTGCAAGTTATTGAATTTTAAAATCCATCAGTCATTTTTGGGACACCCGGTATATCTATTATATCCCGGTATATCAGAAATTGCAGATTTTCGTGTAATAGTACACAGTACTTCGGATACAGTATAGTATCCGAAAACTTTTGTGTGTCCGAATGTTATCTGCTTTCTACTGTACAGAAAGTAACTCCTAGTAAACCTTGGCAAATTATATCAATTTCATAAAATGTGAAATAGTTTAATGTAGTTTAAACGCGTCCCAAACATTGTGTCCCCCTCATATCCTTATGTAATGAAATATTGTTGTGCGGTCCTATAAATTAATAACAAATATTCTTTGCATCGCAGATTTTACAGATTGCATATTTTAGTACATACTTCATAGATGCATATTAATTTTATCAAATTAAAAAAATTAATCAAATTAATTCAAAATCATTAATTATAAAATTAATTCAAAAGAGAGTAATATCATTAAAATGCGCTTTCAGCTTTTCTTCCCATTGGCCGCAATGTAATGAAATACTTTTGATTGTCCCTATAATTGAACTAAACATTCGATTTTCATAAAATTTGAAATGACTTGATAAAATTATTTAACAATTATACTTTTCAAATTTCAAACGATTTTGTTGGGTAGTTTTTGTATTGTTACATGAAGACAAATGGACTGAATGATATATTTATATAATTACGAATGCGTAAAAAATTAATAAAAATCTCACGAGAATAATTTATTTTTAGTTTAATTTTTAAAAGAGCTCTGATAATATCCAATTTGCATTTTTTTATAGAATAGAACTTCTTAGAATATAAAAAAATAGCATGAATTTAATTTTTTATAAATAATCTTAAAGAAGTAAAATTATAGTTGAAATTGCATATTTTGTACTTAATCTGGAAGTCTACTACGATGATGCATTTTTTTTTTTAATAAAAAAGCGTAGAAAAAAAAAACTCGACAAAAAAAATCTTTTATCTTCATGATTTAAAAATCAAAATAGATTTAAATTCCAGATTTTTAATCTCTGAGCTTTTAAGAATAGTTAAAAGCCCAAATAACTTGCATTAAAAAAGTATAGCGGCTTAGGAGAAAAAAAAAACTTTATTTTAAAATGAGAATTTTTTTCATACGTCCCGAAAATTGTAACTGGTATACTTCTTTAAATTTACGTTAAGTACACATTTTTGAAAAATTAATTAATAAAATATTTGAAGAAATAATGAATTTCTTTTTAATAAATTTAAATATTTTATTTGGATGTTATGCTTCATTGCATAAAGTATTTAAATTTGAACTTATTAATTGTAATAAATTTAAATAATACTGCAAGTATATGATGAATGAAAAACGTGATTAACTACTGCGAAATTGAGATCTAGATGCGGTGGCATGGAATACGTTAAACAATGTTTAATAAACAGGAAAATATATTAACCTTATTTACATATGTAAAACATTTTAATAGTAATAATATGGGGACGCAACGCTTCGTTTTCCTCTATTCATAAACACATATAATTGTAACATATTCAAATCAAAAACAATAAAAGAAGCATTTACGGTTATATTCTAAAACATATCCGTCAACTCTTCCGTTTTTTTGGATCAGAAAAATATAATAGAAAATTTTTCCTTATTTAATCGACGAATAATGGTGATTTAAAAAGATAAAATTTACTGCGCATTTTTCCTGGTATAAAAAAGCGTAAGATATTGGCAGGTATGTCTAAATTCAAGGTACATAATGCCAAAAATACGAGAACAATTCGGAAAGTAACCTCCGTTTATGAATTAAAAAAAACTAATGAAAGGAAACATCTTTTATTACTTACGTATGAAAGACACGTTCTTGAGCTACTTCTCAACATAATTGCCGTATTAATTAAAACAATTATCACAACGGTAAATCAGCTTTGAAATTCCATCGTCACAGACTTCTGCCGCCGGCCTATTCAACTGGGAATATTTTTAAATTCAACTCGCACCACTCTTTCAATCCAAAGAATTTTAACACATTCTTTTATTCATATTGACAAATTCCGAATTGCTCTCGTAATATTTTACTTGACCCGCTATTTTCTAAAATATTTTTGGCAGTACATTTGTCAACAAATTACATAGAAAAGTATGTTAACTTTTTTTTATTAAAAGAGTGGTGCGAATTGAATTAAAAAACAATCGCAGTTGAATAGGCCGGCGGCAGAAGTCTGTGACAATGAAATTTCAAAGATGATTTACCGTTATGATAATTGTTTTAATTAATACGGCAATAATGTTGAGAAGTAGCTGAAGAACGTATCTTTCATACGTAAGCAATAAAACATGTTTCCTTTCATTAGTTTTTTTTTTATTCATAAACGGGGGTTACTTTCCGAATTGCCCTCGTGCATTTATAAAGTTGAATATTCTGAAAATGAAATTTTCAAACACTTAAAGGATTTTTTAGATCCATCCATCATTTCCATCATTTTATTTTTATTATTAACTTGGTTTTAAAGTATCATTTAAAAAAATGTATGATAATAAAGGTTCATCCAAATAATATGCAGACATACTAACAATAAATGCATAACATACAATGCTTGTTGTTGCAAAGCGGTTTTCCCACCAGTAAAGAGGAAGATTAATATATACCTTCTGTCACAAGACAGAATCCTCGATAAATTTAGATAAAAGTTAATTTGATTTTAAAAGTGGTGGGAAATACAAAATTTAAATTTTAGCGAAGAAAATAATTCGGGCGTTAATGTGTTAACACTAGAACCGCCATTAGAGGTCAAAATGACCCCTGCCAGAATAATAACAGTCGATTCGAACCAGAATTTTCTTCATTATAGATGTTAAACATATGCAGCTCAAAAATAGCTAAATTAAATAAGTTAAATAGTTTAAAATTAAAATTCTGGTGCGAAACACTTTTTATAAAACTTTTGTAAAATACCCGGCTTTTTTAGTGTTAATTATAGCTGATAATTTTCCCCAACTTGATTTATAAGTGAGAAATGCAGACTTAAACGGAGGAAAGGGTAACAAAATAGGTTTTTTTCATTATTTTATTTTCTGATACTACAACTTATAAGAAATATCATCGGAAAATTTGGAGTCATTAAGAACAAAACTTTACAAGCTATAGACAATCGAGTCTCCGGACGCTCGGTCCCTCTGACCGCCCCTAAACCATTAAAAGCAATACTTTTGTGTTGGCTTCGTGCCAGGAGTTAACCAAAGATGTAGTTTAACCTCTTTAGACCTGACACATTTTAAGCCATCGTAAAAATTATTTCACAGTTTGTTCTATCTGTTTATACGTATGGAAACATAATTTTGAAATAAAAAGTAAAATAATTATTATCAGTTTATATTTACTAGCAGGTACACATATGTGCAACTCGGGTTCATACTGCACAAAAAATCTTCATTTTTCAAAAAATTATTTAAACGAGGAATTTGATGGACAATTGATACATATAAACTTATTTTACGTGCCATTTTCGAAAAAAAATATTTTTTTAAATATATATAGAAGTATATACTGCATCTTGTACAAATAACTCTTGTTTTTGATTTGCAGCCTTCATACTTGCATTTTGAAACAAAGTTATCATTTGTTGAACGAGGAAACTGTCCAATTTTTTCATATCTAATATAGTAAATTAGCTTCTAAATATCCTTACGTTGTTTTCGCTGTGGTTTATTTGCGGAATCGTCTTCAGAACAATTTTCAGGCGAATAAATTTTGCGTGCTCTCCATGGTCATCGTTCTTCCATTACTTCGCTCTTACATTTCATCAGTACTTATGCAATCTCTAAATATACCGCAAGAGAGACAATCTGTCTTTTCGAGGATCTTCACCTGTTTTGCAATTTCTGATATACATTATCCAAAAAAATGATATAACCAAATCTATAAAATGTGTATGAAACTCTTGCTGACAACTTTTTTGTGTGGATAGAATAACGGTAGTAAGCTAAACACCTATCATTTTAATTCGTACCACCCATACACGTTTTGTATTCAGAATTGCAGGTTGTGTTACATTAATTTTACAGTTTTGATCTTTAGACCACCTAACACAACTGCTCTTGCGATCGCTATCGATGCATATCGAAAGCAAAGTTACACATTTGTTATCTTTCCAGTTTAGTATACACATATCCCTTTCTTAGTCACTCATCCCACTCTCCGTGTTACAAATCTCGATCATTCTTGATTTTTTTTTATCTGCTACTCCTAGTCTTTTGTTCATAATCATTCCAGTTTAGTAGATATTGTTTCTCAATAAAAAATTGACACATTTTGCACTAGTAAAAAAATTGTCCTACTAAATCACCCGTGTGTTGTCTTTTTGGTATAAATTAAAAAAGAAATTGACAATGCCTCAACCTAGACCTAATCATAATTATTTTGAATCATCAGCTGGTACAATTCTTTTTCCATGATGTAATTGTCAGTCAAGTCTATGGCCATTCCTGGCTTTTAAAATAAAGTTTTTTAATCCCAACGGATTAGGTTTTAACGGCACATATTGTCTAGATCCACAACGTCCAGCAAATGGGATCTAGTGATCTCTGGTTCATCAAGTGATAAAAGTTTTGTCCGGGGCAGGGAGAAACATTTTATTCTTACTGCATTAAAGATAAGGTTTATTTTCTATAATTTGTCATCTGCTTAAAGGTCATTTGATTTATCTGCAAAATGAAGAAATTTTCTAATCTCAAAAAAATCGATCACGTGACATATTAGCTGCAATTCAAAGTACTGACAAGTCTTTTTGGAGATATTTTAAAGTTCCTACGAGTATGTGTACGCTTGCAATTTTTATAATTTTATATTTAGATGCATTTATTGAGCGACGGTTTCGTGTTTGAGCGGAATATAACGGAATTTGTGTCATATGAAACTTTTTTCAAAAATCTTCATTTAACTAATCTAGAAATGATTCAAAAGAATTTAGGATGCTGTAAAATCTGCTTTTAGATAATCCTCATCAATCAATGATCCTCGAAATACTATTAGAAGTAAAAAAGATTAAATAAATATTTGCGAAAAGATAAGATTTGTTTATTCTAATGTACTGTAACACAAGTTTTAAAAATTTACTTATTTTCAGCTTCCCATGACAAAGGGCTTTTAGGTTAAACTTTATTGTTACATGGATTCGGGATAGGTACTAGAGCAATATACTCAATGGTTATATCTGTGTCATCTAAAGTTTTATTGCCAGAAGACTCACCATCACAATTGTCCTCATCAGTTTATTTACTCTTACAAAGCTATAATAAATATGATTTTTAAAAATTAATTTTATTATTTAAAACATCAACAAAATGAATTCTTATTTATAATTAAGTATATTTTTTTAATAATTCAACAACTTTAGCACTGCACCAATTAGATACCATTCAGTACAAATTTTTTGTGTGAGATGACTTCTTTCCAAAAACAGAGATTGAAACCGGAGGTGCACATATGTGTACCTTACAAATTACATCTAATTTAAATATACATTATGATCTAGTTAAAAATTTTAAATGATTTGTTTAATACTGAAGAGTTTATAAGCTTTCTTAAAAAATATTATGAATAAATATTAATTTTCTAATTATAAAAATGTACTTACTTTTTTGAAGTTTTATATTTTTCGCCATTGCTCGTTTATTTTCTCCAGAATAATATGAATTAAGACTGCTACTGCCATTTCTTGCTGAAACTAGAAAAGACTAACGTACACAAATAACATCCTTTCGTCTCAATAAAAAAAATTTCAAATATTAAGTGAGATGCGCAGTTGAAATCAGAGATACACAAATGTGCACCTCGGGTCTGAAAAGGTTAAGGTATTAAGGATGCTTTATATCATACAGCAACTGAGAGCAGTTGCTTTATGGAGCTGGAATGGATGATTCTATGTAAGTTTTTTTTTTAAATCTATATTTTATTCATGTATCACACTTCTATCGCGTTTTTCTCAAAATAAATAAATAAATAAATAAAAATTCAATAGTCAAAATTTTTCGAAAACCTTCGAACCGATTTTTCCTAAACTTTGCACACTTCATTAACATACTAAATACTAGTTTCTGAACGAAGGATTTTTTTTTTAATTTCAATTGTAACTTAGTTTTTTAATTAAAAAAAGAGCACTTTTTGGCAAAAATCAAAGTTTAAATCAGATTTTTTCTTATTGCACATTCACCGAAAATTCAAAATTGAATATTTTGCTAAATCCTTCGTTCAATTTATAGGCATGAGAGTGTTCCGACCCCAGAGCTGCCAACTTCTACGCCTATTTAAATCGTAAAAACATGTTTGAAACCACAAAAACCTTTTAGTAAAATGTATGCCAAATATATTCAATATTATGCTTTACAATACATAATGTTAATTATTTATTAAAATTTCTGTTTCAAATATCTTTATTTGAATTCAAATAGGCGTAGTAGTTGGCAGCCATGCGACCCAAATGACCGATAACTACCAACAAATTTTAAAAGTATACTTTGGTTTATAACTTCCCTTTTATTCTGTTATTAAACAATACCATAATTTTTAATAAAATTTAGTGGTAGTAATCGGTCATTTTGGTCGGAGCGCTATCATCCCTGAATTTAAGACAATCTTATGTACTAAAGAAACTCCTTTGTTTTTTCAATTTCAGATGAAGCAATTATGAGTTATCTTAACTACCGCTTGGAAATTTTTTGGGGGGTGATTCGTTCTCACCACTAGCACTGGCTGAATTTTCAATATATATATATATATATATATTTTCAAAATGTAGCAAAATATTTTTAGAATAATGCTTAATAGTGTATAATAAGTTTTAAAATATTAATCAATAAGTTACCCAGTAAAAAATCACAAAAATATGCTTTTTTTAAAGTACCTCAGTCCCTTGTTCCCCCTTAAGTATCGGTTGGAATGACTCAGTAGATAGAGCAACTGCCTCGAATTCCTTAAATCATGGTTCTATTCCAGGCTCTGGCTAGTTTTTCACCTCGGTTGGGTTTATTTTATTTATTATTTGTATGTCTATATATTATTTGTATATAGCTTTATAATTTGAATTCAAACTTTATTAGTGTAAATAAGTGTATTTTAATTTGTATGTTAATAGCTCGACATGTTGTCTCAAAAGTTACATTTTCAAAAAATTATATTATTGTAACATCAAAAAATGCGATTTTTGCAGACAGATTTTACCGGTTCACTAACTTGGCCTATAAATTTATAGAATGCATAAACCACCAAATATGGTTCTCGGGTAAAAATGTAGAATTGAGCATATAGATGTAAAAAAATTAAAAGGTGTTTTATTATTTTTATTAGTAATAAACATCAATAATGGCAAATAATTAAAATCGGTCAATCAGAAAAATTAGAAAAAACCCTTAAAGTCTTTTTTTTTTTATTTCTAAATTTCTTTAGTAAAACAACTATTAACCATTTTATATTCAAACAAAAGAAAAATTAAAAAAAATTTAGTTATTTAGAAGAAAACATAAAAAAACTAACACAAGAGTTTACAATGTGTATTTTGAATTTAATCTAAATTTCTAAGTTACAAGGAATTTTTTTCAGAAATCTTTTCTTCTTCCTCTCCCCCCCCCCCTCCCCTAAAAATCGTAAGTATTTAAACATATTCTTGAAAAAACAAACTCTTTTGCTGTGGTATTTTAAAATGAAGAGGATTAAATTTCCCGTCTGAATTTTAATTTCAAATAAGTAATTAAAAAAAAGAGATTTAAAAATCTTAAAGAATGTTCCAGGAGAAAGGAAATCCTTTCTAGACTTAAAATATACCATTATTTTTAAACAAGTTTTTTTTTTTTTTTTTTTTTTACGAGAAACGCATTTTTTTAGGCTTCATTTTTTAAAATCTTCTGAAAGCTTTAATTGTTTAAATTAATAATGTAGCACTTTTATTTATTAGAAATTAAATAAATTAGTTTTGAAATACCATTAATACTATGGCTTTTTTTAATCAGTAATTTTTACCGTTTTCCAAATAACTTGAAACAAAAATCAAAATTTAATTAATAAAAATACTTAAGATATTTCATCTTTTTTTTTTAATCTAATGTGAAATGAGTTAATGAAACAAGAATAATTTTAATTGTAATTTTTAGCACTTTTATTAATAGTCTTTCTTATTTATTAAAAGTAAATTTCTTGTTATTGCTTTTTACAGTTTTGAGATTTTTTTTTTTTTTGTCTTTTTATCGTACAACAACACAGGGTGTAAATTCGTATATAAAATATTCACGGATTCCAAATATGTTTTATTGTACTGTAACTTTTAAAAATTCTTTTAGTATCTTAAAATCAACTTAAATTAGCTTGTCTTGATATATTCTATATATTTTTGTGAAATTTTTAATTTCTAAACAAATTTTAAACAATATTAAAAATTCTAAACCGTAATTAATGTCACAATGTGTGAGGAGTCGATGTTCATAAAAAAAACCTGTGGCAACTTTATGGAGTTAAAATATATTTACTAAAGTACTAAAATTCAAAATAAGAAGGGGAGAATCAGAGTCGTAAAAGAGAGTAAAAAAGACTTTTGCGATCAGTGTTGCCAGGGGGCTACTATTTTTTTAATCAAATTTCTTGACTGTCACCACTTTTTTGAAACGGTAAAATTCCCTTTGTTTTCACCTATATTAATATGTCACTAAATAAGGCTCTTTTTAATATGTCAAAAATGTGGTATCAATCAAGTATCTGAATATTAAAAAAGTAGCCCATCTGGCAACACTGTTTGCGATTCCGTGAAATTTAAACAAACGGTATATAATATTTAAAAAAAAAAATACTAAAATTAGAAAAATTAGAACAGAAGAATCAATGCCAAATGAGAGAAAAAGAACTTTTGCGATTCCGTAAGATAGAAGCAAACGGTATACATTCCAAAAAATTCTAAAATTAGAAAAATGAGAAGAAGAAAATCAAAGTCAAAATGAGAGTAAAAGGAATTTATGATTTACAACAATCGCAACAAGTGCTACCGTTTCCAAAATAAATAAATAAATAAAATACTAAAATCCGAAACACGAGAAGACAATCAATGTCCAAAAGACGAATATTCAAATGATTAATGTCCAGAAGATCAATGTCCAAAAAAGAAAGTTGTCTTTTGTGATTCCGAGAAAACGAAGGAAACGCTACCTTTTCAAAAAGTATTAAAACTAAAAATGTGAAGGGGAGAATCAATATCCAAAAAAAGAGTAAAAAGACTTTTGCTATTCAGTGAAATCGAAGCAAACACAATCTTTTAACCAAAAGTGTCAAATCATCAGCCAGGGCCATATTTAGAAGAAAATAATAGAGGGAGAGGGGCTCAAGAAAATGTAGGGGGGAAGACTCATGTTTTTTCTCTCTCTCTTTGGGACGCAGAAAGATAAATTAGAGCATGTTTCCACTGTAGTTAGTGTGTTTCTCATTAAACTGTTCTAATAATTTCATTTTTTGCTAAGAAAAGAATATGATAATGAAAACTTCGAGTGCATAACGAATGTAATCCCTAGTAGCAAACCAATATTGGTTCAACGTTGCGCCAATATTTCATTTATTGGAAATATTGCTAATAAAATGCCAATATTGATTATATATTGGTATTTCATTGGAAATATTTCCAATGAATGCCCAATAATGTATAAAAGTTGGCGTTACATTGGAAATATTCCCAATGAATCCCCAATATTGTACAAATGTGCTTTACATTGGATATATTTCCAATGAAACCCCAATATTTAACCAATATTGGCGTTCTATTGGTATTTTCAATGAAACCCCAATATTGGCATACTATTGGCAGCAAATATTGGCTAAATAAGGGCAAAATGTAAACACCCCAATATTGGAGCAATATTATATGCTAGTATAGAGCCAATGTGTCGATATTGCTCCAAGATGTAGACAATATTGCCCCAATGTTATTTGGTTACTAGGACACATCATGTTAGCGTCATATGTGCAAATAGGATGAGTAAGTGTTGAAACACTTAGTTTAGTTACAATTTAGTATTTTTGCAAAACTGTGAAAGGTTCTCAAAACTAAAATACGTTTTTGAACAAAATTTCATTTGGATTTTTGGTACATAAATTCCTTTAGTGACCTTAGAATTTTTTCCCGGGGAGACTCAAAATGTTTTAGGTGAACTGAGCCGCCTATCGTACCCCCTTACATACGGTCCTGTCATTTGCTATCATGATGCTCATAATACTGAGTCGTATATCACTGTATAATGAAAGACAACTGTGGCATTTGGGAATCAAGTTGGGTGTTCCATGTAATAAAACACTGAGCCGCAGAGGGTTAATAAAAGCTTGTAAGTGTATCCAAGTTACTGGTGTAGACTCTTAATAGTTAGAACACCAGAACAGTATATTACCAGCAGTAGCGGCTCATCAGGGAGTGCTGCATCCGATTTTTCACACCACCAAAATTTAACAGAATCTTTCATATTATTAATTCGGCAAATTTTGTTGATTAAATAAAAGTGGAATAACCATATAATTTTAGTGGTGTGAATAAATTGATGCAGAAATAAGAAAGGAAGAATCAGAGTCGTAAAAGAGAGTAAAAAGAACTTTTGCGATTCCTTGAAATTTAAACAAACGGTATATAATATAAAGAAAAATACTAAAATTAAAAAAATTAGAAGAATCAATGCCAAAAAAAGAGGAAAAGGACTTTTGCGATTACGTAAGATAGAAGCAAACGGTGTACATTCCAAAAAATTCTAAAATTAGAAAAATGAGAAGAAAAAAATCAAAGTCAAAATGAGAGTAAAAGGAATTTATGATTTGCAACAATCGCAACAAGTGCTACCGTTTCCAAAATAAATAAATAAATAAAATACTAAAATCCGAAACACGAGAAGACAATCAATGTCCAAAAGACGAATATTCAAATAATTAATGTTTATTACCCCCTGACCAGCCGCTACTGATTACCAGTACAGTAGTTAAACATCCGATCAGTGTTGCCAGTAGGCTACTTTTTTAAAATAAAGATAGTTGATTCACACAACTTTTTTTTAAAGGCAAAATTCCGTTTGTTTTCGCTTTTATTAATATGTCATTAAATAAAGCGCATTTTACTATTTGAAAAAAGTGGTGCCAATCACGAATCTGAATTTAAAATAAGTAGCCCATCTGGCAACACTGCATCCGATTGTAATTTAGAAAGTATGAAGTTTTCTTGGTAGCAAGATGGACATAGATGGACATACAAATCGCCAAAGTAATAGCCAAATTATACATATTGACGCAATTTTTATTTTAAATAATTTTAAAAAATAATAATAATTAGTGAAATGTTAATAAAAATACAAATAAAAAGTCGAAATAAAAACCGCCTAATGGCGTCTTAAATACGTGTATCGTATTTAATGTCATTGAATTGACATTCACGATCATCCATGATTGGCATTTAAACTTATAATTTGGCGATAATATTTTGGTCGACGGATTACAGAGTAGTACCAAATTTTCTCCAGATACTAACTTTAATAAAAGATATCGTCTCTTTTAAACGTATTTATTGATTTCAATCATAAACATCGTCAAAGTTTTTTATTTCATTTTACTGGTGTCAGTTTGGCTAGGTATTTTTCACAGACACTGAAAGAGGTTGTCTTAGTTGCCACAATGTGGTGGAACTACTACTGCCTATATGAACTTCAACCATTAAAAATTAATAGCAGTTTTTGCCATTAATTTTTATTGGTATTTCATTATAGTGAGGTATTTAAGTAGAAATTTTCTACATAAATTTATTGGTGAAAGTTTAAGGTGGCGGTTATGAACGCCATGCCGAAGCGGATACGTCAGTTCTTTCTTAATAATTCCATGGTAAACAGTTACTAGTAAAGAAGAATATCACTTTTAACCTTTTTTTTTTTTTTTTTTTTTTTTTTTTTTTGGTTGAAATGTTCCATTAATGAGACCTTTAAATAAAGAGTCATATCTAGATAAATTTATTTATTGGTGGAAGTTTACCGCAGTGGTTTATAAGCTTCTGCGAAATTGGTTGCAATTGAAAACTCACTATTTTAAAGATATTGAATTCCTGTTTCTTTATAGTTCCATGAAAAAAATTATGAAATATATTTCTCTAATGATGTTATGAATAAAGAGGAGGAGATGTATTGTGTATTGGCTCGCAGCTCCGAGTAAAATAACTGAGGAAGTTTGAACAGGATGGCAGCTGTTGCTTTTAATCGGATCCACATTTTTGACTATTGCCGATGAAAACTTCCTCCAGTTAACTTCAATAAAAAATTTCATATTACTTAAGTTCTTTATTCATTATAAATTTCTCGCAAAAATAAAGCAAAATATTTCTGTTTATTTTTTATGGTATCATTTTGTTAAGTATTATAATCTTTTCACTGACACTGACAAGAAGTTGTCTTAACCACACTCCCTGATTTGCCCGTACATCATAGGAGCAACATGTTTTTTCTAATCATGATTGACCGCTACTACTTCCAGGCAAATGATTTCAAATCATGATATATTATTCCCACCAGTAAATTTTTAATGTAAATTTTGACATTATTTAATCCGAGCATTAGTCTGATTTAATTTGGCAAAAAATTCTGTTTCGAAAAACCGGTGATAAAAGATTAAAAATTCTGTAAAAGAGACAAAAAAAAAAAAAAAAAAAAAAAAAAAAAAAAAAAAAAAAAAATGCGGAAGAGCATTATTTGAAAGATTTTTTTTTTTTTTAATATTGATCTGTTAAGTAGTTAAGTGACCCAATTTGGAGGAACGACTAACGCTGAAGTAAACTTCCTGAAGAACATCAATTTTTGCCGTTAGTTTTGACTGAAATTTTCCATTAATAATGCGTTTGAACAAAGAGAAAATTTGTACTTAAACTTAAGAGTGGAAGTTTTCCATTGCGGTAATAAATCCCATCGAGAGCGGTTCCACTTGAATATTTGCTATGTCATTTACTTTCTTTTAATATTTCCATGATTTCTCTATGTTTTGATCTTGTATTTGGATCACGTGTTGCACGACTCAAACTAACTGTTCATATATATTTTTTTTCATTACTTTTTTTTTTCATTCAAGAAATTTTTCGAATTTTGTTATGAAAATAATTTTAATGGTATACACAATTGTTTTGATATATTTAATTTTGTTTTGAAAACGAAAACTTAACATAATGACTGAAATTGACCTATAGTGTTTGCGCTGATGACAGTAAACGTGATGCTACCAAAATCTGGTCCTGATTTTTGCAAATCTGAAGATTATCTGAGCGTTATTTTTTTACATAATTGTCCAGTGGCTATTTCCATGAAAATTTGTCATGTCTGTCGCACACCACGTCTGTCAGTGTTTATGTTGGCCACAGTCATTTTTGAAAAGTTTGCTTGATTTATTCAATTGATGAGATACCTTCGATAAAAGAAGCTATATTTTTCCGTTTTCAAATCCTGGTAGTCAAAAATCATAGTATGTGACAGACATCACAAATTTTCACCGAATTATCCCAATATAGTATGTAATATGAATTCTAATTTTTTTCTATTTCACTGATAGGAAAATACTATTAATTTTTCAACCATTGTTTAGGAATGAGATTCAACGTTTTGCATACCAGTTTTATGTTAGACAAATGTTGTTGAGTTAAATCGCAAAGAATTTCAGATTAATCCCTTGAGGGGCAAGCAGTTGCGTCTCTGTCAAATTACATTCTCACCGGAAAGATCGAAAAAAAAATTTTTTTAAATAAGAAAAGGCAATTTTGCGACATTTTTTTCACCAAAGTTAAAAGTATAAAATTTCGTTAAAAGTTTTTGGTGAGAATCTCGTTTAAATTAAGGGGTATAAAATGAATCCCACCGCTCCTCGAGGGGTAAAATGAAATAATATTTTCTCTAACAAAATACCGGTGTGCAAAAACGTGTAAATCTCATTCATATCTGTTGGAGTTACACTTACACTCTATTGACTTGATAAACTAAAATTGTTTAAATGTATTTTAAGTAAAAGGGTTAACTTTTTTGCACTGATGGCAAAAAGAATAATGTTACCAAAGTCATCTATAATTTTGTTGATTTCCTATTTTTATATATTAGTGTGCCTATTTCCTATTTTTATACATTATTTGCCAGATGGGCTACTTTTTTTTAAATTCATATTCTTGATTGGCACCACTTTTTGGGAATGGTAAAATGTGACTTATTTAATGACATAATTATTAAGGTGAAAACGAAGAGAATTTCACCATTTCAAAAAAGTGGTATCAAATAAGAAATATGAATTTAAAAAAAGTAGCCCACTTTCAACACTGTAGTGTGCAATACAGTATTATGAATTTTTATTTCTATTTCGCTGCCACGAAAATATCGTTAATACCTCAACTACTGACCTCCTATTAATTTTAGTAAACTTCCTGATGCTCCAAGAGTTATGTTTTATAGATTACTGTGCAATAATTACTATGAATTCTATTTTATTTACTATTTCTCTGATATGGAAATGTTATTAATACTATGTATAATATTATAATTATAATAATATTATGTTTTACTTGATAAATCGGTAGAATTTGTTTCGTTGTTTTAACTACCAAATTTATGCATATTTTTTGCACTCACATTAAACATACTGTTACCAAAATCTTTAATTTTTTGTATTTTTTACATTATAGTGCAATAGTGTTCATGAATTATAATTATTTTTAATTTCTATGCTAACAAAATATCATCAATGACTGAACAACTGTAGTATTAATAAATAGTTTTACCTTTATTTAATAAATCGGCAGAATTTGTTTAATTACCGTGTGATCCAAAAGTCAGGACGAACTTTAAAAATGAATACCGTATTTTCGGGTGTATAGTCCGCGGCTTATACAAGAAAAAAAAACCTTCGAAAAAGCCGCTGCGGCTTATACACGGTGCGGGTTATACAAAGATTTTTAAAAAAAAAAATGGAAATCGTGATATTTTTTCTACAATGAGGTTTAAAAACCTCAAAAAATTTGAAAAAAAAAACATCGAAATTTGTAAATTTTTTTCGCTATGCCGCGAAATATAGAATTCTCTTAAGTTTGTAAAGGCCTTTTTTTTTTTTTTACTGTTTAAATACAGTAATTTCTGGGTTTGGAAGAACTGTCACAACAATCGCCAAGTATTGCACTAACCGGCAGCGAGAAATAATGACGCTCAAATGCAGTTTGCTCTTGATTTGAGAGGGTAAAAACAACAGCATGACATTTTACTTATTTTAAACTTTTTGCTGAATAAATCGTTTTAATGTTAACTGTAATCAGTTTTTTAGTAGAGATGTGTCATTTGTTGAGGAACGATTCAAAAGGAGTAATTCCGGCAGTGGAACTAAAGGAACGATTCCAGTCTGTAAAAAAGAATCTTTCCGAAAAGGAACGAAATCAGGAAATTTGTCCTTTTTTGGAAAGGTTCCGTATTCGAATCCTCTGAATCGGTCCGAAACTTCGAAAAGGGCAAAATCCTCAGACTCGTTTCGAAATGAAACTACTCCGAAAAAGTTCGATTCCCTCGGACTCATTCCGAAAAGGAGCAATTTCCTCTGACTCGTTCCTTAGTAGAAACCATAGAAGTATTACTTAATATTTCTATGATAGAAACGACTCTGAAAAGGGGGATTTCTCAGAATCGTTCCGAAAAAGACCGACTCCTCTGAATCGTTCCGAAATGACATAAATCACACTCTTTTTTTTTTTTTTTTTTTTTTTTTTTTTGTTCTTTGCAACAGGGCAGAGTAAATTTTTTTTTTTTTTTTTTTTTTTTTTTGAGAAGTAAACTAAAAATGATCTTAAACTCAGAATTGTCAAGGTAGGAAAGGTCCCAGATTTTGGACTCTAGAAACACAAAGGGGGGCTGCAGCACCGATTCGCTACCAAACTATTTTCCGACATTTTATTTATAGATTTTTTTAAGGTCTCGAGTTTAAGTCGACCCTCCCCCCCCCCTCTTTGAAATTTTTTTTGTCTAAATTTTCTCGACTTATACGCGCGTATATACTTTAATGGCTTCTAACCTCGAACCCTGATCGAAATATACGTTCGTAAGTGGTGTATAGCCCGCGGACTATACACCGATGCAACTCCGCGGCTTATACACGAACTTGTTTTACTGCACTGCTCGATTTAGGAGTGCGGGCTATACACCCGAAAATACGGTAATTCGAAAACGAATCAAGATACAAAGACACAGTTTGCTCCAAACGGATGGGGAAAAAACCGGGTTTTCTGTCGCTACGAAAAAAATAGTTCTATTGGCAACCAACAGATGGCCCTGTCGGATTTCTGAATGGCAAGGGCAACAGACACTCCAAACAGTCACCTTTATGCAAGATGGAGCACCACTTCATATTGCTCTGCGTGTGTAACGCCTGCTACGCTCAATATTTGGGGGAGGATCGCATTATCAGTCGCTACTTTAATCACGCGTAGTCTCCAAGATCTCCCAATCTGACACCCTAGCACTTTTGGCTGTGTCGATTATTGAAGTCAAAAGTGTACCGCGGCCAACCGGCCACACTAACAGCACTGAAAGATGCTATCCGCCAAAATGTAGCTGCCATAACATAATAAATGTTACTCTATGCTGTGAACGGTGAGGTGCCTCGTCTCACAGAATGATGGACAGCAAATTGAACAGCTATTCTAGTAGGGTAACATCCCCAGTAATTGGCACATTAAGAATTTGTCGTTAAACTTACTTCAATTTTCATTACAAAGAAATAAGCTATTTACTTGGAAATATTTTTAAATCAAAGAATGCATATCTGTGCATCTATTTTGCCCACTAAAAGGAAAGAAAAATTGAAAAAGTATTTTTATAAAAATATATTTATAAAAAGTTGCTGAAATCACCAGTAATTGGCACCTAGAGCACCAATGTATGACACCTTTTGATACAGTAATTGGCATATGTTTATATTTAAAAAAAACTTTACATTTTGAATTGGGTTTAATCGCTTTAAATTAATTTACTGTAGATGAAGATGCCATATTTCAGGTTTTTGAGAGTAAGAAATCAGCATATTAGTCTGAAATGTGAACATATTAAAACAATACAATATACTTACATTAATACCCAGTAATTGTCATATGAAGCTTTAATGGATTCCAATTACTGATAAAATTTATATTTTCAAATAAAAACAAATGATAAACAAAATTAGTCTATAATTTTAAAACTACTTCCAAAATTACTGGTTTAATCTCAAATTCCTTGCGAATTCCTTGTAATTGGAATAAGTGCCAATTACTTGGAACTAGCAAAATTGAAGCACCATTAATTGGCAACTACCATTAATTCAGAAATCCAAATATTTGTGTCAAAAATACTTTTACACAATTAAAGTAACCCTTTTTAACTAAACAAAACTGTTGTCAATTAAAATTTAAAATATATTATAAATCAGATAATAATGAATTGAAAAGCATGCCTTCCTTAACCCATTAACGCCCAGCGTCCTCTTTTGAGGACGGTTACAAAAACAGCAAGAAAGCGGTTTTCCCACCAGTAAAGAGGAAGATAGATGTTTACCTTCTTTCACGAGACAGAATCCTCGATAAATTTAGGTAAAAGTTAATTTGATTTTAAAAGTGGTGGGAAATACAAAATTTAAATTTTAGCGAAGAAAATAATTCGGGCGTTAATGGGTTAAGCCAAAGCAGAAGAATTTGCCACAAAATGGCTAATTTGATACAAGCCATACTTGTTTCTCTTTCCTAGGCTCTATTATCATCTTGTAAAATAAACCAAAGTTATAATCTTTAACGTAAATGAGCATATAACTGATATATGGTCCTGAATCTTTAAAAGACTGGATATAAATCTTTTTTTAAGGACATGTTTGTAAAATGTGCCAATCACTGGTGCACGCCAATTACTGGGGGTGTTACCCTACTAATTAACTGCAATTAAGCTTACTTGTAAGTTGTCAAAATTTTTTTCATTTGTAAATCATGTTTTGGTGCATTAAATCACTATAGCACCATCTGTTGGTCGTCAACAGAACTATTTTTTTCGTTGCCAAAAAAAAAAAAAACCCAATTTCTTCTCCATCCGTTTGGTGAAAACCGTATCTTTTGTACCTTAATTCGTTTTCGAATTATTCATTTTTAAAGTTAGTCCTGACTTTTTGATCACCCTGTATTTTAACTACAAAGCTTCTGTATAATTTTTGCACTATTGACTGTAATTTTAGTAAGCAGAAAACAAAAATATTTTTGTACAGCATCACTGTAAAAATAATATAATAATAAAAATAATAATAACTATAAAAATACAGTTATTGATTTTTAGTGTTTTGAATTTAATCCAAAAATCTCCAATGATAATTGTATTTTTTATGTATTTATTTGTCCCCTAAAAAAATGAAAAAAAGATGAAGAAGAAATAATGAAGTATAGAAAAACTGTCATGCAAAAAAATCTTATGCGACTATTCGCTTTCAACTATTTTAATTTTTCTTTTTTTCTTTATTTTATTTTTGGATAAGGCTAAAGGGATTTGCCAAGAATAAGAAATAATATTGTAAGCTTTTACAAAATAAACCCTCATTTTAAAATAAGAGATTTGCTGAAGAATTTTTTTTTCGGCTTCATTTTAGTTTAGTTTCCTCTTCTCGGAAATTCGGAGTAACATATATTTATTTAACCCATTAGTGCCTAGCGTCCCTTTTTAGGGATGCTTTAATAGGTGCATTCAGCACTGTTTTTGACACCGGTAAAAAAGAAAAGCAATAATTATTTTATTTAAATGATGCATTTTCGTGATTAATGAACTAAACTTAAATCTTCTAAAAATAGTGGTGCCAACCAAATAAAATTTACGCAAAAGATGCTGGGCACGAATGGGTTAAATTGTCTGTTTTTTCAGTTTTTTATTCTATTTTGTTTAAAGTATTTTTTTACATTACAGTGCTATAGAGTATCATGAACTACGATTATTTACAATTTCGATGCTAGGAAAATATCATTAATTGCTGAATTTGTACAGATAATATATTTATAATAAGATAAGTAATGTGTAAGATAATACGTTATGATGTGTGACAATAAGTTTAGTAAGCAGAAAAAAAAAAAAATACTTCAGTACAGCATCACTGTAAAATAAATAATAATAATAAGGATAATAAATACAATTATTGATTTTCAGTGTCTTGAGTTTAATCTAAAAATTACCAACGATAATTGTGCTTTTTATTTATTTGTCTTTTTCCCCCTAAAGAAGAAATAATGAAGTATAGGAAAAAATGCAAAAAATATTTTGCGACCATTCGCTTTCAACAATTTTAATCTTTCTTTTTTCTTTCGCTTTTTGGATAAGCTAAAAGTCTTAAGGAATTTGCGAAGAATAAGGAATAAGATTGTAAGCTTTTAAAAAAATACATTCCTCATTTTAAAATAAAAGATTTGCTGGAGATTTTTTTTGTCTTTATTTTAGTTCAGTTTCCTCTTCTCGGAAATTTGCAGTAACATATTTATTTAAATTTAAATTCTATTCTTAATTCAATTTGACAGGAATGGGATAAAATATTTTAGAGAATGATAAAGCATATTTATCTTTGCTTTGATCTCTTATTTGGATTTCGTGCTGCACGCATAAACAAACTGCTACCAAAATCTTCCCGTACATTTCCTGATTTTTTAAGAGTTATTTTATTACATTACAATACAATAAGGCATTCATTATGAATTACAATTCTTAACAATTTCGATGCCAGGAAAAAATGATTAATTGCTGAATTTCTCTATAATTTTTGCCCTAGTGACTGTAAGCTTAGTAAACAGAAAAAAAATACTCCTGTACAGTATCACTGTAAAAAAATAGTAATAGCAAAAATAAATACTGTTATTGATATTCAGTGTCTTGAATTTAATCCAAAAATCTCAAATGATAATTGTATTATTTATTTATTTATCATTTTCCCCTAAAAGAAGAAGGAAAAAAAACTTATGAAGAATAGGGAAACTGTCATGCAAAAAGTATTTTGCGACCATTCGCTTTCAACAATTTTATTCTTTCTTTTTTCTTTACGCTTTTTGGATAAGCTAAAAGTCTAAAGGAATTTGCCAAGAATAAGAAATAAGATTGTAAGTCTTTAAAAAATACATCCCTCATTTTAAAATAAGAGATTTGCTGAAGAATTTTTTATTTTTTTATTTTTTATTTTTATTTATTTATTTATTTATTTATTTAATTTTTTTTGTCTTCATTTTAGTTCAGTTTCCTCTTCTCGGAAATTTGCAGTAACATATTTATTTAAATTTATATTCTATTCTTAATTCTATTTGATAGGCATAGGATAAAATATTTTAGAAAATGATAAAGCATATTTCTCTTTGCTTTGATCTCTTATCTGGATTTCGTGTTACACGGCATAAATAAACTGCTGTAAATTATCTAATTTTTTTTTTAATGATTTATGACAATTGTCTATTTTCCTATTAATTTTATTTCAATAGTATAAGACATTTTGCTTAAGGTGATGATTAAAACCTCATTATTTTATTTATCTAAATAAAAATGTATTTCTGTTAAATAAATATTCAAGTTCTTAAACATTTTCTGAAATTAGTAATATTATTTTACCATTCATAAATTAATCATCAGACACCGCATATTTTAAAACAACTTTACTCGGCGGCGTAACGAGGATGGATATACAAGTGACCTGCATACCAATAATTTTTTAAAGCTCTGTTCGCCTAATCTAGCAAGAAAATTTTCTGCTATGAATCAAGGAGAAAATTTTGCAATATTACTCGTTGGAAGCCCACCCTGTTTACGCCACGGTTATTATCTGCAAGACACACAGTTCAAATTTATAAAAGAATATAATAACCACTTAACCCCTTCGCGACAGGAGCTTTTTACTAAATTTTTAATGTTTTGCAACCGGTTTTTAAAAACAGAAATGTGTGCCTTAATAAATCGAGAAAATGCTCCAATTGAATAATGCGAATTTTAGAGTAAAATTTTACTTGTGGGAATAAACAGGGATTCTTAAGCCTTTTTGAGGCACATATATGTGTCGCTTGTTCCCAAGGACTTAGCCATTTAATAAGCAAATGGTAATACAGTGAAACCTCCAAATAAAGGACACTCCGAATAAGGGACACCTCTATTTAAGGGACAAAAGTTCCGGTCCCATAACTGTCTTTTATTTGAAAGTTTCACTGAAAGAAAAACTCCGAATAAAGGACACCTCCATTTAAGAGACAAAATTTCCGGTCCCATAGATATCCCTTATTCGGAGGTTTCACTGTATATTTACCACTTAATTTTTATTTAAAACTGAATGATTTGCACCGGAAATTTTAGTGAGATATTTTGTGTTTGTGTTAACCTGACGAAAAAATTGGGCATTTAGTTTTAAACATTTTTGCACATTAAGGCGGCAGTGAAGCTTTTCAATATTTTAGCCAAAGAATTGATTTGCCTGATAAAGAGTTAACTGATCAATATGTTGCTGAAAAACTTTTTAATAATGCCTTTTTTTTTTTCAAGTGTTTTATAGAATGTTTAATCCTCTGCCACCGGTTTTTCAAAACAGAAATTTTTGCTTATTTGAATCAGAAAAACACCCGGATAAAATAATTCTAAATTTACAATAAAAATTTATTGGTGAGAATAATAAATCATTATTGGAACATGGATGTCATATGTGATACGGGCAATTTACGATTGTCAAAAACACCTTGCCCGTATGACGTACGGACAAATCAAGAAAGCGGTTAAAACCTTATTATTTTATTTATCTAAATGAAAATGCATTTACAGTCGACTCTCGTTAATTCGAAATCGGATAATTCGAATCTTCGCTTAATTCGAACTAAACATGAAGTCCCGAAATTTTCCGTGGCAGAATAACGTTAAAAACTTTCACTAATTCGAACTCATTTGCTCTTGACTTCGTTTAATTCGAATTGACGAGAATTCCGATTTTTCACTTTTCTTTTCTTTCTCATGGATTTCAAGTCATTTGAATAACTTTCTTTCTTTGATTTTTGAGAAAATTGTTCCGAATGAGTATACATATAGTCCAATGCATTTGATATCCACTTTCTTAGTGCCCCGTCTGTCCGCCAGTGACACCTCAAATTTTTCTTCCATTGTGCTTGTTTCTAATCATTTAATTAGTTTATTTATTTATACATTGTAATTTATTATTAAGTCATATTCTATTGATAACAGACGAAAAATATTTAAAAAACACTGTAACATTAATTCCTTTGTAATAGTATCATGTTAAGCATGTTTTTATTTCATATTTACCATAATTCGAACTTCGGATAATTCGAACATTTCTTGTGGTCCCAACGAGTTCGAATTAACGAGAGTCGACTGTATTTTAAATAAATATTAAAAGTCCTAAATGCTTTCTAAAACTAGTAATACCATTTTACTATTCATATACAATGAATAGTACCATTATCAATTTCATTTTATCAATACCATTTTTAATTATCAGGTATTATCGCACATTTTATAAAACTTTACTATCTGTAAGACATACAGTTCAAATTTATAAAAGAATATATTAAAGTATGTTATATAAAGGGTGTTTTTTTTCTTTTTTTTACTGACACTATTTAGACTTCTCTGTAGCTAATTTTACTAACCGGAATTGCTATAAAGTTTATAAGGGGACTAAAGAAAACAAGGGAAAAAGATTCCAAGAAAAAAAGTAGTTCCAAATACCAGTAAGGGCTATTCCATGTCACATGTTATGCTCGACCGTCGAAAATGTTATACAATGAATGCAAGGCCTGGTGCAAGAAAACGGTGGTAGCATTGAATGTGGTTGAATTCCTCATCGGGAAAGTGAATATGGTGAATAAAACATGGCATTTTTTTTCAAATAATTAATTTTCTCTGTTTCAGATGTTTTTATTCCATGTACAGCACTTAATTCCCCGCTTTCGACGCGGTAATTGGAACTATTTTTATTTATCTATTTATTTATTTATTTTTGTTGGAATCTTTTTCCCATGGTTTTATTAGTCCATTTACAAAATTTTGTATCATTCCAGTTATCCGGCAGCTCTAAATAATGTGTTAAAAACGCTAAAAGTTTGTAAACGTGGAGCATCGCAAATTTTCAATTACAGACAAAAGTATTTCATTGCTACCTCACACCACGCTTGAAAAACAGAAACTTCTACACACGCTTTAAAAACCTTTGAAAAAGAAATATATTACCAAACGAATTTATTTTAAATAATGGTGCGAATAAAAGAGAAAAATATTCGCTTGTAATTCATTGAAACTTTGCGATACCCTCACGTACAATTGACAGCTTTCTTGATTTTCCCGTACGTCATACGGGCAAAGTGTTTTTTCAATTGTAATACGGGTATCCATATTCCAATTATTATTGCCCCACCAGTGGTCGAGAGGTACTGACCTCTCAACTGGTAGATCGCAAGTGCTGGGTTCGAACCCAATCGCAGCCGTCGGCCTAACTGTTAGGAGTTTCCGTGGTTTTCCTCGAGCCTTGGGTAAATGCGGGTTATGTTCTCTTACAAAGACCCCCACGAAGGGCAACCCCTCCCATGGGCCTATATACCTCAAGTATATAATCGGCCGACAGCAAATAAACCAATCATAATTTATTATTCTCACTAGTGTATTTTAATTGTAAACCTCCAATTATTTAATTCGAGCATTTTTCTGATTCAGTTAGTTTTCTTTAACTGTTTTACTTTCTTGTTTATTAAGGGAGACCCGTAAGAAAAAAACCCAAAATTTTTGTTATTGATTTTAAAGTAATGAATTTTGGTGTACTATTTAAGAATCTTTTTGTAAGGAATAATTAGCAAAAAGATTAACTTTTTATTAAAAAGTATATTTTTATGGGGATTTTTATGATTTTGTTTGGTCGAAAAATACACTTTTTAAAATTACTACTCCTCATTCAATTTTAAATATTTTGGTATTACTAAAATTTCTGAAATGTATGTATATAGAAATGTATGTTATAGTATATGGAAACGACCTAGGGAGAGATATTTTTAATTTTCTATTTTAATCAGCTAAAAAAAAAAAAGAAAGAAATTACGCATGGTAAATTTCCTTAAATTCGTTATAATTTTCATGTTTACCAATTTGTGTAAAATTTTCAGAAATAGTTTTTAAAAAAATCTCGCCTTACTTTTGTTGCAAATTTTTTCAAGATTCTAAAAACAAACACTTTGTTTCGAACTCATTTTACCACTGAGCCTTAGTACTTTGAACATAGGCAAAATATGAAAAAAATCATTTTCAGGAAAGCACATTTTAAAATGGCCGCTAGTCCTTTAAACTCTAGTGACTACAATTAAAAAAGCTCATTTGCTACCTGTTCCAAGTGTCCCCGAGTTCTGAAATTTTGCATGGATATTCGCAAATATGTATTTTATCGTTTTCTGGGATAAAAATTTTTTTGAACTTTTGATAATTTTTGGCCGAAAATGGGGTTCGGGTCTCCCTTTACAACGGCATTGTTCCCCTTATTCAAATAAAATTTCTTCTAAATAAAAAAATTTCGTAAAATATTAATACTACTAGTAGTAATAATAATAATAAATAAGAAGAAGAAATATAACAATACATATCATTTTTAAAATGATCAAAACGTAGCATACGTAATAACAGATTCATATATTACCAAAGATTATAATCTTAAATATGACACAGGATATACGTTCTAAGCAGAGGGTATACGCTGAAGGCAGAGGGTGTGACCTAGAGTGTATATACTGTAGTTTTCTTCAGAAACAGGGGATATACGTTGTTCTTTTAAAAAATCAAGAAAGTATACGGCGTAAAACTCCGTATGCCCTCCACTACATATCTGTATAACATGTACGCCATGGATTAAACATTAATATTCCTGGAACAATGATAAACAAATTTTAAATGAAATTTTAGCTCTACAGCTTTCGGTACTGCAAATTTTTAAAGTTCTGAACAACTCACATTTTCAATTTTACACAATCGTATAGGGAAAAAATGTACTTTTAAATGCAATTTGTTCGAAAGCTGTGTCTCAATTTGTTTTTGAGTTATTATTATTTTTTTTTTGTAGTTTTTTTATACTACTTTGTCATCGTGGTAATAAAGTAATTCCATTTCTGGATATTAAATGTGGACCTATTAGAAAACGAATAAAATCCGGACATCACTTCAGGTATGCTTCAGATTTCTCTATTTTCGATTGGCAAAAACAACCATTTTACAAATAAAAATTTAAAAGAAAAAATTGGATATTTTGTATATTTTTTTCTTAATATGAAAGTTACCTGTACAATAATTTGCGTTTAAATTTTAAAAATATTATAATAATTGGCATTTAGTATTTTAAATTAAATCCGACACCAAAAATAAATTAAGAGCACTTAAAGAAAATCTTAAAGAAAATCTTAAAGGAAATCTTAAAGAAAAATCGTGTAGAAAAGTGAAAATAAATTAAGCGTGGTAAAATTATGATACAAAAAGCTGTCTGTTCTTTTTCTGTTATTTAGAGAGAAAAATCACTCTATTATTTTAATCTAAAAAAATTGATTTTGCATGAAAATAAAAAATCGAAAAGGAAATTGTTTAATCCTTAAAAAAATCCTTCCCTTAAAATGAGAACTTTTTCGGAAAAATACTTCTTCTGTTTCACATTTATTAAAAAAAACTTTTTTATTTGTTTCCGTTTTCTAAAATCTTCGTCACTTGATATTTACTTAAAAAATATGTTTTAGTGCACATTCCTTTTCATGCAAGTGCAGTAGTAAAATATTTAAGAAAACATTACAGATTTCTTTTCTTTGTTTAAATGGTAACGTTAGAATTGTTATTATGTAGCTTAAACAAATACCGAAAAAAATGAAAAATATTTAATATTTTTAGATTTGCAGATAAGATTATATTTTGTAATTTATCAGAGAAATAAAGAATTACTTTTTAAAAAAGATAAATTAACATTTTTCATTTATTTTATTTTATCAAAAACATTTATTTTTTCAACATATTCCGCAATTTTATGTCTTTTTAAACTGTGAAACTGAAAATTGTCCTTTTTTTTAGCTTTTAATTTGCTCATATGTTTGAATAAAAGTTTTAAAAAAATGCTAAGATATTTTAAATTTAACATTTGGAATTTAAAAGGAATATACACAATTATAAAACATAAATTATCAAAATAAAAACATATGATGGAGTGCAATTTTCACTTTGTTTTAAACACAAAATATAGTATAAACTCTTAACTCTCAATTTTAGTTAAGAGGCGATTAAAAATAATGAAAAATATATATTAATCATTAACTATTAACATTTCTTTTTGACAGTTTTAATCTCTTTTTATGTAAAACTGAATGTTTTAAATTTCATATTACATATTTTGTGCAAATTTTATCTTTTAACTAATACATTGTCGAGCTTCGTAAAAATAATATGCAGAAACAAATTGAAAACAATTTTACAATACGGGCATTTTCAAGATAGTGTCAAGTCCGTTACCAAATGTCAAGTCTGTTACCGCACGGTTTTTTAATGATTATCATTTTTTCACTATTCTGCTTTTATTTTTTATTCAACTAAGTAAAAAATATACAATTTCCTTAAAATTTAATAATTTACATGAATATATACTGTAATTATTGGGAAAAGTTCTTGTATAATTTCTATATGATTAAAATCTTGTGGCTAAAACTGTCTCTCATTTCAATTTAGTTTAAGTATTATTGATAAATATCATGTCTTGAAATTTAGTGACATAAGTCACTTCAAAGTAAGTTGATTTTAGGAAATTTAATAAATTTAAAGCTGAGTATTTTCAGTAATTTTGTATGGTAACGGACTTGACAATTTGCCTTACAAGTCAACTTTAAATAGCGTTTACATATTATATTATAAGGCAAAGAGCACAATCTATTTTTTTTTCATCTACCTTAAACATTTATTTTAGCACCTGTCTCCATTTTTAAAATAAATTATTAAGTTTGAAAAATAAAAATAAAATTCTGAAATGTAAGAGAATGGTGAAAATGGCCTAATAATATTTTTAGGGAATTTTTAATCTTATATACTCACAGAGAAAGGTTGGAAATTTTTCGCATAAAGGAAGTGACTGCAAATTGTACGAGGCTAATTTCATGTGAACTTGTCATTCTGTCACGTCGTAAGATTTTTTACTACCAGAATTTTAGAACGGAAAAAAAATGTGACTTATTTTATCGAAGCTATCTGAACAATTGAGAAGGAGAAATAAACTTTTCGAAAATAACGGTGACAAACAAACATATAGATTTTAAACTGTGTGCCAGACATCACAAGTTCGCATGGATATGGCCGCGAATGAAATATTTATTAAATTCTTCTTTTAACCCTTTCCGGGGCAAGAAGCTTCTTTTCAAAAAAATTGTTAAAATATTTGATTGAAACCAGTATTTACTAGGAAATTTATTTGTAAATTAGTAAAAGTGTATTTTTGAGCATTTTAATAACGATGAAAATTTCTAAAAGAAATTCGGGTGCCAATGAAGCAATTAAAGATTAAAAATTATGTGATGCCATGGCGGCATCACCGCCCTTCAAGGGGTAAATGGAGTATTACTAATTAGAAATTTTCATTGAAATATTTGCTCATATAAGATTATTTTTGAAGCCATATTTCAAGGGACAGAAAAAAGAGCAAACTGTAGAAAAACAACAACATGTAAAAGACTAAAAATATGTACTAAAATAAATACAGATTACTAAGTGGTACACTTATAAAAAAAGAATATATTTAAAATGCAATAAAAAATTATTATCAACGTTTCATTCTTTTCTGCGAACGTCGCCAGGATACAACAGAAAAATGTTAAATTTAATTTAAAATTTCAAAATATAAATATATACGTCCAAGAGTCCAAGAACATAGTTGAGTTGAGAGTGCGTAAACCTGTTTTTTTAATTAATTATAGAATATTGTGCCAGATTTTATGAATGGAATATGATAAAAGATCGTTACAAGCTCGTGTCCCGAGCTTAATCGTAATGGACTCTAAAATTTTATTCAGATATGAATTTTTTATATTCCATTCATAAAATCTGGCATAATATACTATAATTAATTAAAAAGCAGGTTTACGCACTCTCAACTCAACTATGCTCGTGGATTGTTGGACGTATATGTTTATATTTTGAAACTTTAAATTTTCTATTGTATCCTGACGACTTTCGCAGAAGCGAATGAAACGTTGATAACTTTTTTAATGCAATTTAAATACATTCTTTTTATAAGCGTCCCATTTAGTAATCTCTATGTATTTTAGTACATATTTTTGTATAATTTATGGTGCAATTGTCCAATTCTTAATTATGTAAAAGACTATTCTTATAATTTAAAAAATCAGTAAAATAAACAAGTCGAAAATTGCACGTCAAACGCAGCAGATGAGATACGTTCGTAATATAACGATGTTTTAAAAATATTCAGATCTTGTTGTAATAGTATAAAACACTTCGGATGCAGTATTGTAGCCGAAATCTTTTGTGCGTCCCTGTAAATACTATCGGCTTTGTACTATACAGAAAGTATCTAGTAGTAAACCTCAACCACGTCTAATAGTTTAATAAAATGTGAAATAGTTTACCGCAATTAAAACGCATCCCAAGCAATCTTTGCATCTATAACATTATGTGATGGAATACATTTATGTGGTCCTGTAAATTAATAACAAATATTCTTTGCACTACAGGATGTACAAAATGTATTTTTAGTACGTACTTCATAGATGCTTATCAATTTTATTATGTTTGGAAGAGTGTAACATCATTAAAATGCCCTTGAAATTATTTTTCCTATTGGCAGTAATGTAATGGACTATCTTTCATTGTCCCTGTAATTTAACTATGCATTCGATTTTCATGAAATTTGAAATGACGAGACTAAACTATGCAACAACTATATATTTTAAAATATAAACGATTCGGTTGAGTCGTGTTTGTGTTGTTATATGCGGACAGGCGGGAGGACTGAACGACAACTATACATGCTACCTATTTAGTTATTTACGAACACACCGAAAACGAATAATATAAAGCATTATGTTAGGTATAGTCTGATATCGCCGCGAACGAGACTGAGTGGAACTTTTCAATGTACATCAACAGTATTTCCGATATTCTTAACCCCTTGACTGATTTGCCCGTACTCAATTCGGGCAAGACGAACTAACTTAATTCATCATTTAAAACTTTTTCACACCATTTTTTTTTTTTCTAAATTCATACTATTTAAATGGACTTGGACGAAATAATTGTCAGAGTGCCTGGAGAGATCGACTCCTTACCTCTAGTAGAGAAATGATACATGGAACAATTCAAGTCATAGCCAAAGTCTGACAAACAGAACGTCAGAAACATGGGGGGAGGGGAAGGGGGGGGAAGCCGTGTCCCAAAAAACAAAGGCCCTTTAAAGGGCACCATAAAAAATATAAAAAAATAATAAAATAAAAAAAAATAAAAATAGATAAGAGTATAAGAGAAATAAAAATTTCTACAAATATTTACAAAATAAAGACTAGGATATATTTAGACTAAATGTTACGAATATTTTATTTAAAAAATAGTGGTGTGAATCCGTTATTTTCAATTTATTGAACACAAAAAAGAAAAAATAATAAACAGTTAAGGGATTAATACTAACACTTATGTATAATTTTATTCATAGCCCAGGCATATTTAGTTAAAAAAAGGACAAAACTAGATGCTTAAAAAACTTATAAAATAATATTTTCTATGTTACATAAAAAGACGAAAAACTAATAAACAGTGAAGTTTTCTACCGTAATTTCCAAAATAGTGATGTTTTTATTTGCTTCAAAATTTTTAAGTTATCCTTAGATTTTATGCCTATAAAGTGATCGATTTGAACAAAACAGTCTTGTTGAAATTTTTTTTTCTTTCTGGCGGCAATTTGTCTTCTGATCAGATACTAGTGTTATCAGACGTTCTATTTAGCCCAACGTTGGCGATCTCGCTGACTAATCCATCGTTTTTTATCTCAAAGTTTTGTATTCGTAAACAATTACTAGTTTTCTTTCTCCTGTAAGTTGGAAGTGTGAAAAAAGCATGGGGAGTGAGAGATGACTTTGATGCCGGATTTTTGAGGTCACATTGCATTTAAAATTTTATCTGAAAGATTACGAATATATTTATTATCATTATTCTAATTATTTGTTTGCTCGTCTGTTTTAGGGGAAAAAATTGTCGAACATTATAAAAATATTATAAAATTTTGAAGGTTTTATGATGTTTTTCAGGCTGCTATAAAAATATTTTTAATTATCATAAAAATCTAAAGAAATTAAAAGCAACCGAATTCAGTGTGATTTTTACAATAACATTAAAATAAATTCCTTTTGTTTTAGCGATACATTTAGCCTTATACCGAAGGAAAGAAAAAGAAAAAAAGTAATTTAACAAATTATTTTCAAAGGATATTTTAAAAGACTAAAATTTCAGAGTTATAAATAAAATCTATATTTTAAAAAATGATAATAACGATAATCATCATTTTTATGATAATCAAAATGTGTCTTACGTAGTAACAGAGTCATATATTAAGTACGCCATGGATTAAACATTAATATTCCTGGATTAATCATAAACAAATTTTATATGAAATTCCACTTTTACAATTTTCGGTACTGCAAATTTTTAAACTTCTAAACATCGCACATATTCACTTTTTACACCATCGTGTAGAAAAAAAATATTTTTTAAGTGCAATTTTTTTAAACTGTATTTTAATTTGTTTTTGAGTTAATATATTTTTTTTATACTTTTTATTTTGTCTTCGTGGCAACAGAAGAATTTCATTTCTGGACTTTAAGCATGAACCAATCAGAAGACGAATAAAACCAATCATTGCAAGAATGGAGATATGGTTCAGATAATCTCTAGACCGATGCAAATAACTATTTTTCAAAAAATCAAAAATCCTTCCAATGGAATAATTTTTTAAAAAACATGAATAAATTTAAAAAAAATCAATCTCAATTAACAAAATATTTACGAAACAGCTAAAAAGAGAATTCAGACTATATAAACACACTATCATAACAATAAAAAAATGGAGGGGAAAAAACGTTTTAAAATGGGAACTTTCCTAGAGGAATATTTCTTTTAATTTCTTCCCTTTTGTTACTTTTATTTTAATTTAAGGTAACTTTTTTTTTCTCTTTCTGAAAATTTCTTGTTGCTTTATTTTATTTTATTTATTTATTTTGCGCAGATTTATGTTTTCTATTTCTATTTGGTTGGTGCGAAATTGAAAGTTTACGAATGTTCCAATGACTTTTGTTTATTTTGTCTAAATAATTGATATAGACTTCAAATTACATAGCTTAAAGTAAATATTGAGAAATAAGTTTTCAGTTTTCAATTACGATTTTTTATAATTTTTTTCTGCGTACTTAGATTCGCAGTATTTTTTAAAAATTACTTTTTAAAATTTAATATTCTTTTTTTTATATTTTAAGATTATATAATTTTAGAACATTTTACGGTTTTTATATATTTTTTAAACTGATACATCGGCAGCTGTTTTTCCTTCTCTATTTTACAACTATTTTACACATATACTAGCGGACCCGACAGACATTGTCCTGTCACCGACAGACGTTGTCCTTCCTGGCACCGACACCAGAAAATCAAATAAATATACTTAAATATAGTAATACGCACGATAAACACTACGCTCTTAATTTAATTTCTTATTACAATTATGTAAGGAAATTATTTTTCACTCTTCAGTATTTTTTGAAGTTCGTTCAACTTTTGATAGAAAAGTTTATTTTTCTCTTTTTTGTTAAAAATTAACGATTTTCTGAAGTCAGTTAATCAAAATTATAATACATGATATATTACTGTAAAGCATACACGTTTGACAGGAGCGGGGTTCGAACACGCGATCTCTTTCTTCGAGAAGCAGAGCTTATATCTGGCGCCTTAGACCGCTCAGACATTCCGTCCGCAGTCTATTCATCGAACTTATTCAACACCTTTAATTAGCGAAAAATCACTAACTATTAGTTTTTGCCTAATTACTAAAAAAGTACTGAATCAATTTCGATGAAATGTGAATCTAAATCATTCTCCAATCCACTGGAACACACACACAAAATTCCATTAAAATTGGTGCAGTCGTTTAGGAGGAATTCAGTGACATACACACGCACAGAAGATTTATATATATAAAGATAAGCATTGAAAATTTCAGGTTTTTGCGCCGAAGACATCGCCAAATTAGGAAAATGTGAACTATCTCACGAACTACTGGATTTAAAAGAATTTGATTGGTACCATTCGATTCAGAATGAAAAAATGCACTAAAATATGTCATCAGTTGAAAAATATCTACAAAAGCCGATTTTAAAGGATATTTTTTTTAAAGTTCGCTTTTTTTTCTACTCATAGTAGGGGTGGAATTTTCGAAAATCCATTTTTAGCGGCACTCGATGTTATAAGAAGTATTTTTACCCCAATTTTCAAGATTTTTGGCATGGTAGATTTTTTTGTGCTATGATTAATACGAAATCCTGACTTTCTTTTATATTTATAGCACTTTTAATTAGCAAAAAATCACTAACTATTAGTTTTTGCCTATTTACTAAAAAAGTACTGAATCAATTTCGACGAAATGTCAATCTAAACCATTCTCGAATCTACTGGAACACACACACAAAATTTCATCAAAATCGGTCCAGTCGTTTAGGAGGAGTTCAATTACATACACACACACAGAAGATTTTTATATATAAAGATTTATAATATAAAAGTAACGTAAAAAAAGAAAGAAAGAATACTTAAAATAGGATGTTTTTAATTCAATTTTAATGTTTAAAACAACATTATTTTCTTGTTATTTTAAATTGTTTCACTTTATTTTTTACAATTAAAATATCAATTTCGTTAAGAATGTTGTTTAAAAATGTGTCTTCTGACTACACGATTTAAAAACTAAAAGTAAACATTTGCTTTTAAAGATTTTATCTCAAATAATTCAGTTTTTTCCCAACAGATAAGGATCCGAAAAAAGTAGTTATGAAAAACAAAACTATTATAGTCTTTAAAAATAACAATTTTTTTATGTTTTCTTTTATTTAGGTTTTCATTTGAGATATTTTTAATTCTGAAAATTTTTACTAACATATTTGATTAAATTTATGTTTTAGAGCTTTCCTATTTGAAGCTTGTGAAATTAGATTATCAAGAAAAGATCTTGTTTGTTTTGCTTATTTAATTTACAATGGAATTTATATAATATGGCATAAAGGTATGTTCATTTATTTGAAATATATATTTATGTATCTAATCCATTATATATTTATATAACTATCTCGAAAAAGTAAGCGCATAAAATATATTATGTTTTTCTCAACTTTGAATTTTTCTTTAAACATATATATTCTGCTATTTTTGAAAAATATTTTTGAAATTTCTAAATTACTCAGATGTTTGTTTCCCTCTTAACTGTTAAAATGAATATAGTTTTCTAATATAAAAATAGAGTACAATTAAACTCATAATATAAAACATAATGTAAGATGGAAGTATTTTGAATTTAATCTAAATGTTTACTAAATGTTAAACTAGATTATTGCTACTTATTTTCTTTCTTTTTTAAAAATACAAAGCATAATGAAATATTCTGCAAAATATTTCTTCTAAATGTGTCACATAAAAATCGAAAAAAAAAAATCATTCTAATTTTAAATCAGAATTTTCACAAAACAGCTAAAATAATAAAGAATTTGCCAGAAAAAAAATCCTTAAAGAGACTCTTATCTTAAAATAAGTACATTTATCTTAGAAATACATACATATTTTTAACTCCATTTAAAAGTAATTTTTTCTCCTTGTGAAACTTAGTTTCGCTTAATTTTTTTAACCACTTCCTGATTTGCCCATACATCATGCGGACAACGTGTTTTTGCCAATCATGATTTGCCCGTATCACGTACGGGCATTCATACACTAGTCATAATTTTTTTATTGTCACCAGTGTCATTTTACTGCAAATTTTGCATTATGCGGACATTTTTTTCTGATTAAATAAGTTAAAAATTTCTTTTTAAAAACCGGTGACAAAAAATTAAAGATTCTGTAAAAAAAAAAAAAAAAGAAAAAGAAAAAGAAAAAAGAAAAAAGAAAGAAAAAAAAAGAAAAAAAGGCATTTTTGAAAGTTTTTTTTTCAAAAATATTGATGATATTAAATAATATTTGAGTGGTAAATTTTGAAAATAAAAATAAATTTTTGAAAAATAACCTTTCGAGTAATGCCTATTTTTTAAGCTTTTTATAGAAGTTTTAATTTTTTATCACCGGTTTTTCTATACAGAAATTCATGATAAATTAAATCAGATAGGAAAAATAATAATACAAAATTTGTAATAAACATTTACTGGTGAGATTGATAAATCATGTTTAGCAAAAACACGTTGTTCGTATGACATACGAACAAATCAGGGATGCGGTTAACTTTTTATCCTCGTGCCTCTCTGCAAAAAAATTTACTATATTCGATTAGAAAAGTTCTTTGATACCACTTACTTTCAAGTGTAATTTTGGTTTGTTACCCCTTTAGCAGCGAAGAAGTTCTGCTCCAAAAATGTTCCCCTTGTTAGTTTACATTGCTATTTACGACGAAATTTAATTAAATGTAAACCAAATATTTTCTTTTCGTATATTATAAAACCGAAATTGTACTAAAAATTACTGGTGCTATTTAGTAGTTTGGGCATTAAAACTAATCGTTTTGAGATTGAAAATGGCGCTCCAGAAAAAGTCAAGTGGGACATCGTTTTTAGATTATACAAAGTCAACTATCTTAGTAAAAAATGTGGTGTCAGCTCCTTATTTTTAATTTATTGCGTCAAAAAAATAGGTAAGTGCTTAAAGAAACCACTGAAGTTAATTAAAAAATTTTCTTTTTCTTTTTAAGTGCATTTGTAATTATATAAATAGATAGCACCTATTCGTCGTTCAGTCTGTTTGCATATAACAAAACAAAAACCACCCAATGCTTTGAAATTTTAAATAATTATTGCGAATTTTTGTCGAGTTATTTCAAAATTTTATGAAAATTGGATGTATAGTTTATTTACAAGGATGGTCAGAAGTTTTCGTTAAATTACGACCAATGGCAGAAAATATTTAAGTACATTTTAATAATGTTACACCTTTCAAACAGAATGAAATCGATATGTATTTACTAAAGTGAGCTAAATAGATACTCTGTTACAATATGAAGCATAAAAATTCTTTATTATCCATTAACAAGGCCACACAAAAGAATTATGTTATATAATGGTATAAGTTAAAACTTTGTTTTCGGCGTATTTTAACCATGTTAAATTATTTCATGTATAATTCAATTGATAAACGTTGCTGAGGTTTACTATGAGTTACATCCTATATCATAGAAAGTGCATAGTATTTACAAAGGCCAACAAGAGATTTCGGATTCTATACTGCAACCAAAATACTGTACTTTAAAGATGATTGCTAGAAGTGCATTTTTAATTGCTAAACGAGTTATTAAGTTTAAATAAATTTTTACACATTGCGTTGTGTTTATAAATGCTGTGGATCATATATAGTGTTTGTAACACAACAGAATCCGCAAAGGTTACAGATTATGAACAAAAGTAGTTTAAAATGGTTTTTTCATAAGTTATGTATATTTACGCTGAACTGCATTTAGTAAACAACTGTATAAAAATGATACCCACACAAAGAATTAGATGCATGGCTGTTTATGGAAAGTAGTCTCTGGAAGTGGAATTTGACTAGATTTAAGCGTGTTTTAGTCTTAATTAAATTTGAGCTAAATAGTGGCATATACGTATGTAAAGATATAACAGCTGTACAAAAGAATTAGCAAATGCTACTGTCTAATGGGTATAAATTTCTTAAAGTCGAATTTCAGCCTATTAGACGTTTTAGCACTTTACAAAATAGTCGAAAATGTTTAAGAATTCGGTTTGTCTGTATGTACACAAACTTGCGTTATGTTGGATTGCTTTGCAATTGATATAGGTATGTCTGTAATTCATATATAATCATATTATATTTTGTATTCATGCATTCGCATTCTTAAATAAGACTTTAGTAGCTAACCCGTTTGCAAAATTTTCTCGAGTCATTTTAAATTTTATGAAAATGGAATCAAAACTTGAAACGATATTAATGAGAGTTTTTTTCATTCTATAAAATCCCAACCCACGCAATTAATACAATGATATCCCATAATTTGCATTGATTCTAGGTTACCATGGAAATTTATTCTATTAAATCCTGTTATACGTAATTAATTTAGTGATAACCCCATGATATGTAAAGATTCTAGGTTCTATGGTGTTTATTCATCCTGTTTAAGATGGAGTCAAATGGTGCTGGAACTATAATTAGTTCCCTGTACATTTTCCAGACTAAATATTTAAAGTTATTCTACTAGTGATAAACGAATAAAAAAATAGTACACCCTTTTGACAAATCATAATCAAAATTAATTAATTTCAATGTGTGGCTAGACAAAAAAGGTGTAAGGAACTTAGAAGTCGAAAAAAAAGCGTATAGTTATAACAGCAAAGTTAAATTAAATTTTAATACTTTCTTTAGTTCCCTAAAAAGACAACAGAAGGACCTCAATTTCAAATGCAGTTATGAATAAAGAGGCGGAGTTAAGAATAAAGAGGCGGAGACATACTTTGCTTTGTCCACCATTTGTGAACGAAATAACTGAGAAGGTTGTCACTAATTGGTGGCTGTTTTTTTTATATGGAATCAACAGTTTCTCATCACCATTGGACAAACTTATCGCCAGTAAATTTGAACAGAAAATTTTGTCGTACTAAGCCTTTCGCGACGGAAGCTTTTTACTTAATTTTTAATGTTTTTTCACCGGTTTTTAAAAACGGAAATTTGTGGCTTATTAAATCGTGAAAATAGCTCTGAGTAAAAACGCCAAATTTTAGAGTAAAATTTTACAGGAGGAAATAAATACGGATTCTTAAGCTTTTTTTGCGGCACGTATACGTGTCGCTCCCAGTGTTGCCAGACGGGCTACTTTTTTCAAATTCCGATTCTTGATTGGCACCACTTTTTTGTAATGGTAAAAAGCGCTTTATTTAATGACGGATTAATAAAGGCGAAAACAAAAGGAATTTTACAATTTCAAGAAAGTGGTGCCAATCAAGAAAACTTAATTTAAAAAAAGTAGTCCACTGTCAACACTGGTCGCTCCTCTCCAACGGGTTGACAGCCTTTTACGTAAAAATATTCTCTCAGAAAGATTGCTAATATTTCTATTTGTTTTTACTGATGGCATTTTCAATTTGTTTTATAATTTGTTTCCCTAACATAAAGGTGATTGTCTGGGTTATCAAATATGGTCGAAACACAAGGACTGATTATCGTAAAAACAAACTTTCATCAGTAAAAATGAAAATCTCTTTTAGCCGTATTTAAGACAGAAATTTCACAAATGGATAAAAAAAAAAAAAAAAAAAAAAAAAAAAAAAAAAAACGCTTTAGTAAAAGGAAAAATTTTATTTGAATTTACTGGTGGAAGTTTGTCCTTGTCATAGTCAACCGGTTCAAAAATGATTAAAGATGAAACATCATTATTTAAGGATATCCCGGATCCTCTTTATTAATAGTTCCATGGAATTTCCCAGTTTTTTATTTCCATGAAGGACTGTGCAATAAAAGAGTGCATCCTGCCTTGAAGATTCAATTCAATGACGTAGTGTTTGGAGTAGGGTTCAATTACTTTACTACCAGCATTATTATGCAGAAAATTTGTATTTATATAAACATTAAACGATACTCGGATTAAACAAAGCAAATGTTATACCTGATAATACCGGTAGTGAAATTATCTAAGATTCCCCTTCTTTTAAAGCTATGCCATTGGCTAAACTTGTTAGATAATGTTATTTTGGAAAGAAATCATCAAAAATAAATTACATAATTTATAAAAAATGTCTTTTCACTGCGTGAATTGAGCTCCAATATATGTATTTAAAAAAAATCTAAATCCGAATATTTCTAATGACAAAAAACTCAGTTTTAAAAAAGCACCGTAAAATCGAAAAGAAATTTTTAAAAAAGGAAAAGGTTTATTATTTAAAAAAGTACTACTGTTTTGGAAATGGTTCATTTTCAAGAATAATATATCCTATTCTTTATTCTTTATAAAAAAATTTCTTATTTTGAAAAGTTTTACTTGACATATTTATTTATGTTTACAGTTTTATACTTGTTCTATTTCACTCGAAATTAAATAAAAGATTTAAGAAAATATTGTCATCTTTTCCACTTTCTTTAAATATTTGCTTTGGATTTCACATTGCATAGCCTAAAGCAAATATTAAAAAGATAACAAAAAATATTTCAAATCTGTTTCTTTTTTCTCATGTGAAAATGATTTTAACGATTTCTTTTAAACAAAAAACTTTAACACTCCAATATTTTACTTCATTGAAAATGGATTTGCTTTTAACATATTTTATTGCTTTTATTGCTTGTGTTTACTTTTAAATAGTAATTTGATATTTAGGTTATTTTTATTATTTATTGTTTCGTTTTTTTCAACAACAATCAATATATTGCTGCAAGAGTTGAATACTTTTGAAACTTTCACAAGTAGAAATGAAAATCTTTTTCCGCCGTTATTTAAGAAAAAATTTCGCATCAAAAAGGCGCTTAAATAAGAGGAAAATATATACTTCTATTTACTGGTGGAAGATTGTCCCGGTCGTAGTTAATCGGTGTAAAAACGGTTACATTTGAAACTTCACAATTTCATGAGTTCCTCTTTATTAATAGTTTCATGGAATTTCCATGTTTTTTATTTTCATGAAGGGCAGTGCAATAAAAGCGTCCGTTCTGCCGTGGAGTATTAAATTCCATGACGTAGTGGACGAGTGGATTAAATTCCATGACGTTTGGACTCAATTATTTTGCTACCAGCACTATTATATAGTAAATTTGTATTTAAATAATCGTCGAATGTCATATGATTAAAGCAGTGTTGCCAATGGGCTACTTTTTTAAAATTTAGATTTCTTAATTGGCACCACTTTTTTTGAAACGGTAAATTACCTTTTGTTTTCGCCTTAATCATCATGTAATTGAATAAGGCACGTTTTATCATTTGTAGAAAGTGATGCCAATCAAGAATCTGGATTAAAAAAAAAAGCCCATCCGGCAACACTGGATTAAAGAAAGCAAAATTTAGAACCTAATAACACTGGTAGTGAGATCACTTGAGTTTCACCCGCACCCAAAGCTACGCCACTGGATAAATTTGTGGGATAATATTATTTTGGAAAGAGATCATCAAACAGAAAAAAATAAATAATGTATTTTAAAAAAATCTTTTAATTGCGTGAATTAAACACCAATATGAAAAAAAAATCTTAATTTAAGTATTTCTAATTACAGAAAACTTATAAAAGCACCTTAAATTCGAAGAAAAAAATTAAAAAGAAAAAGGGGACCGTTCAAGTATTACATAAGCACTAAAGGGGGAGGGAGAGGTCCAGAGTCTGCTTATTTTTTCTGACAAGGGGGAGGGGGGGGGTCACGACAATTCTTACGTAAGCATTAAACGACGAAGCAACTGCAGTTCAAATTCACCAAGCAAACAAGGACCGGAAATCTGCAATACCCCAGGCCACTGTTCCAGTGAAAACTTTATAATAGACAATGTTGAAACATGGGTTCAAGGATCTTGGACACCAGATTAAAATATGAACACCAAATTGAACTCCAACATTTATATGATTCATGTCAAACATTTTAGTTATGATGCCTAAGTAAGTTAAGATTTCTTATATATCTTGTTTTATTGTTCAAAGTGATAAATAACAATATTGTTACGAATTTTGTAAATAGTTAGTGTTTGTACTGTAAAATAATGTAAATAATCTTATTAAGCTCCATTCCTTTCCTAATATTAGTTTCTGTTACATTGTCTCTGTTATCAAGCAAACTTGTCTATTATTTTCAGTGAATGTCTATGGCAGCTTTGCGAAATATTAGAGATATCGCCAAGTTGGCGTCACTTTTCGCGACTAATTTTGGTCGTCAAATTTGGCGATATATCGCCAAGTTGGCGACAAACTTGGCGATTGTTGGCGATGGTAACCCTTCCCTATTTATGGTAACCCCCCCTTAGGTCTACTGATACATTGAATGTTGTTCCGTGATTTTCCAGTTTTTTCTAGAAGGTTGTAGAAATTTCCACCGCATGCGGCGAGACTATATATAGGAGATCCGGATGCGAGCTGTTGTTGTTGTTATTTACCAGTCAGTCATTGAGTGAACAACGCGTTTGTTAAGCAAGTTTGCTTGAGTCTTATTTACGTTATTTTGAATGTGATTTAGTGTTGAGACGTTGTATAAAGAGTCTCTGGAACCTATATCTGCACTTATACGATAGATTTGAGCCATTATTTTTGAATATCTAGAAATATTTGTGAGTTTCGAAGACTCTGTTGTTCTGAAGTTCTGTAAATAAATTATTTTCTACTTTTCTATAAGCAAGAGTTTGAAGTTGTCTAACCATAAGATCAAAAGAACCCCATATACGCTGCAACATTTGGTGTCAGAATTTGGGATCTTATGGCGAAAACGAGAGCAACGGAAGAGCAACTGAATGAGTTGTTGAAAGCTAATAATGGATTATCAAATAAAATGGATAAAGGCCAAGAAGAGTTCGCGGAAAAGATGAATAAAGGCCAAGAAGAGTTCGCGGAAAAGATGAATAAAGGCCAAGAAGAGTTGGCGGAAAAAATGAATAAAAACGAAGAAAGAATGGAACAGTTGACAAATAAAATTGACAAATGCCAAGAAGATGTGACTGAAAAGATTAATAAAGGCCACGAAGAAATGAAGAAAACTTTAGAAGAAAAGTTCTCGTCGGTAGAGAGAAGAATAGGCTCGGTAGAAGAGAAAATAGAGGAAGTAGAAGAGAAAATTCAGAATGAAGTTAGTAATGTTGAACAGAAAATGGAAAGGAAAATGGCGGAAGTAGAAGAGAAAATTCAGAATGAAGTTTGTAACGTTGAAGAGAAAATCAGTAACGTTGAAGAGAAAATACTAGGTAAAGTAGATGAAAAGCTAAATAAAAAAGTACAAGATCTTGAGAAGAAACTTTCAGCGTCCAGTGGTAATTATGAAGAATTTAGGAATCTGTCTGCTTCTCCCGTGCACATCAAGCTGTCGACATACGACGGAAAGAGTTCCTGGCAAGTTTACAAGACGTAATTCACCATTGTAGCCGAAGCGAACAAATGGAGTGACGAGGTGAAAGCTTGTCAACTGGCAGCATCTTTAAGAGGAGAAGCCGCCGACGGGCCGACGTGCTGCAAACATTGCCCGATATGACGCAACTCCATTTTGAGACTCTAAGTTGTGCACTTGAAATGAGATTCGGCGAAAAATTCTTCAAAGATTATGCGAGAATACAAATGAAGAGCCGCCATCAAAAATCGAATGAAACCCTTCAAGAGTTTGCCTCAGAAATAGAAAGGCTGGCAAATTTAGCATTCATTGACTGTCCAACAAATGTACGGGAGATGCTTTCACTGCAGTACTTTGTAGACGGAATAAAAGATCCAGAAGTGCAGAGAGCGGTACGAATGGCAGATGTACAGGATTTAAAGGCTGCATTACTATACGCCTTAAAGTTAGAAGCAGCTACACAAGCCAGCCGAAGAGATCGTCATTCAGTCCGAGGGGCAACGGTGAACAAAAGCTCAGACACTGAGAGCGATGTCTTGAAAGAAATTAGGAAAATAAATCAAGAGATTGAAGCTTTAAAATACGGAAGAACAAGCTCAAGAAGACAGAATCTCACGTGCTGGGGATGCGGTGATACAGGACATCTCCGAAGAAATTGTCCCAAAATCCACGAACGTGAGATAAATTCAAACAATCAGCAGGGAAACTAAATTTTGGCCATCTCGCGGGGCGGAGATTGCCAGAGAATGAAAAGCCCCACCTGAAGATCCTCCAGATATCAAAAATGAGTGGCGGTGATAATGAATTATATGTGATTGGCTTTATTAACGGAATTCAGTGCCGTATGATTGTCGATACAGGAGCCAATGTGACAATAATAAGAGAAGATTTGGCTAAAAAATTGAAATCTAAACTCATCTGGACTCCACCATGCGTTACCCTGCAAACTGTGACGAGCAACAAGATTGGCATATATGGAAAGGCCAATTTAACCATACACTTTGGAGGAAAGAAATATTACCATACGGCATATGGCTGACATAACAGATCCTTGCTTAATCGGGCTAGATTTTCTGAAGAAGTTTGGCTTCAAACTTGATTTCAAAAATAACAAAATGCTCTCAAAATTTGAAGAAATATGTCTTTTTGGATTAAATAATGAAATTGAATGTAAACAAACAGTAATAGCCAAAGAAGACATCAATCTAGATCCAAGAACAGAATTTTTAGTTCCAGCTGAAATTAAAAATGAAACCAATTACCGATTTGGCCATATAGATTATCCAGAAGACAATAGTACACAAGCAGGAGTATTGGCGGCTTCTTCTGTAGTAGACCTCTCGAAAAAGACCATTCCAGTCAGAATTGCTAACATCAGTGATAAGACGAAGACTATCAAGAAAGGAGAGGTGATAGCATCGTGTGCTCCTGTGACGTGCATAAGTCAAAATTCCAGTCACTCTGAGAAATCTTCAGATAATTTAGTCAAGGATTTGTTACAAAATACAGACTTAGATCCAAAACAGATGGACGCCGCGGAAAATTTAATTAGGGAATTCCAAAGTTTATTCTCCCAAACATCTGAAGACTTTGGACGAACCAAAATGACACAACACCGAATTGATACTAGAGATCACTTAGCTATTAAACAACACCCTAGACGATTACCTTTTGCCGAGCAAGAAGAGGTGCAAAATTTAATTAAGGATATGGAAGAAAATGACGTCATCGAACCATCGACAAGTCCCTGGGCGTCTCCCATTGTATTAGTAAGAAAGAAGGATGGTTCTACAAGATTTTGTGTAGACTACCGCCGACTGAATGACGTCACTAAAAAGGATAGTTACCCTCTGCCAAGGATCGACGACACTCTCGACACACTTGCGGGCAACACCTGGTTCTCGACTCTGGATCTGAAGAGTGGTTACTGGCAGGTAGAGATCCATCCGGACGACCGCGAGAAGACTGCTTTTACAACGGGACAAGGATTATGGCAGTTCAAGGTAATGCCTTTTGGTCTATGTAACGCACCTGCAACTTTCGAACGGCTTATGGAAACGGTTCTCCGGGGGCTGTCATATGAAGCATGTCTTGTTTATTAAGATGATATCATAATCATAGGAAAATCTTTTGATGAACATCTGAACAACCTTAGGCGGATGCTACAAAAATTAAAGGAAGGTAATTTGAAATTAAGCCCTTCGAAGTGCAGTTTGTTTCGTAATGAAGTCGCCTACCTTGGACACATCATTTCGGCGGAAGGAGTTAGGACTGATCCGGAGAAGATATCGGCCGTGAAAAATTGGAATCGTCCAGCAGATGTTCACCAGCTTCGAAGTTTTCTAGGATTATGCACCTATTACAGAAAATTCGTCAAAGGCTTCTCGACGATTGCAAGACTACTTCATAAATTAACAGAAGTCAATCAAAAATTTATGTGGACACAGGAATGTGACGCTGCTTTCGAAAAGCTTAAGGAGGCCTTAACATCCACTCCTATTCTGTCATATCCTCAAATCGATAAACAGTTTATACTTGATATGGATGCATGTAACGTAAGCATTGGCGCTGTACTGTCCCTGGAAATCGACGGCCAGGAGCGTGTTATCGCCTATTTCAGCAATTGCTTGTCAAAGGCCGAGCGAAACTACTGCGCAACAAGAAAAGAGCTTCTTGCTGTAGTGAAAGCCGTAGACCACTTTCATCACTATCTTTACGGTCGAAAATTCCTGATCCGAACTGATCATGCTTCTCTAACTTGGCTACTGAATTTTAAGAACCCTGAAGGCCAGATAGCCAGGTGGATACAAAAGCTTCAAGAGTACGATATGGAGATACGCCATCGAAAAGGCTCATCACATGGAAATGCAGATGCTCTCTCAAGAAGACCCTGCTCAGAGAATTGTAGATACTGCGACCGGGTTGAGAAGAAATTTAATGTCAAAGGTCCTATAGTAAGACAAGTTACAACTGGGTCTACATCATCGCAAGATCCGTGGAGTGACGAGAGCCTGCGTAAAGATCAACTTGGTGATCCTGAAATTAAGCCAATTCTAGAGCTGAAAGAGGAGTCCAACAGGAAGCCCAGCTGGCAAGACATGGCTCATTACCATCCTACGACTAAACGTTATTGGGCTCTCTGGGATTCCCTACATTTGAAGAACGATGGAAAAACGACGATGGAAAAACATGTAGATGGCAACTACTACTCCCTAAGTCGAGAATTTCTATGGTCCTTCAAGAACTGCATGGAAGTCCCACAGGAGGTCATTTTGGTGTAATGAAGACCCTGCAAAAGGTTCGAGAGCGTTTCTACTGGAATAATGTTCGCACTGATGTGGAGAAGTGGTGTCAAACTTGTGACACCTGTGTAGCACGTAAAGGTTCAAAGAGGCGCACCCGTGGACGATTGCAGCGTTATAATGTAGGAGCTCCTTTCGAACGAATTGCTTTAGATATCCTGGTTCCTCTTCCTAGAACATCTGATGGCAACAAGTACATCCTCGTTGTCATGGATTACTTCACCAAGTGGCCTGAAGCCTACGCCATACCTAATCAAGAGGCGGTAACCGTAGCAGAGATGCTGGTTCAACACTGGGTTTCCAGATACGGAGTTCCTCTTCAAATCCATTCTGATCAAGGAAGAAATTTTGATTCGGCTGTGTTTAAGGAAATGTGTGGACTACTCGGCATGGACAAAACTCGAACTACACCTCTACATCCTCAATCGGACGGCATGGTGGAGCGGTTCAATCGTACCATCCTAAATAGCCTCTCCCTCCTGGTGTCTAAAGATCAACAGGACTGGGACAAGAAATTACCTCTGTTCCTGCTTGCCTACAGGAGTGCTGCTCATGAGGCCACTGGTTATTCCCCTTCTCAAATGCTCTTTGGTCGTGATCTTCGTCTACCTGCGGATCTTTTGTTTGGCCGTCCTCCTGACGCTCCTTTGTCGCCTGAAGAATACGTGGATGGACTCCAGGCACGGATTGAGGAGGTTCATTATCTAGCGAGGAACCGAATCGGACTGGCATCAGAAAAGATGATGACACGGTACGACACAAAGGCAACTGGACATGAGTTCAACGAAGGTGACAAAGTTTGGTTGTGGAATCCCATACGTCGTAAGGGACTGTCGCCAAAATTACAAAGAAACTGGGACGGTCCTTACACAGTCGTCAACAGGCTGAATGACGTCGTCGTACGCATACAAATATCGTCACACGCCAAACCCAAGGTCGTACACTATAACCGGCTAGCCCCTTATTTTGGCCAAAGTGATTAGAAATTCGAAACTTGAATTTCAGACCATGGTCATGAAAGTCACTTTTTGTAAATATGTAAATAGTAATTAGTTCTTATTTATGTAAATTTTATTATTATTGTTATTATTTATTTATTTATTTATTTATTTATTTGTTTATTTATTTTAAGTGTTTTCCTCTAACTGAAGGATTGCACTGCCCGGGACGTGCAGTCTTTGAGGAGGGGGTAGTGTTACGAATTTTGTAAATAGTTAGTGTTTGTACTGTAAAATAATGTAAATAATCTTATTAAGCACCATTCCTTTCCTAATATTAGTTTCTGTTACATTGTCTCTGTTATCAAGCAAACTTGTCTATTATTTTCAGTGAATGTCTATGGCAGCTTTGCGAAATATTAGAGATATCGCCAAGTTGGCGTCACTTTTGGCGACTAATTTTGGTCGCCAAGTTGGCGATATATCGCCAAGTTGGCGACAAACTTGGCGATTGTTGGCGATGGTAACCCTTCCCTATTTATGGTAACCCCCCTTAGGTCTACTGATACATTGAATATTGTTCCGTGATTTTCCAGTTTTTTCTAGAAGGTTGTAGAAATTTCCACCGCATGCGGTGAGACTATATATAGGAGAGCCGGATGCGAGCTGTTGTTGTTATTATTTACCAGTCAGTCATTGAGTGTACAACGCGTTTGTTAAGCAAGTTTGCTTGAGTCTTATTTACGTTATTTTGAATGTGATTTAGTGTTGAGACGTTGTATAAAGAGTCTCTGGAACCTATATCTGCACTTATACGATAGATTTGAGCAATTATTTTTGAATATCTAGAAATATTTGTGAGTTTCGAAGCCTAAAGTAAATATTAAAAAGATACAAAAAATATTTCAAGTCTGTTTCTTTTTTATGATGTGAAAATGATTTTAATGATTTCTTTTATACAGAAAACTTTAACTTTTCAATACTTTACTTCATTGAAAATGATTTGCTTTTGGCACATTTTATTGCTTTTATGTGTGTGTTTACTTTTTAAATGGTAATTTGATATTTAGTGGTGTTTTTTTCTTAATTATTGTTTCGTGTTTTTCAACAACAATCAATATATATTGCCATTAGAATATCGACTTTTATGTTTATATCAAGTAAATTGTTGAATATTATAAAAAATAGATGTAATTTACCAAGGATTTTTTTTAGCACATTTATTATTTTCACACATTATTTTTAATCCTATAGGCGGTAGACCAATTCTGTTTGTAAAATAATGAAATAATTTAATAGCACCAGAATTTACAGACGAATTATTTGGAATATAAAACAAATATAGGTAATAGATAATTTTAAGCTGTTATTGTAAAAGCAAAATTTTATCAAAATGTTTTCAAGTTTTGGAACTAAAATTAAGTAGTTACATTGAAAAATTAATTTACAAATTTTATCAAAAATTGTTTAACGTTTTGTATATATATATATATATATAAAATGCTGCAATTCATCAGACAAACAAATAAAAAATTGCATAAATACATATACAATTATAAATGCAAACACTTTGAGTCCCTTATCATTGCACTAATAGTCAAATGACCAGAAAACTACATATGTTTACAGTTAATAATTACAAGCAAGTTCTTTATGAAGTATAAAGAACCATATCAGAGCAATGCTGTGTTCAGGTGGAACTGCACAAGATTTATTGATCGGAGAAATCTGTTTTTGAGTGAGCTAATCTTCAAGAAAAACTCTTTTTTGTTAACATTATTACAATTGGATCTGATAACTTCTATATCTGGGTTATGGTCGGCATACAGAGAATGCTGTAAAAGTTTAGACTGCAAGCTTCCAGCTATACTTGGATTATTATATTTTGATTTTAACTGTTCGTAATTATTAACTGTAAATATAGGTCGTTTTCTAGTCATTGGAATGTTATTTCACTGATAACAGTCAAATAAAAGATTTTTTTTTTTTTTTTTTTTTTTATAAGTAATGCGAGGTAGCATTAAAAAATATTTGCCTGTGTTTGAAACTTTGCGATATCCCTGTGCAAGGGCTTTATCTTCATCGTCTGACCCTAGAGAACTGTAATAAGCACCTCATTATGTAGTACATAATTGTTTTACTAAAACTAGACTAATTTTATATACAGTGTTGCCACTGGTCTACTTTGTTTTATTCAGATTTTTTCATTGGCGCCACATTTTGGAAATGTCAAAATTCCCCTTGTTCAATGACATATATATTATAAAGAAAGTAAGTGGAATTTTACCATTTCAAAAAAGTGTTGTCAATTAAGAAATCTGAATTTCGAAAAAGTAAACTTTTGGTAACAATCCTTTTCAAACACTGTGGCTCCACAGCGCAACCGCGTAATTTTTATAAATAAAAGTTAAAATTCTAGTGCAAAATTCACCTTGAGTTAAATATTTATAATTTATATAAAAAGCATAAATAAATGTACAAAAATTACTTATAAGTACATATATATAATATAAATTTATTTTAAATACATTAAAATACCTTAAAGTATCTGAAACGGTTTCATCCATTGATCGGCGGTCATCAATAGGGATTTAAACGGAAGGGAATTTATGGCGAAACGGAATAAAACACAGTGCATACTGCAGCATAATTCTTCATAACTGAAAGCAATTTCTTTAGTTTTTATAATGAGTTGAGTAATGGTTGAAAACTTCGTATTTTAAGATATTTTAAATAAAGTTATATTATATGAATGCACCTTAAAGTAATTTTACTACATTTATTTGTGAAATTTATATGAATTGTAACAAGAGTGAGAAGATTGGCATCAGTTGTACTTGTACCAAGGATCCCATGATCAAAAGGCGAGGACGTTAGCGTTAAACAAAAGGCCAAGCCAGTTACTTTAAGCCAGTAACTCCCTTCATACTGATCAAGTGATATGATATCGCTACACACTCCATCCCTAGTGAGAAAGGCGCATTGCTAACGCCTGAACAGCGTTATGCACTCGTGATTGATGCTGTCGTATGCAGTGTTCTCGCTGACATATGACCAACGCTAGTAATTTGGCTAATTAAAAATAAAAAACATTCGCCAAATAAAAAAGTATTAGCCAAATAGATTCGCCGTGTAGCACAAAAAAATCTTTATTTCTTTAATATACTCCATTTTTTTTCAATATGTTCTAAAATAACCTAAGTTTTTATAACTGCGAAAATGATTGTTATTAATCTAATTTCAACTATCCGCTAAAAGTATATGAAAATATGTATATATTAAAAATATGTATATATGCAAATGTATGAAAAACGAAAAAGAAAAGAGTAAAAAGTATAGCAATTTGGCGAATCTAATCGCTTGTTTACTCTCCAAATGGAGAATTTAGTCGCAATTTGGCGCATTGGCGAGCGACAGCGAGAACTCTGGTCGTATGCACATGTGATATACGGATGGCAGACTTTGTACTATGAGCGTTTCACAGGCTTTTGTGTGCAATGGATGATTATTGTGGGGGTGCAATCTGATGGTTAAGATATGAGATGATTCTTGCTGAATACTGTGGAAGTTGCGTGTTTGTCCTGATCACCAGTGAGGAGAGGGAGTGGAATAGTTCCAGTCGTACTCCAACCAATGATCCCATGATCATTAGACGAGGACTATAGTGTCGCGCAAAAGTCCTATCCAGTTGCTCTAAGATAGTAAATCACTTTATACTGATCAAGAAAAAAGGAGATCGCTATAGTTATAATTTGATTTTAATTCCAACACATTAAAGTACCACTAGGAATATTTTAATAAAATTTTGCTTTTAAAATGAAAGTTTAGAATTACAAGTGTTTATTATCTAAGGAGTTCACTTGTAAATTCTGGTATCAATCAATTATTTCATCATTTTATGGACATACTTTTTCTGTGCCGAAAACGATTATTCTTGTTGCTAGAAAGAATCTCTATATATTTGAGGCTAAAGGGAATTTGAGATGTATAGTATATACTACAGCATACTTCATCATAGCTGAAAATAATCGCTATAGTTTTTATAGATCTTTTAGAGGATTATACAAAAGAATTGTGTTGACTTATCATATAGAATCGAAAACTTGATAAAGAAAAATTTAAATTTTATTTGAAATTTTCAATTAAATAAAATGATCTGCCCGTTTTTCTATGTATCCAACTACCCCCAATTTTAATTTCACAAGAGAATATAGAACTATGAAATTTAAAATTGATATTGTAAGTATATCAGAAGACGCTAGACTATACATCACGATTTTTACTTAAAATGCAAGCAGTACATATATAATTTGTTTGCAGATAAAAATAAACGAGGTACATAATAAAATTTTAAATTAGAAGGTTTATTTAAACAAAATAATGTTGTTTTTTAAGAATAACGTCTTTGTGTATCACAGAATTCTCTTTAATATTCAGCAATTTATAAAATGCAGCAGAACATTCATTTAAAAAGATTTAACGACTATATCATAGTAATGTTTTCCTGAGCACAAAGAATTTTTAAATTCATAGAATTAAATATCTGGAAACCTTTTCTTCGTTAATTTATATTTACATAAAAGTTCCTTTTATTTCACAAATTTTGCAAGATTTTATAGTTATAGCGTTGAGTTTCGAAAAATATTTTGGACTAAATCTAAGCATTTTTAATACAATGTGTATTCTAAAATCACAATTGTGTTTAACGAACATATTTTTTCCGCAAATAATAACTTTATTTAAGAAGATGTTTTTCAAAATATTATTTTTTATGCATAAAAAAATGTCTTGCAATCGTTTTGAAAATCGAAAAAATTTTTTTGACGGATTTACACGTTTCAGATACTGGAGATTCCGAAAAACATATTTTTAGAAAAAAAAAAATTGCCGTCCGTCCGTCTGTGTGTCTGTCTGTCTGTAACCGCTCTATCTCCCGAACAAATTGAGATAGAGACTTGAAATTTTGTATGTACTTAATATGTAAGAATGGGACGAAGCCTATTTAATATCAGTAATCTCGATTATCCGGAACTATTTTTTCCGGACTCTCGAAAAATTCGTTCTGATGAAAGGTATATAAAAATTTTCGAAATTTTTTATTTTAAGGACTGGACGTAAAAGGCAATAAAATAACACAAATTTTGCATAACAAACGAGGTCGATCGGATTATTAGTTGTCGAGATATGTATAATCCTGTTTTCCAAATTCTTCGATTTTTCATGACCCTGTATTTCATTCAAATTTCAATTCACATGTACATTTTTATTGGAAATGAGACGCTTAATCCAACACAGTAAATTTTTAGTTAATATGATTATTATTTTTTGAGTTATAAGGATGTCTCTTTTACGCAATCCGGTACTACTCGAGTATTTTGTCGTTTTATATCATTAGTCAAAATTGGCTCATCAGCAATTCATTAATGGAGCATTATTGTATGTTAAAATTATTTATTTATGCGTTTAAATTTCATTTTGGAGTTGCCATAGACACGCGTTTTATTTTCATATTTTATATTATGATGGGTAAGTATTACGGTGCCCCCCCCCCCCCCCAACGACTAGTTTTAATTTCAATACTGACAAACGGCACCAAGAAAATTTAACCTTCCCACACGGATAAATCTGTTCACTTGGCTGCAGACTTCACTGCAGTTGAAGCTTTATTTAAATTAATATAATTCTACAAACATATCCCAGTTTTAAGAAATTAAGTAATGATTGATAATTTCAAGACTTATAAGCATATATGCAACAAAAAAAAATATATATATATATCATGATAGAAAATCCCTCTTTTATTAACATTTAACCCCTTGAGGGGCAAAGCACTTCTGTTCTTAAAATGTTCAAACGATTGATTGACTCCGGGATTCACATACAAATTTATATGATAGTAAGTAAAAGCTGTTTTTCACGTACATTGTAAAAACAAAACTCAATACTAAAATTCCGGTGCCAATGTGGCTTAAGGGAATTAAAATTAAGTGGTATATATAATATACCGGTGCCCTCAAGGGGTTAAAATGAATTGCAGAGAAAAAAAATTACAATTTTGCGCTTTTTCTCGGCGGTCAAGGGGTAAATAAAATTTTCCTTTTTTAATGAAAATGCGAAATAGCGGATTCATATTTTCTAAGAAATTCGTTTAATTATTCTAGATTCTATCAAATATTTGATCCTTTTATGAACGTAATTTTTCTGCCCCTAAACGAGTTAAAAGTTTATTTTTGGTTTATTTATTTATTTGTAATTTCATTTACGTAATTTTTACAAGTGCAAGTAAAAATGCTTTTAAAAAGTGTTGCCAACGGTATTAATTCGTGCAAGTGATGCCTCTGCGTACAATGAGTATATCACCAAGTACGAAGAATACGACTGAGTTATTTGGCTACTTTTTAGGTGCGTTCGTAATTATGTAAATACGTAGCACCTATTGTTGTCGCTCAGTCCGTCCGTCTGTCCGTCTGTCCGTCTGTCTGTCTGTCTGTCCGTCCGCATATAACAACGCAAAAACTACCCAACTGAATCGTTTGAAATTTAAAATACATAATTATTACATAATTTTGTCGAGTCATTTCAAATTTTATGATAATCGGATGGATAGATCAATTACAGGGACAATCAAAAGGATTCCATTACATTACGGTTAATGGGGAAAAAAAGTTTCAAATGCATTTTAATCGTTTGAATTTTAAAACGTATATTTATTGCATAATTTTGTCGAGTCATTTCAAATTTTATGAAAATCGTATGGATAGATCAATTACAGGGACAATCAAAAGGATTCCGTTACAATACGGTCAATGGGGAAAAAAAGTTTCAAATGCATTTTAATGGCGTTACACTCATTTGAATATAACAGAATTGACATGAATCTATGAAATATGTACTAAAAATATATTTTGTTTAATCTGTGATGCAAAGAATATTTATTATTAAATTACAGGGTCACAGAAATGTATTCCACTAAATAATGTTATACGGGGAAACATTGTTTGGGGGGTGTTTTAATTATATTAAACTACTTCACATTTTATAAATAAGATATACGTTAATGAAGTATAATAAAAATTACTCCCTGCATATTTACAGGAACACAAAGATTTCGACCACTATACTGTATCCAAAGTACGCTCTACTATATCAGCAAGATCTGAATATTTTAAAACTTCGTTATTAACGAACGCACCTCATTTGCTACGCTTTACTTGCAATTTCCAACTTGTCTGTTCTAAAATTTTACATTCATACCAGAAATTCTCAATTGTGTAGTTTCCTTTATCTAACGACAGACGGTTTGGGATTACCTAAAAAAAATCTGGCTTTCAGAATTTTTGGTAAGAGTTTGTAGTTTTTAAATTGACAGCCTAGATTTAAAATCGTCAAGAGTTTGAAAATTAAAGGCTGTTTGTTAGATTTCAAATTTAGTAAATTTCATTCCATATTCTTAATTCAAATAAAACTTTACAAGTCACCTACAGACAAAAGCGATTAATTCTCAGTTAGTTTATCATAAATGATATGTCGTTTTTCTGTCTATTGAAAGCAAAAAACACATCTGTCAGTTAAAATTTAATACTAAAAACGGCTTAAAATATATCATTATGATTTATCAGTTTCATTAAAAAAATATCTCTTCATTTCTCAGAAAAGTTACATATTTTTTTCTATTATCATTTGAAAAAAAAAAAAAAAAAACAAACTGCATTTTATAATTTTAATTTAGATTACTCGGATTTTTAAAAAATAATTTTGAGATTACAAAAATGTAAAATTAATTTTTAAATATCGTTAGTGCTTTTTATTAGTGTTTATGTAAGAGTTTTTACATTCCAATTTTTTATGCAAAATTACACTTGAAAAAAAAAAAAAAATCAACATTGAGTTTCATTTTATTCAAGTTAATTCATTTGAAAGAAATATTTCGAATTTGCTTCAATAATTTCGTTTTTTTTTATTTATTTCTTATTTTTAATTCAATTACGAAAATCAAAATGTTTTGAATAAAAAACTTATGCTTGAAAGAAGAAAAAAAAAAGTTAGATTTTACGTTTTTGTAGATTATAATATGTAGATTATCTTTATTATATTATTTCTTTTTAACACTGAATTTAATCGTATTAAAAATGTTTTTTGTGATAGAAATTCTTAGGTATAATAACATAGTATATAATGTCTCTACATTTAAAAAAAAAAAAAAAAAAAAAAAAAAAAAAAAAAACGTTAAATTTACGACAAATTTTGCTGGCAGCAATGTTGCCAACAGTTTTGTTGTAAAAACTACAGTAAAATTAGATGTAATCTTTTTTATTACATCAGATTTTACTGCAATTTCGCGGCAAAAAAATGCTGGCAACATTGCTGCCAACAGTTTTTGCCTTAAATTTAACTGATATTTTTTACAGTACAGTAGGTATATAGTTTGCGCGCTTCAAGAACTTTCAAACAAATGTTACCAGAATTTTTAGGAAATTATAGTTGGTTTACTAAATGAAAAAAAAGGGGGGGTCCATGTTCATGATCCCGATCGGTACATTACATAATTTTTGGCATGAAAACACCTAAAATCTAATGAATCCCTTGATGTATATGAAACTTGAGCTAGTACATAGTAGTCTCTAGCAGCGTTCTCGCTGACATTTGACCAACGTTAGTAATTTGGCTAATTAAAAATAAAAAACATTCGCCAAATGAGAAAAGTATTAGCAAAATAGATTCGCCGTGATAAATAAATAATATAAAAAAAAATTCATTATATTCATATCATTAATATCATTATATTCATAATCAAAATAAATTTATTTATTCATTTATTTACAAAAATAAATAAATAAATAAATAAAAATAAATAAAACTTTAATCCTTTAATGTATTCCCTTTTTTTCAATATGTTCTAAAATAACCCAAGTTTTTATAACTGTGACCGATTATTATTAATCTAATTTCAATTATCCGCTACAAATATGAAAATATGTATATATTAAATATATATGCTTATGTATGAAAAACGAAAAAGGAAAAGCAAAAATTGAGCACTAGCAATTTGGCGAATCTAATCGCCTGTTTACTCGCCAAATGAAGAATTTTGTCGCAATTTGGCGCATTGGCGAGCGACAGCGAGAACACTGGTCTCTAGTACAAGGTTCGTACGAGTTTTGAAATTTCATGACTAGGAAATACCTCGATTATTGTTTCAACTAGATGTTATGCAGGGGGGCAAATGGTCAAGGCAAAGCACAATAAAAAAAAAGCTTTAAATATCAGTCTTTTCTCTAAGAGAAATTCTGACTATATTGCTTTAATTAAATAGTCTAATTATATTACTTTAAATATTTTCTATAGAAATATACTGGTGGTTTCCTCTCTTTGTTACTCTGTTTTTCCTTGACCGCACTCCACCCTGGTACGACTTCTTCGCATGCTTGAACTAGATTTATTTTTTTTATAAATATATACTGGTAATGACCAATCCATAAATTTCTGAGATATACTTCTGTTGCGATAATGTTAAACTTTAGTGACTCCGATAATTATGAACATATTTATTAGCAAATAAGTAAAAGGTTTTCTATGCGTAAATTATGAAAAGAAACTTGCATGCTTAAAATTCCGTTGAAAATGTAGCTTTTGTTTATTCAAACTTTATCAGATAAACACTGAAATTTCCAGATGACCAGGTGCTGAACCTGTGTCACGCGGGCCACAATTATACCTCTATTTTTATACAGAATAGTGTTCCTTATAATAATGACAGTGCTTAACAGAGAATAACAATGTAGTCACTTTGAGGGGATTCCGAGTTGACATTAACTTTACGCCCAGTCCATAGATGAATTCTTTTAATAAGAGAACCGTTGGGAGGAAAAGTCTAACTGAAGTATAAAACTACGCAACTAGAAAAAACATTAATATAAAAATAAAGGAAAAAGAAAATATCTTAGAAAAAGAAGGTATTAAAACAATAATGACATTTTGCTGTTAAATAATAAAATGTGATTTTTATCTGGACGTGATAGTTATCTGGCAAAAAGGTTGTGCATCACTAACCTAATACATTACCTGGCAAATAACGGTACTCTAACGAATTCTTTAGTAGTAAGTATCGCTTGAAAATATTCTAACAAAACTATATGGCAGAAATTATTTCTTCAAAAGATTTATGAGTCTAAAAAAACACTCGCTGGGAGGAGGGGTATCTCATCCCGTAATCCCAATGATAAATATTTAATAGAAACATTCTAAACTTAAATAGTGGATCAGATTTCTTGAAAATTTCAAGGCGCGTACACACTTCACTTGCATCAATTTGCAAAATTAAATTCTTACCATACTTGCGAGAAATAAATCATGGTTCTGAGATAAATGTCGGAATTCCTTTTTATGTGTATTTTACGATAAACTTTTATGAGGGATTTTGAGATTTCAAATGAAATTTATTAAAGTTAAACATGGATTGTAAATCTCCCCCCTGCATTTCTAAAATAACGATCATATTTACTGCTCGTTTTTTTTTTTTTTTTTTTTTTTTTTTTTTTGGGGGGGGGGGTCATATTCGCTATACATATTTTTTTATGTTTGCGCAATATGCATAAAAAATCATTATGTTGTCATGCATACAATATATTTTTTAAAGAAGTATACGAGATTGCCATACTATTTACAATTTTAAAAGCTTACTTCAGTGGATCTTAAATTCCCTTCGCTAGTGTTAAATCTATGACCATTTGACGCAAACTAATTTAAGAATATTATGGAAAAAAATTATCATTTAATTTTTTTTATTTGTGCAATCTTTTTATATGACTTTTTTTTATTTATTTTATTATTATTTCTTTTCTCTTTTTACTTTAATTAACGAAATATTTCTAAAATAAAAACATAATTTTATTTAAAGGGTTAAACACATCTTCGTTAAGATTTGGTACATAAAATTAAAAATAAGTGCATATTTTAGAAATATTAAAGAGAAAAAGAAATAGGATGTTCCTTAAAGCATTTAGGGTTTGTATACATCAAGGTATTCAATAAGATTGAGATGTTTTTGTAACATAAATTTCGTAAAGTATTGGTTGCTATACCGGAAGGTACATTTTGTTTTCATTAACTTCTCTACCGCCAATCAAAAAAGAAAATGTTACTGTATTTTTCTCTGTTTTTTTTTACGTGCTAAAAAAGCTAATTTTTTCAACTTGGTATAATTTCCTAGCGAGATATTTTAAAAATATGAATTTGTCACAGGTCTATAAGTTTAACAATAGAGAAGAAAGGTTTAGATATCTTTTAATTTATCTCACTTAATCTTAGTTTAAATTTATGATATAGCAAGTTGTCTACACTCCTTGAGACACGCCAAAGAATTTAAAATCACCATTTAAGGATAGAAAATACCTATTAAATATTTAAATTGCATTATTTGTAATGGCCTAAATAGCTTCTAAATGATTTAAAATAGTCAAAATATTTTTCAAGTCATTTTGACGTCATTTCTATTAGACTTTTCATTGCAGCGAAATGATATATCCGTTCACTAAGCTCATAGCTCCCAACTTTTACGCATTTTTGCTACTACTAAAATTTTACAAATATTTTCCATTCGTTTAATAGACGATTAAATATGGTAATATTTACTATAAAATTTTTGTGGTAGGAAAAATGCGTAAAAGTTGGCAGCTATGCTAAGCTGCAGGTTTCAGTGCTATAGAATATTATTTAAATTAATATAATTCTACAAATATAATGCAGTTTTAAAGCATTTTGGTACGATTAATATTCTCAAGGCTTATCTTATATGGAATTATTTTTTATGACATGTTTAATTTTTTTTAGATTAAAAAAATTTGGACAAATGGCATTAAAATTTAGCCCTTTTGTTCGGTGGTTAGGCGGAATATTGTGATTTTCAACACTGGTCTAATCCAGAAAATCGAATGTTGAGAAATCGCTAAAAATCTCTGACTGTCTCCACTCGTTTTCACTGCAAATCAAAATTTTTCAATGCTTGAAATACACATCAAAATTAGTTTTTTTTTTTTTTTTTTTTTTTTTTTTTTTTTTTTTCAGATTGTAATGTTTTGCAGTTTCCCAATAGAATAGACGGATACGGAAAACTCAGTATTTTAAAATATAGCTAAGCAGAATTATGGAACTCACGTCCGCATGTATGTCCTCATCCTCTTTATTCATATCTATATTGTTAAACCTGTTGACGACTGAAATTAACAGATTAGGTCAACTCCATGAAAACTTGTCATGTCTGTCACACAGCTAAAAATCGTTATGCTTGTTGGCCACCATTATTATCGAAAAGTTTGCTTCGTCCCATTCAACTAATGAGATATCTCCGATAATACAGATCACATTTTTCCGTTCTAAAATACTGGTAGCCAAAAATCGTCGTATGTGACAGACATAACATATTTTCATGGAATTAGCCATTATACAGAACACGATCAGCTGGTTTGTCAAGTTATACCTTGATGGAAACTCTTTGCAGACGCTATTTTAATGGTTGATTAGTAGATTCGTTATTGCGTTTCACTGAATCTAAGGGTATACAAACATGGAATACTTGTTGCAGGAAAAAAATTGTAAAATTACCACCAGCCACTAAAATCGAGGTTTCAGATGTTTTCCCCAATGATATGACTAGCAGACCAGTAGCATTTCAATATGCGAATCTAGTTTTAATTAATCTAAGATTTTAGCAGTCAGTTCGTTGAATAATTGTCTATGCAGCCGCTTCCCGGTTTATAGGAAAAACGTGAATTCCCTCCTAACTTTAGTGTGGATTTTTGAACGGTTCAAACAATATAAGCATAGCAATCAAGTCTCCGGCTTTTCGGATATCAGTATTTTAATACAAAAAATGTTGATTTATTTAATTTTGACGATTTAAAATAACCGGATTTTCTCAAAAATAATAGTGCTGTGCAAAATGCTTAAGCCTTGCCAACTCTGTATTAATATTCACCATTTTCTGTTTGAATTTTAAAATATCCCATCAAGATTACATGCATGAACTCGACCACTGGTTTTTAATTATTTTAACCAATATGATGAACACAATTTATACGCCAAATACTGAGTTTAATATTTTAGGTTGTAGAATACATACATATATTTTAATACATATCTTTAAATAAATCTTTTAATAAATATCTTAAGTCTAAAATTTTGTTTTAACTTGTCGCGATAAGTTTGATTAAAGATTCAAGAAACTTCGTACAGCTTATATTTTTTTCATTAATGCATCAAAACCTGTAATCTGCAGAATATTCGTTATATACAGTGGACTCTCTCTATTCTGAACACTCATGGGACCGACTAAAAATGTTCAGATTATGGGGGTGTTCTGTATAGAGGGAAATTGGAAATGCATTACTACTACTACTATGTAGGGTGATCGAACCGGTAGTTAATCAAATAAGGTCGGTTCTACGGGGGTTTTATTATATTTCCCTTTTTTTAAGTTTTAAAAGTAAACTAACATGATTTCTACAATCTTTAACCTGTTAAACATTCTGCAGAATTTTACATGCAAGTTTAACGATTCATAAAATGAAACCTACGGAAAGTATTGATGTGGATAGTGATTTGTATTTTATAACCTTAGATATTTATGTTTCATATGCAATTCAAAAAATTAACCTTAATATTGACTTTGACTTAAATAAACCTTTTAATTAAAAAATTACGTGACGGAAAAACCCAGTTAGGCTGCTTAAAGTATTAATGAATGTCCTATGTGCAAAAATGAAATCTGCTGAAATTAAATAGCAGCAAAATTATAAGCAAAGAGTTTGTTTATATTCCTTTTTCTCAGTATTTGATCTATCAAAGAAATCAGTACAAAATTCCAAATTCAGTCTAAAATTCAAAAATTAATCTTTAAACTATCATGCTAAAACTGTCATTAAAAATATTCCATACAGAACTATTATTTGAAATAAGAATGATGGAAGTGGATTATTTTAACTTACAGCAATTGTTTTCAATTAATCAAAAATTAAATTTTTAAATTTTCTAATTTTAAAATAAATGTCATAAAATTGCCTCTATAACAGCAGGTGGCTGACAACAATGCGACAACAGGTGTTCCAACATTTAACTGAAATTTCAAACAAAGTGAAGTATTCAAACAAATTGGAATTTCAAATATATACTTAGAATCTAGCAGTGATTTTATCTGTTCATTTTTTAATCAATTTTGTTAAACCTGTTTATTGATCTAAAACAGTTTCTCCGAATTTCCATGATCAAAATTCGAATTCTGATTGCAAACGTGTGTTCAGTTTACAGAGGGATGAAGTAGAAATGGGGACCAAAACTAGCGTTCATAATAGTGGGGTGTTCGGATTAGAGGGTGTTCACATTAGAGAGTGTTCAGATAGAGAGAGTCTACTGTATTGTATTTGGAATAGCAAACTGATATTGATATACAGGATTCGCAATATTTTACCACGAAAATTTAACAGTATTTTCAAAGTACTTCGATGTAGAAAAATTTCGAGAAATTGTTGAATAAAGGCGGTGGCTGCGGTTTCTGTTCTTAAAAAAAAATATATATATATATAAATTTTCTTGTCATTAATAATGGTGCCAGAGTCCTTAAAAAATATAAGGAGTGTGCGAACCTTGAATTTTAATACAAGAAATGAATTTTTGATGTTTGTAAAAACGAATACTGCTATAGAAAGCAATTTCCTTTCTTTAAAAGGTTTTCTTCTAACAAATAACTTGAAAAATGTGACTTCATAAAAAAACTTGTTTGTTTTGCATTTGACAAAATAAACAAAAACGAAAAAAAATCTTAAGCTTTCATTCTCAAATAATTGAATTCCTAAAAAACTTTTAAAAACAAACAAAATTGCAGTTAAAAGGAAAAAGAGAACAGTTAAATTCTGAAAAATGCTGACATTTTAAAATTAACCGTTCAAAAAAAAAATTTATGACTAAAACAGAAGATATTTTTTTCCTAAGTTTTTTTCTGCATTTGCAATGTTCATACTCAGTTTTTCCAAACTCTTTTTTTCATTCGTATTTTTTAAAATGTAAAAGAACTTAAAACCAATAGAAATTAGCAGAATATCAGGTAATTATTTTGATACTTTGTTACGCATCTCATGTGAAAAGAAAACGATTTTTTTTCTCGTTAGACGGAGCAGTTGCTAAGTAATAAAGAAAGCTATTCATATTTATGTTCATTTTTCTTTAGAACTATAGAAGTAATTTTAATATGTTTACATACAGGGCTCGTGCGGTTCGTGAAATTTTCAATACCAGGAAATTTTTCGGTTCCAATATTTTCTTACAAAAAATCTCCCCTTAAATAAAGCGAACATTTTTGCCTTTGGAGTAGATCTATTTTTATAAATAAATAAATAAATAAATAATTAAATAATTAAATAAAAACATTTCATTTGGGAAATAATGATACCCGTACAAACCCTGATATACGCTTATGTCCAAAACTAAAGTCACAAACATAAAATCTGTAAAAAATCATGAATTATTCACTCTGCTACCAAGAAATGTTTCACAGAGATGTATTACAAAGGGAGAAAGAATATAACAACATAACAATGTAGAAAAGATTTTAATTCCAAATTAAAATACAGGGTATATCAAAAATTGTGTAATCTTGAATCAGAGATAAAACATTTATCTCGGGTAAAGTCTGTCTAATACTGAATTTGACCACCATGCACTACTATACAAACCTCGCTATGAGCTCTCACACTGTTTATGAAAGTGACAACAAAGCTTATTCTTAATATTTGTAATATTTTGATTCTAAACATTTTTGCCATTTAATAGTATGAAATTGTAATTAAAAATATTAGTGATTTCAAAAAGCTCTTAGTGAATTATCAAGCAAACTCTTCTGCACCTTGCACGGCAGGTGGGAGTGATGTGCGGCGCCAAACTCAGTTTTTTCACAAAGGCAATAAACTACTAAGTACAGAAACCATTAGCCACAATCAGCCGACCTTGGCACTTGTCTACGTAGATCGCCTCCACTCTGCCGGCTAAAATTCCATCATGTACGCTAATGGCGCCTAGTGCATGTAAAATCCGTCTTGGGTTCAAAGTCCTCCAAGTTACCTGTGAATTACACCTCTGGAGGTGCCTTGCCAGGTGAAGGTCTCGTCATCTAATGAAGGCTCTAAATTACGAGACCATCTTGAGAAGCCATTTGCAGTTCAAACATTTATTGCCGCTAGGCGGTCGTCCGCTCCGATACCAGGTATCTAACCCGTTAAGCTGAAACTCGGCAGGTAGGAGCCTGGTCATCAGTTAGAAAGAAAGAAAGCAAACTCTTCTGGCCCGCATGACTTACATCAAGTAGTAAATAAGTTGACAAATAGCAAATCAATTAAATAGTTTAACCCTTTAATCTCTGGTGGGTTAATTTCTACAAAATTCCAAGTGTCACCCTGGAACCAGTAATTTGCATAGAAAAATATCCAATGAACCAATGCAGTATGTTTAGAAGTGCCTGCTGGAGTCGTCTTGCTTCAGTTTACCTTCCATCGAAGTCGATGAATCGAATGGCAGATTGCATAGATTTTAAGCAAATCAATTAACCCTTTCCGGCATGGGTAAAATCTGTTAGTAAAAGGAGAAATTATCGACTGACACCAGAGTTCGCAAACGAATTTTTTAGATATTTCGAAATCCTTAATTTAAGCTTTCATTATAAAAGCAAAATTTTACTAAAATAATATTGGTGCCGTTTGAAAGTTTGGAATTAAAACTAGGTATCCCAGATCGGGAACAGTGTGCCGGAAAGGGTTAAAAAAGCAATTCATTTAAAAAAATCGATTGCCGATATACGCGAAGAAATGAATTAAACCTTTTTCAAATAAATTATTCCGGTGGCAGCGTGACATTTCGGAATTAAAATTAAGTGTTGGAAAATTCAGCCATCAAAGCTCAAAGGTTTAAAAATAAAAATAGATTTTGTGATTAATTAAAAACCGTTTTATCAGATTAATTTATATCAATATTATACAATCAGTAAATGAAATATAACAACTGTAAATTTTCCAAATGGGTGAAAAAAGTGAAGGCTAGGATTCGAATCAGGGATGTATCGGCTGAAGTCGCCAATGCTCTTCTAATTAAGTCATTCCGAATGAATACTGAAGGAATACATGATTATTCAATCAGCAAATGACCGGAATGTTCATTGGAGCATTGGTGGCTTCCGCCAATACATCCCTGGTTCGAATTCTGGCCAGGACTTTTTTCACCGCTTTAGAAAATTGACACCTGACATCAGTGTTCTCGCTGACATTTGGCCAATGTTCGTAATTTGGCTAATTAAAAATAAAAAATATTCGCCAAACGAGAAAAGCGTTAGCAAAATAGATTCGCAATGTAGCACCCCCCCCCCCAAAAAAAAAGATAAAATTAAGTTTTTAATGTATCTCTTTTATTCAATATGTTCTAAAATTACCTAAATTTGTATAACTGCGACAGTTATTGTTATTAATCTAATTTCAACTATCCGCTACAAATATATTAAATATATATATATATATACATATGTATGAAAAACGAAAAAGAAAAGTAAGAAAAAGCAAAAATTGAGCACTAGAAATTTGGCGAATCTAATTGTTTGTTTACTCGCCAAATGAAGAATATAGTCGCAATTTGGCGCAATGGCGAGCGACAGCGTGAGCTCTGTCTGCCATAAAAACTCTCATGTTAAGCCGGGAAACGTGAAAACACGGTATTTAAATTTTGATAATGAAAATTTACTTCTCGTGCCAGAAATTTTCTTACGAAGAACACGTAAGGCACAGTCATAAGTACTTTCAGCTTATGTTCTTTGTGGTTTTCACTCCAAGACTTCTAGTAACAGCAATAATTTCTGCTGCTAATCTTGAAGCATGTTGAACTACAAAAAGCGACATGTTCTCTAATAAATTATTGTTTTATTTATTTATTTATTTTTTTAGCAAAGTTTTAACACAGTATTTTCAAGTTCGTATTCTAAACAATGGCTAACTGAGATAAAAGCAATAAAAATAATATCAAGCAGGTGACACAACAAAAGTAGGGATTCCAAGAACCCCTTTTAGGTGCGTTCGTAATAACGTAGCACCTGTAGTTGTTCAGTTCATCGATCAGTCCACCTGTTCGTTTGTCCGCATATAACAACGCAAAAACTACCCAGCCGAATTGTTTAAAATTTAAAATATATAATTATAACATAATTTTTTCGAGTCATTTCAAACTTTATGAATGTATAGTTCAATTACAGAGACAATCAAAAGTACTCCGTTACGTTACGGCCAACGGGAAAAATATAATTTCAAATGATTTTAATAGTGTTACACTTTTTCGAACATAACAAGATTGATATGCGAATGATAATATGATTGATGAATGATAATATGATCACAATATGATTGATATTTTCGAACATAATAAGATTGATCTATGAAGTATATTTATAATAAACATTCTAAACAATCTGTAGTACAAAGAATCTTTGTTATTCATTTACAGAGCCACACAAAAGTATTTTATTACATAATGCTATAGGGGAAACATTACTTGGGATGCATTTTAATTGTATTAAACATTTTATGAAATTGATATGCGTTTCTGATGTTTACTAGAAGTTATTTCCTATGTAATAGTTAGAAGACTATATTTATAGACATTCATAAAATACTTCAGCTACTATATTGTATTCGAAATACAGTAGGCTCTCGTTAATTTGAACTCGTCTGGACCGCAAGAAATGTTCGAATTATCCGAAGTTCGAATTATGGAAAAAATGAAATGAAAACATGCTTAATATAGTACTGTTAGAAAGGAATTAATGTTATAGTGTGTTTTAAGTTTATTTCGTCTGTTATCATTGGACTATGACTAATTATAAATAAGAATGTATAAATGCATAAACTTATTAAAAGATTAGAAACAAGCACAATGGAAGAAAAATTAAAACGTCACTGATGGACCGACGGGGCACTAAGAAAAAAAATATCAAATGCATTAGATTATATGTATACTCATTCGGAACAATTTTCACAAAAATCAAAGGAAGAAAGTTATTCAAATGATCTAAAATCCCTGAGAAAGAAAAGAAAAATCAAAAATCAAAATTCTCGTTAGTTCGAATTAAACGGAGTCGAGAGAAAATGAGTTCGAATTAATGAAAAATTTTAACGTTATTCTGGCATTGAAAATTTCGGGACTTCCTATTTAGTTCGAATTAAGCGAAGATTCGAATTATCCGATTTCGAATTAAAGGGAGTCGACTGTATTGTATATTATTACACCAAGATCAGAATATTTTTAAACTTTGTTATAGTACGAACGCACCTCATTTATTACACTTGACGTGAAATTTCCGACTTGTTTACTATAAAGGGGATTCCAAAAAAACTTAAAAAGAAGAAAAAAAACCAGAAGGTAGGCCGCAATCTTACGGCAGATAGTTGCTTGTAGTTTCATAAATGAAACTGCATGCTTTAAAAATATACAAAACAAGTCGTACCTTTAATTTATTGTCCAAAACTTTTAGATGATTTCCTTTTTAATATAAAATGAAATAAAATAAGACTTCTTTATTAAGCTGCTTTGCAAAACGGCATTTAAAAAAAAAAAAAAAAAAAAAAAAAAAAACTGAGTTTAGAGAATTGGATCTTGAAATTCTCCTTTAAAATCTTTTTACTTTTTATATTGTAAAACAAAAAGAATCGTTGAAAAAACGTAAGAGGATAAGCAGTAAATTAAAAAAAAAAAAAAAAAAAAAAAAAAAAATAGAGAAAAGGATCTTTATATGATGATGTTGTTTCGACATTAGTAAAAATTCAACAATTGTAGTAAATTTTTAATAAGGAAGTTCCACCGAGTTTAGGAGAAAAGGGATTAGTTGTTTAAGGGAAAATGTTGCTGTTGAGTTTGTCTTATACAATTCATTTTTTTACGCAACACTATTTTATAAAATCTAGATTTGGATAAGAGTTGTAAGAGAATATATTGTGCGTATTTACAGTATAATGTAAAAATGCACAATGTGTTTTATAATTGTAAAACAAAATAATTCGAAAAGTTATGTAAATGGATAAGAAGAAAAAAAAATGTAGGTGCTTGTACGAGGCGCTCCTTCCAGTGGTTGAATGGAGCTTCATACGTTGATACTGTTGTTTTGTTATTAGTAAAAATTCAGCAATTGTCGGCTAACAAGAAATTTCCGGACTAGTTTCATGGGTTTTTGTAACTCACATTGCCGATAACTAATTTGCTTGTTGATCATCGTTATTTTAGAAATATTTGCTGTTCTTTAGATGCCATTCGAGTCATTCCAAAGGACTCGGGTGACAATGTTAAGTCTACACTGTTAAAACTAATGGTGACATATTGCACCTTTTAGGGATGAAAGGCTTGTCTCACTGGTGACACCCCTAAAGGAGCTAGAATGACACCTTTAATTAGGGTGAAAAGATGGCACCCTTAATCCAGAGTGTCCAATAATAAAAAATTAAGAAATATACAAATCGACTTTTGGCCCTCGAAGGATTCGAACTCACAACGTCTGATTACAAGCTCAGTGTTCTAACCGCTCGGCCATCGAGTTCACCTTCATTCACTCATAGGCATAGATTTTACTTAGAACTTTTGCAAAGTTCTATGTAACTTTTTACTTAGAAAACAGAAAGACACACGTCACAGCGCATGCGCATGGTTCCAGTCACCCGATGAGGTGCCACATTGCTGCCAATACGAAGTGCATGGCACCTTATTTAGCTCCAATCACCCAGTAAGAGACCTGTCGGCACTGCAACCACATATCCAAACCCCTATGGCACCCTAGGGTTCCAAATGCCCCGGGTTCCAATAGGCCCTAGGGCCTTTTCACCTTCGGGTCCCAAATGGCACCGGTTTGTCACCTTCACTTTTAACAGTGTATTGGATGCTTTTGGAGGTTGTCACAATATATCAACTCTTTCATTTAAAAGGATTTACAATTTCTGATTACTGCCTGTGAAATCTCCCACCAGTAGGCAGAAATTTCTCTGACGAATCTTGTAAAAAAAATTCTATTTCTTTTTACTGGTATCAGTTTTGTAAAATGTTGTAATCTTTTTTACTAACACTGATAGAGGTTGTCTTGATTGTCACGATGTGGCGGAACTATTACTGCAGAAGTGATCTCTTAGCAGTAAAAAACAATATGAGTTTTTGCCATTATTTTTTTATTGAAGTTTTCCATTAACGAGTGTAGTGAAGTTTTCCATTAATGTAGTGCTAATACACTAATTGAATTTAACTCAATTATTTCTTAACAGTAATTTATGATTTGTTTTATTTCACAACGTTTGTTAAGAAATACAGCGAAGATTGCAATATGAAAATAGTCGTACTCGTTATAACGAAAGATACTACTACTGTATAGATATTCAGTAAAACATTCACTGTATCACGAATTACGGTGCACTTAAAACATTGTTAAACAAGTAAGTAATTGTACGTCTAATATGTAAATAGAGGTGTATATACTATAATAATGTAAAATAAGACAAGACAATGTAAAATAAGACTACAATAAGATGTAAATATACTATAATTAATTTTATAAATATACAGATACTAGTGCAATAGCTACTGCATTCTTATGAAAATACATTTATATAAAACTTATTACAATAATAGATCTACATTACATTCCGAAATACGAAAACAATACTACTCCATTTTAAATAGGACATAATGATGATTGTAATCTAAAATCATATCTATCATAGAATATTCTTGAATTATTACATAGTATAGGATTTACTATAATGAAGAAAACTTCTATTAAAGTGGTTTTATGTTTCGATTCGATCTTCATAAATTTTAAAATACTCGACAAATTTCTGCTGATTTATATATATTAAATTTCAGACTATTTAGTCGTGTATTTTTTGTCATACACGGACATACGGGCATACCTGATGGTGACTATATGTGCTACGACGATCGTAACCGATTACACTGTAAAAAACATTCAAGAGATTACTAAAAATTTCTTAGTAAATTTGTATTCCCCAGAATTTTTTAGTAGCCATTACAAACTTTTTTTTGCAAGTGAAACAAACATTTCTTTTGTAAACTGAACAAAAGAATTTTTTGTATAACTAACTTAAAACTTTTTAATATGAGCCACCAATCAAACTTTAGTAATAGCTCCAAAATTATTTTTAGTAACTATTACGTGTGCCCTAAGGGCAGGAGCTTCCTTCGAGCTGCATCCAGTGGGTAAAAAGAGAGACTTCTGAAACGGAAGATTTTCGGTAAAGCCGTAATAGATGGCAGCACCAAACATTGCTACCTACTCTATTTTGACATGTTTCTAAAGGGGAGGGAAAGTTCAGAGATCATTACCCATAATAACTGCTACGACAGGATTTTCATAATCCTTTTATTTACATTCGGTGCATATTTGGCGGCGGCCAGCATCGAACCCAGGTACTTTCAGCTTGGAGTTCGGTGCCATCACCACTAGGCTATCAGGGCCACTCCAAGAGAGTTTTAGTAATAGCTATTAAAAATGTAAAACTATTAACTCTGTTCGTTGCTAGCTTTTTTCTAGTAATTCTTACAGATTCCTTGTAACCGAGTAAGATTACTAAAAAATTTTTAGTAATTACACGGATTACTAAAATTTTTTTAGTAGATCGACCCTTTTTTTTTTTTTGCAGTGTAGGATCGCACCTAAAAAATATCAAACAGAATTTCCATTTTAATAATGAGGCTAAAAAAAGAATTAGAAAAAAATTCTGCACTTAGTAATGAAGTTGTATTTCTGTAATGTTAATTTTTATATGCATATCAAAATATAAATCAAAGCTGTGTATTAAAACTCTTTAAAAATTCAAAACAATAAAAATCTTTTTTTTTTTCAGTAAATCCAAACTGAATTCCAAATTCACTTTTGCATAAATATAAAAAAAAACTGCATTTTTAAAAATGAATTCCCCCCCCCCCCCAAAAAAAAAATGCCAAGCTACTACTGAAAGAACAAAAGCATGAATTTCTCTTCCCATAAATTTACGTTTTCAATGCATTTTATCCTGAAGAAAAATTCCTCTAAAGAAATGCACAGCTTTTTATATCTTTTAAATGTTTTTTTTCCGAAACTTTCAACTGCCTTACATTTAATATAAAGTGAAATAAAATAAGAAATGTTATATTTAACAGCTTTGTGAAGTGGCATCATTTTTCAAAAAACGACAGAGCGTAGAAAATTAGATTTCGAAATTCTCCTTGAAAACATTTTCAGTTCTAAAATGGCGAAAGAAAAAGAAATCAAAGAAAAACGCAAAAAGAAATAATGAAAAAAAATAAATAAATACCAATTTGTTGAAAGGATTTTCACACATTTATGTTATCGTAGCGTACAAGAGAATAGAATGATTGTACTAAATTTTTAATACGAAAGTTGCATTGAATTTACGAGAAAGCTTGTTGAGAGCTTAGGTATAATACTAGATTTGTGTTTAGTAGTATATTTATTTATTACACAATATTGTTGTCTAAAATGTATATTTTGAAAAGGTATTTAAAATTGTACTGTGTAAATAAATAATTTTAAATTATAGTATTACATCATTTCATCTAATAATAAAGTTGAATTTCCGAAATGCTAAATTTTAAAATTACGTTTAAAAAATATAAAACAATTCTGAGAATTAAAATACTTAACCCTTTCCGGCGCAGACAAATACTGCTCGCAAAATGAGAAATTATTGACTGACACCAGAATTTACATAAGACTTTTTTAGGAATTAAGAATTCCTTGATTTAAGCTATCATTGTAAAAGTAAAATTTTATTAAAATAATATTGGTGCCGTTGGAAGTTTGGAATTAAAATTAGGTGTTGCCGAAGTGGTAACACTGCGCCGGAAAGGGTTAAATAATCCGAAGCATTAAGAAATATTAAAAAAAAATAAGTAAAGTGCTTAGTTTTAAATTTACCGAAGCTATTTTGATATGTAAAATCTTTTTAAATAATTGTTCCTTTTTTCTCAATCTACAAAAAGCTACTACTGCAAGTACAAAAACAAGACTTCTATTTGCCACATAAAATTGTAAGTAAATATGCATTTTATTCCGATGAAAAATTCAATAAATACAAACCAAGTGTGAAATAAATACACACCTTTTTATGTATTATAATTTTTTTTCGAAACTTTTAACTGTTTTACAATTAATATAACTTAAAATAAAAAAGAAATGTCTTATTAAACAGCTTCATAAAGTGGCATCAATTTTCAAAAAAAAAAAAAAAAAAAAAAAAAAAAAAAAGGGCGTAGAAAGTTAGATTTCGGAATTCTCCTTGAAAACATTTTCAGTTTCAAAATGGCGAAGAAAAATAACTCAGAGAAAAAACGTAAAAAGAAATAATGAAAAAAAAATAAATATCAATTTATTGAAAGGAATTTCATGCACTTGTGTCATCGTAGCGTACAGGAAGACTCAACGATTTTACTATATTTTTAATATGAAAGTTGCATTGGATTCACGAGAAAGCATGTTAAAAGCATAGGGATAATATTAGTTTTGTGTTTGGTATATTTATCTCTTACATAATATTGATGTCTAAAATAGATATTTTAAAAAGGTATTTAAAAGTTCTTCTGTGTAAATAAATATTTTTTTAAAGTGTATTATTACATAATTTCACCTAATAATATAGTTGAATTTCCAAAATGCTAAATTTAAAAATTATATTTAAAAAACATAAAACATTGCTGAATAATAAAACACTTAAAGGATTCGAAGCATCAAGAAATCATTTTTTTAATAAGTAAAATACTTAGTTTTCAATTTTCCAATTCCATTTTTATATAAATTCTAAAAGTAATTTCACCTTGTAATGATTGCTCTTTTTTTTTCTCTCTACCTACAAAAAACGCGAAGCTACTACTACTACTACAAGTACAAAAACAAGACTTCTTCTTTCTACCTAAAGTTGTAAGTTCGCATGTGTTTTATCCTGAAGAAAAATTATTTTTAGGATATGCACAGAATTTTTATATCTTTTAAATATTTCTCGTAAACATACAAGTGACTTCCATTTAATATAAAATGAAATAAAAAACTTTTTTTTTAAGTACATTGTAGAATGGCATCAGTTCTCAAAAACGACAGAGGATAGAAAATTGCGTTGCAAAAGTCTCCTAGACATTCTCAGATTTAAAATGTCGAAAGAAAAATGATCCTAAGAAAAACGTAATAAGAAATAATGAAAAAAAAATACCAATTTGTTGAAAGGAATTTCCCGTGTTTGTGATATCCTAGCGTATAGGAAAACTCAACGATTGTACTAAAAATTTAAAGTGAAACTTGCATTTAATTAATTAACGAGAAAGCTTGTCGAAAGCTTAAGTATAATACCACTTTTGTGTATTTTAGATTTATGTTTTAAATAATATAATTGTCTAAAATGGATATTTTAAAAAAGATATTTAGAGTAAATAAATTTTATTTCAAAGTGTATTATTACATAATTTCACCCTAAAAGAGACTAATGTTGAAATACACTACCTCTGACAAAAGAGTTCAGTGAATGAATTCAGAACGGCCGATCTGGCAACACTGAGGAAACAAAATGCTGCACCTGCATAGAGGCAAGTGTTGCCCATCTTCTCCCACCGTTGTTCAGTTGAGCGTCGTTTATGATCTGTGTAAAACGTGCTTTACTGAATGTTTGTTCAGTGTGTTGGTTCTTAACTAAGAACAGGAAAATGAACGAACAAAAGATCAATTTAAAATTTGGTTTTAAGCTTTGCAAGACACCGAAAGAAATTCATGAAGGGTGGTGCAAATTGAACATTTACTATACTCGCCAGACCTCAAACTCCAGCTTTCTTCCTATTTTCATCCCTCAAACTCTCTTTGAAAGAGATTTGACCATATTGCTGACATCCAACGAAACGTGACGAAGCTTTTGAAATCATCCCAAAAGAAGACGTCTTGCGAATTTCCGAAGACATGTATAACATAGGGATGAGATTTTTCCGCGTTTTTACATACCAGTATAATATTAGAGGAAATATTATTTTTTTTTAAATCGCAGCACTTTTCGATTGAGTAAAATAACATTTTCTCTGAGACTACATTGGTGGGAAAAAACGCTAAACATTTTCATCCCTAAAACAGATCTCAGTGGTGCATAGACATGGGAGCTGACTATTTCGAAGGATGGTATTGTAAGTTTCGTTAATATTTCATCTACATTAATGCTACTGGACTATTCACCGACCTTTATTGTTAAAGGTAGTATTTCGGACAATTTACGGAATCATATCGCATGTTTATATGAGGACCTCAGAAACCGAAGAACAATTGATAAAAATTTGATTTGGAGTAAGTTGAATTCAAAGATAATCGATGTTAAATTTAAACATCAATAATAATGTACTGAATTGAAATAGAAAAATGCTGATTGTTTCATTGTGGCCTTTGAAGTCTTATTTCAATGACTGTGAAAAAAGTAGAGTACAGTTTTCTTTAAATTTATACTGAATCAATATCGATTATTATTCGGTAAAAGTGGTTCATTACTAGAACGCAGCACATAGTTATAAAATCACTTATATTTCTAAATTCTTATTATATTCAGGGCTCACAAATAGTCCGCGAACTGAACATCAATATTTTTTTAAAGAAAATTTCATGATATGTTTCTACACAATTTTCGTATAATTACCTTCCAAAGGGGGCTTCTTGGCAATTTGCAAGAAAAATCTAAAAGGAAAAGTTCTCTAAGAAAATTCTGATGTTCAGTTGGCGGACCATTTGGGAGCCCTGTATATTAGAAAACAAAAAATTAAAATAAAGCAATATTACTTTGTAAACTGCAAATATTTCATCAGCGAAAGATTGCGTTTTGAAATATGTGCAGTATAAAAAGCTGCCTAACATTTTAAACACAACGCAAATAATATCGCTAAAATATTATACTTTTTTTGTTTTTCGCAAATATGATACATTTTTCGCATAAAAATTCGCTAGAAACGTTGAATTTTCCTGTTTGGATGAAAAATACAAACATATGAAGCCACTTACAGAAAATCGCTGGATATATTTTTATCATTATATCTTTTTGCATTTTATCTGGAATCTTTTAGAATTACTAAAGTGAAAAGGTTTTAAAAAAGAACTTTGGAATCCAATTGTCTACAGTTTTCTCTTTCTGTTCCTTTTTTTATAAAAATAATACCAGCTCAAAAGCGGTTTATCTAAATATTTTTTTTCAACATTTTTTTCTTAAAATGGAAATAAAATGAAAGTTTGAGAGAGTAATAAATTAAAGGCTGATCAGACTTTTTGAAAAAATATTTCATGCTGTATTGTATTTAGTTTGCAATATATGCAGTTTAATTTGAGTGTACTCTTTTTTTCTTTGAAAAAAATGTGGTACTGCACGTTTTTTTTTCTTTTAGAAGTATGTTTTTATACTAATTTTATCCTAGATACCTTCTTGAAATTCTGCTGTCTTAGAATCTTTAAAGAGAAATTCTTTAGAGTGTTTAATAATAATCGCCTATAATCTCATTAGAAATATAGGTGTTTATTTGCACCTTCAAAATTTGTATAAGAAAATTATTTTGTACTAATGACTATAAATAAATAAATAAACAGAAAAATGTTACTGAATTGCGTATACCTTTGAGTAAATAGGCAAAGATAGCTGTTTAACCCGGGAGAACGCACGCCAGGCTTGCTAGATAAAGCGTGCGTATGATTTTTACAAATGTCACAACTACTTTCTTAAAATAATCTTCAACTCATTTTATCACAGGATTTACAGAAATTATCTCTGATTAATTAAAGTGACGATTATTATTTATATTTATTGACTAGCAGCCCGCCCTCGCTTTGCTTCGGGTAGAGCAAGTCGCCCAGTCCTGTGCCACTACTGACACCCCAAATTGTTACTACCACTTCATCCCATTAAATTCAACTACTAAAAACATTACCCTCCTTTTAGATAGTCGGGTAAAAAGTATCCTATATGTTAATCTAAGGTGTCAGACACCTCAATACAAAATTTCATAAAAATTGATCCATACGTTCTTGAGTTATAAATGGTGTAACTAACACGACTTTGTTTTATGTATATAGATTATAATCAATAGTATTTGCAGCGCACGCTATGTAAGGATTTTTTAAGGTCATTTTTCTACATCTTGGGTTACATTATTGGCATTTTAGTAAGGATTCCTAATTTTTTTGAAAATATGATATAACCTATGTTCACAAGAAATAGTGTAGCTTTTCAACGGTGAAAGAATTTTTCAAATTCCTCAAGTAGTTTCGGAGCCTATTCAATTCAAGCAAACAATCAAATCTTTCATCTTTATAATATTAGTATAGATGACAAAGTAGAAACTTTTAATACACTGGGCAGATTTGGTGTGCCAAATACTCTCCCACCAGTAAATATAATTTTTTTTCGTTTATTCGTGATCGTAATTTCGAGTGAAAAGGGCGTTTAAATAAAGCGAAAAATTCTATAAAATGTTACTGGTGAGAGAGTACCCCGTTAATAATTAGGCAATGCCCACGTCCCGTACTGTCGGTTAAATAAGAAAAAACTGCCTAGGTTCTAACCAAAGCCATTGTATTTTAGGTCTGACTGGATGAATAGATAAAATTTCGCAAATTTTAAATTACGCCTTACCATAGATGTGACTTTTGTGTCACACCAGAAAAATTAGAAAGATGAATTTATGAATTTTGATTCAATTTCTGTATTTTAAGTTTGGAAGCAGCTTGTTGTAATAATGTAAGAGAAATGGAATATAAAATCAAAAGTTCTTTATATCTAATTGTTTTGCGAATCCACCTGTTATACTGAAAACGGCGCACATGAATGCGAACTAAATAATAAGAAAATTATTTTTAATTCGGAAGTTAAATACTTAAAAAACCAATAATATTATGACACTTGATGTGTTAAATAGAAAATTTCTTATCAGAAATAGCATTAACAGACTTCTTGGAAACATTTATGCACCTTGTAAAGAGTATTTTACTGTTTTAATCATTGAGGGGCGGTAGGATTCCACCTAATTTAAACGAAATTCTCATCAGAAATTTTTATCGAAATTTTATGTTATTAACTTTAGCGGCGACATGTTTAAAAATTGCCTTTTTTCTTATTTTATAAACAAAACCTTTAGATTTTTCCGGTGAGAACTCAATATTACAGAGACATTATTCCTTTTTCCTCAAGGTGTTAATACATTAAACTGTATTTTGAATGCATATAAAAATCTTTTGCATAAAAAAAATCTGGAAACATTGTACCATTAACACTAAAACAGCCAGGTATTTTTTCTCAAGTTTTACAAAAAGTGTTTCTCACCGGAATTTTAATTTTAAACTATTTAACATATTTAATTAATCTATTTTTTTGCTGCATGCATTTAACATATTTTATGAAGGAAATTCTGGTTCAAATCGATTATTATTAATCTAGTAAAGGTCATTTTGACCCCTAATGGCGGTTCTAGTGTTAAATTATCAATTACTGAAATTGTTGTTTTAAATATACTTTGCCGAATCGATGTACAGTGAACAACAAATAAAAGTTATGCGTCAAACACATATTATGAAACACTTTCCAATGAGTTCAGAAACATGTTACCAAAATTTCACAGTTTAATACATTTAAATATGATGTCTAACTGAACAATCTGGAAAAGCATAACTGATTTCAAAACCCGAAATTCCCATCTATAGTCAGAATATTATCCTGATTCTTCTTTGAAATCTATATGATCTATATATTTCTATCTATAAACTACATGCATTTAAATTATTAATCCATTTAGGAAATACCGCAGTTGAAAATCCCGCACCCGCAATTTTCTCTAATGGCTAATTCCATGAAAACTTGTCGTATCTGTCACATACAATGATTTTTGACTACCAGTATTTTAAAACGGAAAAAGTGATTTATTTTATCTGAGATATCTCATCAGTTGAATAGAGCGAAGCAAACTTTTCGAAAATAATGGTGGCCAACAACCATAGCGATTTTTAGCTGTGTGACAGACATGACATGTTCGCATGGAATTAACCTAAGAAGGATTATAGCACGTGATTTCTTTTGTGCAGCTATGTATACACTATATAAAAATTATATGCAACGAGTAACACGGAAAATTTTTTTATATTTAATTCATATACAAATTCTTTTTGATAATAATTATATTTTCGTTATATTTAGATATTTATATGAATATAAATACATTTAAAATACTGTAATTTCATTAAAATACACGCCAAAGGTTTTCACCCATTAAGCATATGTAACAGAATTTGCATGTAAATGAACAATTAATTTTATTTGCTTGATAATAAATACCGAACATACCAAGAAAGACATCATTATTATTTATCTATCGCATGAAAATGCGAGTTCATTTACTCGTGATTGAAAATGAAAGACTCATGGACACACAAACTGAATTTATAAATACTTTTCAAATACGTTGAAAAGTTTCAAAAAATGATGATATATTCATTACTTTATATATACAAATATTTCTAAAAAAACAGTTAAAGCGCTTTTTTTTTTAATTCTCTTCTATATGAGTATTTCCTTTTAATATAAAATGTGAGCAATCAGATGACAAGTTAAATATAACGAGTAAAGTAATAACACATTGTGCGATAAATTAATATATTTTGTTCATTATTCTCATTTTATAAATGAGCACATAGAATGTTTTCTTTTTTAAAATTCAATAAATTTCAAAATTTTTTAATGCTAGTTACAAAGAGAACTTATTTTTAAATTAAGTTACATGCATATAAATATTTTTCACAAACTCTGATATTGCTTTAATTTACACATTTTCCAAATTTACAGGAGGTTTCTTTTTTAATATTAAATGAAATAAAATCTCTTTTATTAAACAACTTTGTCAAATGTACTCATTTAAAAAAAGAAAAATAAAGCGAGAGAGTGTAAGAAAATTAGATTCCGAAATTCTCTTTTATAATATTTTCACTTTTGTAATTCCAAGTGTATCGAGGAAGAATGTAAAAGGATATCATAGGATATAAATAAATAAACGGCAATTTTGTTGAAAGAAACTCAAGTTTGCGTTATTTGGTAGTATAGGAAAAATCAGCGATTGTAGTGAATTTTTTATTTTGGAGATTCTGGCAGTAACAATACATCTTTTTTGCTACCATTCATTTTAAACTCTTGGACACGAGCGACCGGTGTACGTGCTGCTTAAGGTAATCATAATCTTTTTTTTATTTTCACCAATTAATTTTTACTGTAAAGTTTGTTTAATTTAATCAGGTATAAAGAGGAATTATTTTAAAATAAAGCTACAAGCATATAAATGTTTTTCATAAACTCTGAAGCTGCTTCAATTTACACATTCCCCAAACTCCCGGGAGATTTTAATTTAGTATTAAATGAAATAAAATCTCTTTTATTAAACAACTTTGTCAAGTACAACCATTTAAAAAACGAAAATCCGAAATTCTTTTTTATAACATTTTCACTTTTGTAATTCCAAATGAATCGAGGAAGAATGTAAAAACATATCATAGAGTAAAAATAAATAAACGGCAATTTGTTGAAAAGAACTCATGTTTGCGTTATTTTGTAGCTTAAGAAAATACATGGATTGTAATGAATTTATAATACGGAAGGTGTATAAATTTTATGAAAGAGGAAAACGTGTCGCAGTTGTGAGGTAGTGTTTCGTATTATCTTTAAACCTTTGGATCCCAAACTGCCCGAGATATTTTAATTCGTATACCTTAATTCCCACCAGAAAATTAGAACAGCAATATTTGCTTTAACCCTTTCCGGCACGAGCAAAATCTGATGAAAAGTGAGAAATTATCGACAGACACCGGAATTCGGGAGCGAATTTTTTAGATATTTTGAATTCCTTCATTTAAGCTTAGATTGTAAAAGCAAATTTTTACTAAAATTTTATTTGTGCCGTTTGCAAGTTTGGAATTAAAATTAGGTATTCCAGACCGGGCTTAGTGTGCCGGGTAGGGTAAATTACTACCATATTACTTAATAAAAAGAAATTAGCTATTGATTTTTTCTGGTGTACAAATCAAAATTTCTGAACAAGGTAATTTCTAGAACGTGTTCTATAATGGGATTTAAATGGAGGCGTGCAGTACATTTTTCATAATACTGAAAAAGATTTTATAAAACTTTATGATGTTGTATACTTCATATATTTGTATTAATTTTTTTTTGCAAATAATTTCCATGAAAATTTTTGAATTAAAAATGAAATGAAAATAGGACCACATTAATTTAATCTTAAGTACCACATTGGCGCCAAATACCACTCTATTAGAAGCATTTTTCATTTATGATGTACTTAAGAAATTCTTTTACATGTTTTGAAATACGTTTGCTTTTAAATTCTGTAACATTTTAACTTTTTTTTCTCATTTTAATAATTGAAATACTACAATTTCAGGGTTAAATTCTAATACATTTTTGAAGCCTTCAAAAAATAAAAACATTTTAGCAACAATAATTCTATTGCTAATATGAATGATCGAATGCACAAGAATTTATGAACAGGTTTATTCGCAAATAGGTTGAACTTTTTTTCTTCCCGTACATTTTTAAATCAAAATTTTATTTCTAAATTCTGGTACGATGTTTGGATTTTAACTATGTGGTACAAATACTACACCGGCTTCAATGGTGTATAATATCTATTTTTAAATATTTTGGGCAGGCAGAGCTTTTCCATTGTCATAATTTTGTACCTCCTCATAAAAAAAAAAAAAAAAAAAAAAAAAAAAAAAAAAAAAAAACTTTACATATTTTTATTACATACGTTTAAAAACAGTAATAATCGTAGGTAAAAATTACGATGAAGATTGTATTTTTGAGATTCTGGTAGTATCAATACAATTCATCCTTTTTGCTACCATTCATATTAAATCAGTAGGGACGATCGACCGGTATACGTGCTACTTAAGGTACTCAGAATATTTTATTATTCTTGCCAATTTTTTTACAGTAAAGTTTGCTTTGAAAAAAAAAATAGACTTTACATATTTCTATTACATACGTTTAAAAACAGTAGTAATCGTAGGTAAAAATTACCATGAAGATTGTATTTTAGAGATTCTGGTAGTATCAATACAATTCATCCTTTTTGCTACCATTCATATTAAATCATTAGGGACGATCGACCGGAAAACGTGCTACTTAAGGTACTCAGAATCTTTTATTATTCTCGCCAATTATTTTTTACAGTAAAGTTTGCTTTGAAAAAAAAAATAGACTTTACATATTTCTATTACATACGTTTAAAAACAGTAATAATCGTAGGTAAAAATTACCATGAAGATTGTATTTTGGAGATTCTGGTAGTATCGATACAATTCATCCTTTTTGCTACCATTCATTTCTTGCGTAAATACGGGTTAGGTTCCCTTAGAAAGACCCCCACGGAGGGCAACCCACCCCATAGGGCCTATATCCCATAGCGTAGATAATCGGCCGACAAAAATACACCAAAATACACCGCTACCATTCATTTTAAATCAGTAGGGACGATCGACCGGTATACGTGCTACGTAAGGTACTCAGAATCTTTTATTATTCTCGCCAATTATTTTTTACAGTAAAGTTTGCTTTGAAAAAAAAATAGACTTTACATATTTTTATTACATACGTTTAAAAACAGTAATAATCGTAGGTAAAAATTTCCATGAAGTTTGTATTTTGGAGATTCTGGTAGTATCGATACAATTCATCCTTTTTGCTACCATTCATATTAAATCATTTGGGACGATCGACCGGTATACGTGCTACTTAAGGTACTCAAAATCTTTTATTATTCTCGCCAATTATTTTTTACAGTAAAGTTTGCTTTGAAAAAAAAAATAGACTTTACAAATTTCTATTACATACTTTTAAAAACAGTAGTAGTCGTAGGTAAAAATTACCATGGAGATTGTATTTTGGAGATTCTGGTAGTATCAATACAATTCATCCTTTTTGCTACCATTCATATTAAATCATTAGGGACGATCGACCGGAATACGTGCTACTTAAGGTACTCAGAATCTTTTATTATTCTTGCCAATTTTTTTTTACAGTAAAGTTTGCTTTGAAAAAAAAATAGACTTTACATATTTCTATTACATTTGTTTAAAAACAGTAATAATCGTAGGTAAAAATTACCATGAAGATTGTATTTTGGAGATTCTGGTAGTATCGATACAATTCATCCTTTTTGCTACCATTCATTTTAAATCCTAGGGGTCGAGCGACCGGTATACGTGCTACTTAAGGTACTCAGAATCCTTCATTATTCTCACTAATTATTTTTTACAGTAAAGTTTGCTTAATTTAATCAGGTATAAAGAGAAATTATTTTAAAATAAAGCTGTAAGCATATAAATGTTTTTCAGAAACTCTGATGTTGTTTTAATTTACACAATCCCCAAACTTCCAGGAGATTTTATTTTAGTATTAAATGAAATAAAATCTTTTTTATTAAACAACATTGTCAAGTACAATCATTTAAAAAAAAGAAGACGACACGGGAGAGTGTTGAAAATTTGATTCCGAAATTCTTTTTTATAACCTTTTTACTTTTGTAATTCCAAATGAATCGAGGAAGAATGTAAAAGGATATCGCAGAATATAAATAAATAAACAGCAATTTGTTGAAAGAAACTCATGTTTGCGTTATTTGGTAGTATAAGAAAATTCAACGATCGTAGTGGATTTATGATATGGAAGTTTCACAGAGGAAAGCGTGTCGCACTTGAGTGTTAGCGTTTGGTATTATCTTTAATACTTTGAAGGTGAAGTATGATATATTTTTCATAATACGGAATTTAAATCCTCAAGTACCACATTGGCTCCAAATGCCATACTGTTAGAAACATTCTTCATTTATGAGGTATCTAAGAAATTCTTTTACATGTTTTGAAATACCTTTGTTCCTAAATTCCGTAAATATTTTAATATTTTTTCTCGTTTTAGCAACAGAAGTACTTTTACACTGAAAAGATTAAATTGTAATAAACATTTGTAGCCTTCAAAAAGAAGCAACTCTTTAGCGACAATAACTCTACTGTTAATCTGTTGAATGTTGGAATAATACCAGGATTTACGAACAAGTATATTTGAAAATAAATTGAATTTTTTTATTCCCGCATTTAATAAAAACAAAATTTTATTTCTAAATTTTGATACGATTAGGGTAAAGAGCAGAGTAAGTTTTTGAAGCAATTCGGCAATTTCAGCAATTTGTTGAAAACTCATATTTGCGTTATTTGGCAGTATAAGATAATTCAACGAGCATAGTGAATTTATAATGTGAAGGTGTATCTGGTTTAAGAATGTCTCGCATTTAGGAGGTAATGTTTGGCATTACCTTTAAATCTTTGAAAAGGCGTATAATACATTTTTTACAATGCTTAAATTGAATCATCAAGTACAATATTGGCAGCAAGTACCAGATTGTTCGAAACATTTTTCATTTTTAATGTACTTAAGAATTTTTTTACATTTTTTTTAGATACCAGGGGATCGAGTGGTCAGGGATAAACACAGTCAAAAAAGGTGTTAAATACCAATGTTTTGTAAAAGAGAAAATTATCTTCTTCATTCCCTTGTTATTATTTGAAGTATACTCTATAAGAAAATACTGGTAGCTTCGTCTTTTTTTTTTTTTTTTTTACTGTATTTTTCCTCACCACTCGCCACCCTATGAGTGTTTGTTCTTAAATTGTGTAGTATTTCAACAATTGTTTCATTACAGACACAGCCCCACCAGTGGCCGAGAGGTACGGACCTCTCAACTGGTAGACGGCAGGTGCTGGGTTCGAACCCAATCGCGGCTGTCGGCCTAACCGTTCGGAGTTTTCGTGGTTTTCATCGAACCTTGCGTAAATACGGGTTAGGTTCCCTTAGAAAGACCCCCACGAAGGGCACTCCCCTTTGGTCCTATATCCCTAGCGCAGATAATCGGACGACAAAAATAAACCAAACCAATCATTACAGACACATGTTGCCAGTAATGACGTTCCTGCAAATAAGGAAAATGGTTATTTGCAGACTACTTCCATTAAATAGGTCGAAGTGTACACTTCAGAATTATTAATGAAAAATCGGAATAATTGATAACTAAAATTGGTATTTAATAATTAACCTCCTAATTAATAACTAACCTTAGTTGACAATTAATATTTGACATAAAACATACAAAATTGTAATATAGATCAATATATAGCATAATAATCTTTTTTTCTTATTTCATCAACGAATGTGCATAAGTTCTTTTCTTTTGGGAACAATTCTGACACCCTATAACTCTTATTTTTAAAAAAATTGCTGGGAAAAAAAAGAAATCCTATTTTAGAATAAAGCAAAGGTATTTTTTTTTAATTCCTGATAAGCCTTTTATTTATGTTTCAAAACACTTCCAAGTGAATTGATTTTTTTTTTCCTTACATAAATGAAGTAAAACGTTGTTTTGTTAAGCGACTTTGTAAATTGGCGTTGTTTTTGAAAAGAAAGACAAAGTTCACTGCATATTATTGGATTCTAAAAATCGGTTTACAATCCTTTTCACTTTTGTAATTCCAAAAGTGTCGAGGAAGAATATAAAAGAATATATTAAAAAAATAGTACCGTATTTACTCGTGTATAAGGTGCACTTTTTTTCAAAAAATTTGGGCAAAACTCTTAGGTGCACCTTATACACGGAATAATTTTTTACTGTTGTATGCAGTCGAACTATATACATATGAAGCAAGAAATTATTCAAAGAAGACATAATCACTCGGAAAATGTTACTTAATTGAAGTATTACTGCATATTTATTTCATTCCTTGCAGTTTTTTATGCAACAGAGGTAGTGACATTATCTAATCGCTAATTAGCAATTCTCTTTACCGTCACTCATTCCTATTTCCCGTCATCCTCTTACAACTCGAAGTCTAAAAATGCATTTTCGTCTTGTTTTCTGGTCTGGTGTAATGTTTGTTTCATTTAATCATCGCGATTTTAAGAAATCGCCATTTTTACTTGTAAAGTAGGAGTGCGCCTTATACATGAGTAAATACGGTAATTATTTGAAAGGATTTTTATAATTTTGTGTTATTTGTCAGTGAAATAAATAAATATTAAACGATTAAAATGATTTTTTATGAAAAAATTGGAATTTTTATGAAAAAGTATGTTCCGAATTACAAGATTTATTTTTTTGATAACGTATTTATCACATTCGTTCACTCTTTTGCTGATAGACCGGATGATGGCAGTACAGGCAATCACCTCATAGAGCTCACGGATGAAAATCTAGGCTTAGTTAAATTTCGATTCGCATATTAAAACGCCATTGTTCTGTCAAGTCATATTTTGGTGGAAACCAACTAAAAACCCTGTCTCAGCGTTTGACTCGTACGGTTACCAATGTGCTTTCCTGCAACCAAAAGTATTAAAATATGCAGGGTTTGAGCAGAAAGCATAACGATAAACTTATGAGTCAACCCCAAAAATCGGGTTTATCAAGATTTTTACCAAGATGTGATTTGGCAAACCGATTGGATTTTAACATGCTAATCGAGATTTACTCCTTGAGTTGGTGTGGAATGCCTATGAAACCACTTAATTCAAATTACTAATGGCCACATCAGCACCAAAATTTCAGTTTGAAAAAATATCGGTTTATTAGATGCGTGAAATATAGCTTTTTTCTGATATATAAATAAAGTTGTTTTAAAATTCCAGTGCAATTCATTAACTTCAACATTAAAGCAATAAAACTGCTCTGCGCCACAAAGTGGTATTTAATACTAGATTTTCATCTGTCAACTCGATGGGGTGATTACCTGTGCTGCCGCCTGTCGGTCTATCAACACTATTGTTTTTATATGTAGAATTGTTAAATTTAGTGTGCGTATATTATACTATTACTTATTTATTTATTTTTTTTTATTTTTTTTTATTATTTATTTATTTATTTATTTATATTTTTATTTTATTTATTATTTATTTATTATTATTATTATTATTAGGATGAGCGAAGCGAATCCTCTACTAGGCCACTCAAATTACATTTTGTCGTACACTTTACAAAAAAACTATTCAATATTTTAACTTCAAATTAAACACAAAAATAAATTATGATCTGTAGATTTGCACAATATAATTTTTTTACAGTAAAACGTTAAAAAAATTATTATTTTAATTAATTTATTTTACATACTTTTCCAATGCGGACGCATTTTAGCAAATAAATAAAAAATGAAACGCGTATCTTTTCAGAAAAAAAAAATATATATATAAATCATGGAGTAAGTAATTATAGATAGAATCATGATTAATTTAATAAATAAAATATGTTTTCATCATTCCGCAAAATCGTTTGCACAGATGACACTTAAACATTTTAAAAGAATTGTATTATGGATTTTTTTTTTTTAATGGCAACAAAAGAATTGTAAACAATTAAAATTAATTGTTAAATTTGTTATATAAATGAAAAATTAAAAGAACTGCTTGAAGTTGTTGCCTCGATTCAAGCTCTTTATAAATATACTAAAGCAAAGTTGGCCGATTCAGAAACGACAAAGGGACTTTAACCATTTCTTACTTTATCATTTGGATTTCAAGTAATGTTACGTTCTTATTTGTGGATCGAAAAAGATTTAATGAACGGACTTTAGACTTTGTTGTACGTATTAAAGAAAATCACAAGCCACCAGACCAGATATCGCGAATAATCATGGATAAATTTGAATACTACAGTAATTTAACTTGTAAGAATTAGTGCGTACCAATTCCCCGAATAATTAAATTCTGGAAAAATGGAAGCATAAATTGCTCAAGGAAAGAGTTTCTTTTGCAGTTAGCTTTTGCTGATACAATTCATAAATCCCAAGGTTTAACATTAGATGAAGCAGTTGTAGATATTGAGGACATATAGACACCAGTTGGCTTAAAAACGTACGTAACGTTGTCGAGAGTGAAAATCCTTCAAAATTAAGCATTCAATAGAAATTTTCCTTACGAAAAATTCTACAATATCAAAAATTCTCATACGCTAATATGTATAAAAACGAAGATATTAGAATGAAAAGTTTTACAGTTAAAAATTCATAGTATCAACTAGAGCAGATTTCAAATGTTTTTCCAGAATATAGGATTTTGAAGAAGTAACTTTCTTCAAGCACTCTTCAAATATATTATTCTAAAATAGCTACCAAAGATTATTTGGTGTTAGTTATAAAGATTGGAAACATGCATATTTCAAACAACTTTAAAAAACATCAGTGGCTACTGGAAATTGTAAAAACATCTTTAAAAGAGCTTTTAGTTGAAAATTTAAAAATATTTTGTAAAAGTTTGCTTCGGAAATATTTTATTATGCCAGTCTTACATCATAAATAAAAATTAAAATGCGCCAAAACATAAAATAACATTTTTTAAAAATAAAGATGCAAAAATAATATTAAAAATATTGTTACTTTCAAATATCTGTTTTATAAAATAATGCTTCGCGAATCCAAACAAAGCATGGCTTTTGCTAGTTATTATTATTATTATTTTTGTTGAACAATGTTGTTTCAATATGTAGATTTGTTATATTTAGTCTGTGAATAGAAAATAGTAGAAAACACATACACTCACACACAATTTCATTCTGGTGGATTTTTAGTAATTGTATTTCTAATATCATGATTATTAGGAATTGAACGATAAAATTAACTCTTATTACAATATCTAGGTCTAGATATAGTGAGGAAATCAACAAATGAAACAGTATCCAAAAAATTGCGTTTTCAACAGGCGTAGCTGTGATTGAGTGCGTTGTATAAATGAATATAATTCCAGTTTTATTCTAGATACTTATGAAGCAATTTAAACTACGGGAAACTTATCGTTGAACGATAAAGTTTGTGACAAACCGTATTAAAGAAGATTTATGTTGTAATACGCGATGCGTTAGGAGTGAACAAAAAGCGAGGCTTAGTCCTTTGAGGGGTAAAAAATTTATTTTTATAAAATTATGAAATAATTGACTGAGATCGGATTTTGTGAATGAATTTCTCAGACAATATAAATCTGCTTTTTCTTTCCCTCTTTTTTTTCCCATTTTCATTGTAAAAACAAAATATTATCAAAATATTCTTGGTGCGGATTATCAGGTTTGTAATTAAAATATTCAGTACTTCACGCGGTGACGCCGCCTGATCACCCTACCCTGCAAAAAGTTAAATTATTAACCCTTCGGACTCCGGTGCCTCTTACACAAATTTTATTCGATTAGCACCACTTTTTAAAATGAATTTTCCTTGAAGTAGACACTTTCAAAAATTCTATGATTAAATAAGGAAAATTTTATTTTCCTTTATTACTGGTGCCAAAAACAAATATTGGAAAGAAAGATTATGTCTCCGCAGCGGAGACAATGGAGTGCCAAGGTTAAATATGAAGCGCCTGATTTGAAAATTTTTGTTTAAATCTATTATTTAGAAATTATCACTTCACACCAGAAAATTTCACAAAGTAATTATACTCTACAGTAGAGTGCCGAATAACTGGATTGTCTAATTCACAGAGTACAGACAGAGCCTCAACTCGACTTGAAAAGAACGCCCCCAGTGGATCACTTAAAAACTAAACCATCGCGTTCGCGATTTTTATCCTCGTCATTTCTGTTTAACTGTAACCATATTCTTGGCACTTCTTGCTGAATGCTGATTTGATTATCTTTGCGCACACGTGCTTATGCTGTTTGATCTTAGATTTCCCCGCTTATATTGATTCGTAATTATTACTGTTATTGTTCTTGAATTTTCAAGTTTAAATTATTAGGTCGTTATGTTAAGAAGAGACACATGCATTGTTTGCAAGACGAATACGTCAAAGTTATTTCATATTAAAATAATTCTTTCATAAATTTCAAAACAAGAAGCAACAAGCCGTCGCTGTATTTTTTTTTTCTTTTTTCCTATATCATTTGTCGCCAAGGAAGCGATGTTTCGCCGAATTACCAACCTCTCTTATGTTATGATCGTAGTTTCAGAGTCATCTGCTCGTATCGCTACTGTCTATGCGTAATCCCATGTTAAACAAGTTGCCATTACAGTGTATGAAAGTTGATTCTCTGTTCCGTACTCTGTGGTCTAATTATCCGGATCGATCAATGACCATACATTTTTTCTCCGCATTTTACAAGCTGTTTTAGGTAAATCTTCTTTAAGCTTTCAGAATCTTTAATTCCTCAGACAGGAAAAATTTGACTGGATGTAACGAAAGTTAACTGTTAAATAATCATTTATCTAACCCTAAAATAATAATAACGTCAACAAAAACAAAAAGAGCAATGCATGCAATCAAACTGTTTCTAAAACTTAAGAAGTTTATCTTCTAATGAGTGAGAGTCCCAAGAATATATATTCTTTTTCGCCCAATTACTTCCTCTTTATCTTCAATTTCTTTCAAGTATGTCCAAAAAATGCTTCGTTTATTCCTTGGTGTTCTCAGAAAGAGGGACCCACTTTCTCTTTCTCCGCTTGCATTTGTTCGTATACATGTAATAGTTTGTGTCTATATAACGGGTGTTCCAAAAACGACTGATGGATTTTAAAATTCAATAACTTGCAAACGGTGATAGCTATTTAAAAAATTTTTGCAGTAGGGTTATGTATGATGTCAGGAGTTTTTTTACCGTAATTTTTTATTTTAGTTCGATTTTCAAACAATAGATGGCGCTGACGGCAATTGAAGCTCAGGTCGATGCCGAAACTGACCTCGCTCAGCACTGATCACCTGGCCTTCAATCGCCGTCAGCGCCATCTATTGTTTGAAATTCGAACTAAAATAAAAAATTACGGTAAAAAAAACTCCTGACATTATACATAACCCTCCTGCAAAATTTTTTTAGATAGCTGTCACCGTTTGCAAGTTATTGAATTTTAAAATCCATCAGTCATTTTTGGGACACCCGGTATATATGTGTATAATTTCTATGCATAACTTTGCGTCAAGTTTGTGGAAAATAAAATGTTATAAAAGTTAAAATAATGACTTCTAAACACGCCATTTGTAAAATGTTAAAATGGGCACAACTAAAATTTTTAGTGCTAAGCCTGGAAAGAAATTGAAGGGAAGTTATCTAAAAAATGTTTCCATAATATTTTTTGTTTAAGTTGTTCACTTATCTAGATTTTTTAATAACCGAATCGCCCTCGGTCCAGATCGGTTATCTACTGTATTTTATTTGTTTTATTTTATAAACAAAAAATAACTGTCAAAGTATTTTTGTGAAAATTCAGGATTTTTAAATAAAATATCACTGCTTTCGAATCGGACGGTTCATCCTTAACCCTTAAATGCATAGGACAGAACGCGTTTTAAAAAATGCGCAATTCAAAGAATCAGAATTCATACCAGAAAAATCCAAATAGTAAATTTTTCTTTATTTAATTACGAGTGGTCTGTCATTCAGTAAAGTGGAAATTGCTCTTTTAAATTTCTGTTGAGAATACGTAATATGTGAATAAAACCCCAAATAAATCGGGAACACTTATGATATCGAAAATGATACAATATGCAATTAAGGGTTAACTACCTAATATTTTAAATGCATTTCATATCAAATATTTCTAAACGACGTAACCAGGATCTGGTTACTAAAAGGGCACTGTCTCCACAGTAATATTTTACAGAAATTTTCGACTTGTTTAAACACCCTTTTCATTCGAAATTACCGTCATGAAAAATGAAAAAAATTCTTTTTACTGGTGCAAGAGTGCTCTGTTGATAATGAGGCCCTGGTCGTAACTAATTCTTGGTGTTTATACTTTCAAAAAATTAATTCGACGGCAGAGCGCTATTTAAGAAAGTGTCATTTTTTTCGACACGTTCTAAAGCAATGCCGGTATCAGAGCGACTATTTTTTATTTCTAAGTGGTATCAATCCCTCAAAACAGAAATCTTAAGACATACTTTGAAAGCATCTGCATAAAAAATATGCTTAAAAAATTATGTTAGAAAGATACTGGTGCGAACATAATACAAAAATCGCCGTTGGTTGCAGCTCTGAGATGTACGCTATTTCCATACTACGTCACAGCTGCTTCCGCTTTTTCGACCCAGAAAAAATTTACAGTAAATTTTAATATTGCAAATCTTCGTACTTTGCCGATTAAATAATGCAAAAATTTCTATTAAATTTTTCCGGGTCCAAAAATCGGCAGCTTTGCTATAAGTTTGCAAACAATGCACCTATATTATTCGACTGAAAGAATTTCCTGCCACTTGGACGGTTTTTATTATTTTTCCACAGGATGTTTGATTGGTTAAACCATAATTTCGCGAGTATCCGCCGCAACCTAAATAAGTCGATTTCCCCCCAGGATTTTTTTGTAAACAAAATGTGATTCACTTTTGTTTAGCATTTATTTGACTTCTTTTTTACAATAAAATTTCCGGTCTGAAAAAGAATTAACTAAGCCGCCGGGTTTAAGCACGAAATTACGGTAATTGTTTATTTTGGCATATTTACCTTATTGAAAGCAACAATTTAATAAAATTTAGCAATCAAGCAATTTAGTGAAAAGATCGCAGAACACATCTATTGGAAATTTATAATTAAGCTACAACATAACAGAGTCTTCTAAAATGGAATGGATTTTGATGCAGCAAACCAAAGATGCTAGTCGTAGAAACAATTGAAATTTGAGTTTGGGAAAAAAATAAGAAAGTATATTAATGGGGCAAATTAAATGGTAATATACCGGGTGATCCAAAAGTCAGGACGAACTTTAAAAATGAATAACTCGAAAACGAATCAAGATACAAAGATACGGTTTGCACCAAATGGATGGAAAAGAAACCGGATTTCGTGTGACAACAAAAAAATATTGTTCTATTGGCGACCAACGGCATCACTAGCAGCATTGAAAGATGCCATCTGCCAAAACGTGTCTGCCATAAAGCAAGAAATGCTACTAAATGCTGTGAACGGTGTAGTGCCTAGTCTCACAGCTGCACTTATGAATGAGGGACAGCACATTGAACATTTTCTGTTGTACTAATTAACTGTAACTAAGCTGACTTGGAAATTGTCAACATTTTTTCATTTGCAAATCATCTTTTGGTGCAAAAAACACTACCGTGTCATTTTTTGGATGTCAACGGCAAGCTATTTTTTTCGTTGTCACACAAAATCCGGTTTCTTTTCCATCCATTTGGTGCAAACCGTATCTTTGTATCTTGATTCGTTTTCGAGTTATTCATTTTTAAAGTTCGTCCTGACTTTTGGATCACCCGGTATATATATATATATATATATATATATATATATATATATATATATATATATATATATATATATATATATATATGTATGTATATATATACACATATGTATAATTCTAAATTCATTAAAAAAAATTACAGCACTACTGGCACTATAAATCAGCTCAAAAATAAAAGCCACAAATTATATTTCACACATCTTGTTTTTTGTTTATTGAATAGTTAATTGTTTAACATATAGAAATGCACTCTATACCTTGAATTTCTATTTTTGCATTTTTTATGTATGAAATATACATATGCAGATAAATGCATGTCTTTCTTTCTGGTTATTATATTCTATTGTTATTTTTCAAATTCAACTATTCCTAAATAACTTAAACTAATGTGCTCAGAAACTAAAAAAAAAGGCGGAAAAAAATTAAAATAACATTTCACATAAGTTTCTTTTCTCCGGAAAATTTTCGGCATAACGTGTTATCACACTTCAAAATTTTCCCAAGTTTCACAACATTATGCTTTATTTGCCTAGGTAGCTTTTGCTGCACTTGGAATATAGTTTTACTCTAGGGTCTCCCAAACTTCAACAGATAATATTTTTTTTTTCAGAAAGAGAATTAAATAGGTTTCATATGTGTTACTCTAGGGTTTTTCGTGTGTGTTGATAACATATCTGCATTTGAGAAGTTTTTAAGGTTTTTATGATGAGTGGAAAGGTTTGCATATTATTTTTCAGTTTAGTTTTATTTTCACGAGTTAAAGCTGATAAGAAAAGTACTAAGTTTTTCTCATGTGATAAATAATTTTTTTTTTTTACACTTTCGTTAAACGATATTTTATTAGAGTAAGTCTTACTGTAGAAGAGTATTTTTAGTTGTTCACAAATCATTTTCACATATTGGTCATTCATCATAAATATTTTTGCCTTCGTATCAGTTTTATATGCACTAGGTCTTAAACTCCCTGTTAATTTACGATTAGATTTGTGCATATCTGACAGCTTTTAATTTTTTACTGCAAACACAAAAATTTAATAGAAAATCGTACCTCAATTAACCCTTTCTGGCACACTCTGCCTAGTCCGTTATTCCTAATTATGATTTTAGACTTGCAAACGGCACCAATAATATTTGAATAGAATTTTGCTTTTATAATGAAAGCTTAAATTAAGGAATTCTTGATATCTCAAAAAGTTCTTTCTAAATTTTGGTTTCAGTTGATAATTTCTCATTTTATTAACAGAATTTGCCTGTGCCGGGAAGGGTTAGTCGGCAAAATTAAATGATTCAAATAGTCAAAGATTCCTTTTAAGTTTTAACCCTTTCCGGCACGGGCAAATCCGTCAGTAAAATGAGAAATTATCTACTGGCACCGGAATTCACAAACGAACATTTTAGATATTTTGAAACCCATAATTTAAGCTTTTTTTTATAAAGGCAAAATTTTACTATAATATTATTGGTGTCGTTTGCAAGTTTGGAATTGAAATTGGTATCCCAGATCGGACACAGCGTGCCGGAAAGGGTTTTAAAGATAAATTATAAAAAAACGTAAAGTTAGCAATTATGCTAATGCTTTGAAATTTTGAGAAATTTGAAACTGGACTGTGTTTCTGCATCAGACTGATTCTTTATTTAAGCATTCCAAATTCTTACCACTAAGTTTCAATAGATTTTTTTGCTTTACATAATAATAGGCACTCCAGCAATAAAATTAAATTTTTATTTAAAATTTTTGAATAAAAAATCCACTAGATGCGCCAGTAATGAAATTAAATAACATTACAATATATTTTTTAATATATTGATATTTTAGATATCTTTAGATGTAGGTCTAGATGTATTTTACTAAAAAAGAATAAAAATTGGCTAAAAAAAAAGATTTTAAGTTTGTGTGTAATTTTTTATTTTTGCACACTTTCACATTTATGATAATGAAACTTTCTCTTTACATGTGGAATTCATAAAATATCTTATGCACAAGAAAGTGCCATGGATAAACTACGCTATGGATGCTCTATTGCAGGTTAAATTCATGTTCGATGTTTGGATTGATATAAAAAAAATATATATTTTTGTCCGATCGCATTTTTTGAAACGTGTTAAACTGGAACTATGTGAATGTAATTAGTGATAACGAAGCGTGTGTGACGAAGCGGAATACATAGGTTTTTACTATCCAATCGTTTTAACCCTTTAAAGGTCATTGATTTCTCTACGAAACCACAAATTTTTAATTCCGATAGTAACAACGACACCGGAATTCAAATTTTAAAAAATCCGTTTTATTATGTATGTGAAAAATTACTTTTTCTTATTTATAAATATATTTGTTCGCAAATATCGGTGTCACTGATTTATTTCAATATCTTATCAATGAAAATGCTTTGTCCGTTAACGGGTTAAACAGCAATAGAGCAAACGGTAGTTCAAAAGAATTAAAACAATTTTTCTCCATTTTTTTTTATTACGACAAAGACTCTGTGCACATTTGAATTGAAAAAAAAAATTGTCGACGTTATGAAGATTTAATGTTCTGCGTTTTCTGCTTTGTAATTTTTTTGTTTTAAACTTTTTTATTAACTCTTTCACTGACAAGCCCTTGTTAAAACGTTCACTACAATCCTGGTTTCAGTGATATTTACATATTTAAAGTAATATTATTCTGATGATTTAATGTATTTTAATACATTAAATAAGGATTAATACTCTCAAGGATTATATTCATATTCGCAATAAATGTTTTTTTTATACAGTAAAGGGACATCTTATTTAACTTTTGAAACAAAATTTAGATAAAACAACATTAAAAGTTTTCCTTTTCGCCAGACTTTGAGAGAGCAAAAAATATTATAATTTTCTAATCAAGTCCCAACGTTATTCTTTTGTTTCAGATGTAGTTATACAATATTAACTTCCGTTCTTGCCGAACTTTTACTCTAAATGACTAAAAATTGTAAAATAATTCAGTAACATTTCACACAAAATCAAATTTTAAATACAATTTCATCCAAACTAAATATGACAATGAAATTTTCTTACTTTAATTAATGAATATCATTCACATCAATAATTTTTTTCTTACCTGAAAAAAAATAAGAATATAGATTAGACAATAAAAATAATAAAGCTACTTGTGTATTGCATGAATTATGTTAGTATGTTACAGAAAAATAGATTATCGTGTTTGCTTGTCTTAATCCCACAGGCAGATCGAAACAGCAATAGCTCCCTATGGAGATTTACTGCGCATGCTCATTTAGTGCTAAAGTGATAATCAGGATTGGCAGTACAGCTTTAAAAAGAATTGCCAAATACACAGGCGAATCCAGTGTCGATTTATATAACACTTTTAGCTTCGGATTTTCCATTTATGTAACATTTTTAGCTCCGGATTTTTTCATTTCTATAACATTTTTAGCTCCGGATTTTTCCGTTTATATAACAGTTTTAGCTCCAGATTTTTCGATTTATTCAAAATTTTTAATTTCATATTTTCAATCTATGCAGAACTTTTTAGCTCCGGATTTTTCCATTTATATAACATTTTTAGCTCCGGACTTTTCAATTTACTCAAGATTTTTTTGGTCCGGATCTTTATTCTCCACCTGTAAAATTTTACTGTAAAATTTGCCTTCTGTACTCGGAGCATTTTCTCGTTTTAAAAAGGCACAAATCTCTGTTTTTAAAAACCGGTGACAAAACTTTAAAGTTATGGTAAAGGGCCCCCGCCGCGAAGGGGTTAATACGCAAATTTTTATTGCCAAAATTTCAGGTTAGAATAGTTGAGAACGTTTCATACCCGAAATATTTTTGATTGAATACGGAATATTTTATCAAACTGCATATTTTACCACTAAGGCAGCAGTGTAGCCAGAGGGCTACTTTTTTAAAATTCAGGTTTGTTGATTGGAACCACTGTTTTGAAACGGTAAATTAACTTTTCTTTTCGCCTTAATTATCATGTCAATGAATAAGGCACATTTTATTATTTGTAAAAAGTAATGCCAATCAAGAATCTGAATTTAAAAAAAGGTAGCCCATCTGGCAACACTGTAAGACAGTCTAATAAATTTCAGAGAACGCATATCATACACAATTTAATCACCAGAATTTTCTGAAAAACAAAACAGAAATAGGAATTTGTTTTATGATACCTTCTTCCTATTTCGTTTTTTATTTCTTTTTTTTTTAAGTAAGCTAGGATGTTGACCACATAACGAAATTACACTAGTGCAGTATTCCAATATATGCTAATGCCTATACTAAATGAAACATCGAAATTTCTACAAATATATTTTGTAGGTGATGAAAACTCGAAATAGATCAGTATTGCATCCACATTCAAAATTTACAATGAGAAATTGATCAGGAGTTACACCGTCTATACTCCTTTTAAACAGCGTTGGCGGGTGACCTTGACAAGCTTACCCCTTACCTTCATCAATTGAGGCAAAAATCATAAATAGTTCTATGAAATTTTGCCGAAACAGTTTCCCCTTGTCAAGGTTAGCCGCCTCCGTTATTTAAAAGAACATAGGCTATAACAGTGTGGCAAGATGTCAGGAAAGAAACATAATCAATAAAGGTATCCAGTATCCTGTTAAAGAGAAATTCGCTTTCGTCAATCCTTTTATATTATTTGAATTATTTTCTGTGAGAAAATACTGGTAGTTATCTCTTTTATTGATTGTGTTTTCCCTGATCACTCGACACCCTGTATAATCAACTGATCAATGTCTTCATTTATTCTCTGGAGCGAATGGTTGCAAACAACTATAAGATCGTCATTCGGGTCAACAAAAGTTCAATAGGTTAGTAAAATTTAACGAAGATTTAACAGGGTTCGTGCGCATCAACAGATTTTGCAGATTTTATGTGTATTAGTACCAGAAAATTTCGTAGATTATACTGGTCACTATATTTGAAAATAGCATCTTTTAAATTAAATAAGCCAAATATTACTTTACGAAAATTCTGATAAAATAGTTTGAAAGTCCTTGGAGCGTACGAATTCTGTTAAATGCACATCAAGTCAATGAAGTTGCTTTTGTATTTGGCTGCAACGAATATAGGTATCGTGATATTATTATTAAAGGCCAAAGTAAATCAATTGCACCGAATTGCTGAAACACATCGCAGAGGAAAATGTGTCCTCATACCATCAACTCTTTCGGGACGAGCGCTTTTTATAGAAATTTAATCGTTTATCACTGGTTTTCAGACACAGAAATTTTTGTCTAGTTGAATCGGGAGAATACTTGGAATAAGTAAGCCAAAATTTTCAATAAAAATTTACTTGTCAGAATAATCAAGAATTCTGATTACCTTATGCGACACGTATACCGATCGCCCGTCCCTAAGGGGTTAAGCATACAACGTATTAACCCCTCCTTAACCTTTATTTTCTTAATAGTTATCATGGAACTATTAAAAAAGAGAAAGTGACATATCCTTAAAATAATGAAGCATCAACTGTAACCGCTTTCGCAAGGATTCATTACCATCGCGACAAATTTCCATCTGTAAATTTCTGCAAAGACTTTCCTCTTTTTATTTAACTCCTTGCGGCGCGGAAGTATACCTATGAAACCACTTTATTTTAACTTCTAAACGACTTGTTGGCACCTGAATTTTGGTAAAAAATTTACGGTTTCTTGAATGCGTGAAATATAGCTTTTTCTTATTTACAAATGAAGTTGTTTTCAAATTCCGGTGTCAGTCAATAATTTCAACCCTTACGCTAAGAATTTGACCTGCGCCGCAAAGGGTTAAACAACTCATAATGGAAAGTTTGAACTAACAGTCATGGTGAAAACTGATGCTCATTTTTACTGGTAAGAGTTTACTTCAGTGGTAATAGTTTCGTCACATCTTGATAACCACGACAATCCCTTGTCAGTGTAAGCGAAAAGATTATAATACCTGGGTTAACTTATATCAGAAAAAAATAAATAGAATTATTTTACTATATTTGTGTAAAAAAATTCCCATCAATAAGGTGTAAAAATACGTTGAAATTTTCTATTAAAATTTTCTGATGTAAAATTTTATCGACGATAACAAGAAACTGTTGACCTGTTTAAAAAAAATAGCCATCATCTAATGACAGTCTCTACAGTTACGTCTCTCGCAACTGACAGACAATACACTAAATCTTCTTTTTTTCCATAACTCCATTATTCTGACCTGGACAACACTTGGTATTGCAGTTAATATCGCTATAAAAAATACATCGGCACAGTCAAAATTGCAAGCTACAGCCATCTATGAAATCGAACACGAATTTTAACAATCCTTCATCATATAAACTATCTTTTTTTTGTAATTTTTTTGCAGTTTTTAAAAATTTTGTATACAATGAAGGAAAAAAACCCCACAAAATAAAAAGAAATATATAAATTAAATTAAAAGGTACTTTTTAAACAGAGGTATTTAGCCCTTTCATTTTCTATACGAACTTTCTGTTTCTTTTTTTTCTTTTTTGATATAACGAGCTAAACTTAAGAGTAAAATTTAGCATGTACTTCGTTGATAAGTCTCGATCACAAAAATCCATTTTGTGAAATTCATTTAAGAACAGTGACTGCGTAGGAAGATTTATAGGATATTGAATCAGACAAACCATATTAAGTTTTGCGAGAGCTTAAAAAAAAGCAACAGTTTCAAATTTCAAAAATATAGTAGAGTATTTTGTGTTATTAGATGCAGCATAACAAATGCACATAATAATAGAGTTTAATAAATACTTTTATTTATTTGACATTATTGTTAACATCATTTTTTTTAAACTGCATTCATTTGAACACTGCTTTTATTTCAGTATTTTGAACGCGAATTTTTCAACTTTTTTTGTTAAAAAATCTACAATGAAAATCCATAACATAGAATAATACTGTTAAGTGGCTGAAAAATGTTAAATCCTGGGCATGATTGTAACAAAACAATGAGCTAACAATAAAATGTATATTTATTAAAAATAATTTTAATTTTTTATTTTCTGGTATGAGACTTTAATTAAATAGCAGTAATTTTATAATCTGTTTTCCAACTGTTTATTTGATCTTTTAAGCGTTACGTAACAGAATTTCTGTAGTATTGAATTAATACTAGAAGTATAACACTAATATTTCTAGTATATATACTGCAATTAATAATAAAATTAATACTAGGAGAATGCTTGATTCTACTAATTAATACACAATCAATTTGATTGCGTTAAAATAATGATGTAGGTAATCTATGCGGGCGCAAAATTTTTCGTTTCTGTTTTTTTTTATTTGTAGCACAAGGGTTGTGCTTGCTGATTATCCCATGTAACTTTTATAAGATTATTTTTGCAGCTTTTTAAAAATATCTTTTAAAAAAGAGACAAAATAAAAATCTTAATACAAGTATATGTAAAATGTACTTTTTAAGCGGAAGTATTATAGCATTTCGTTCTCTTGACGCGTTTTCTATTTTTCTGGATATAACGACCTAAACTTTCGCAAAAAACTTGTTAATGCTAACATGTATTTCATTGACAACTCTTTATCACAAAAACCCATTTCGTGAAACTCCCTTTAAGAACAGTAGCAGCCTAGGGAGATTTATTGGATATTGAATAAGACAAACTATATTAAATTTTGCGAGTGGTTAAGAAACAAGGCTTGAGTTTCAAGTTTCAAATATGTAGTAGAATGTTTTCCACTATTTGATACATAATAATATAGTCTAATACATGAATACATTTATTTATTTGACATTATTATTAACTTCATTTGTAAGCATGCACTCTTTTAACACTGCTTTTGCTTCAGCATTTGATACGAGAATTTATCAACTTTTTTTGCAAAATAATCTACTCAACATAGAAAAGCTATGATAAAGAAAACACTAGTAACAGAAAATGCGAAATCTTGTACCGCAAAAACGTGTTTCTAATAGAAGAGAAATGATACATTTTATTAAAAAGAATTTTCATGATTAATTTTCTGGCATGATATTTTCATTAAATAACAGTAATTTTTTAAACAGCAGTTTTCCAACTGCCAACTTTATCTTTTGAGGGTTTGGTAACAGCGTTTCTGTAGTGTATAAATAACACTAGCAAAAGCGTGTTTTTAATAGAACTAAGTATAATACAGAGATACATTTTATTGAAAAGAATTTTCATTTTTAATTTTCTGATATGAGATTTTAATTAAATAACGGTAATTATTTAATCCTTTTTCCAAATACCAGCTTTATCTTTTGAGGGTTTGGTAACAGCGTTTCTGTGGTGTATAATTAATACTAGACTAATAATTCTAGTATAAGTAGTAGAATTAATAATAGAATTAATACTAGAAGTAACTAGATACTATTAATGAATACACATTCAGTTTGATTGTGTTAAAATAGTGGTGTTGGAAAGTGTTTCATAAATTATGAGATGGCATAATTTTAGTTTCTTTTTTTTAGCATAAAGAGAAAAACCAGTGTACCTTTCATAAGCCTTTTTTTTTTTCAAGATTTTTCAAATGCTTCAACAGTTTTCATCAAACATCTAACGAAGTTTTTATTTACAAATTTCAAATTAAAACACTTTTCATTTTTAAATGCCCGGATGATTACATATCACGCTTCATCTCTCAAATATCTGTCTTTTAATAGCTTACTATATATTCAATATCCATTCAAATAAACTCTCTTCTGAATAAAAGATGAATATTATCGTTCAATTTTCTCTGAATAAGTTTTATCTTGTTTTTGCGTACTTTAAAATAGAGTGTATCAAGTAGAGGAGATTTATATTATTCTTTGAAATTGGATTTTGATTCTTTCATCTTCGAAGCTTTTGAAATAAATTTTATTTCTGTATCACAATTGTATCAGCTGGAATATGAAAATTTGTGTAGGTAGGAAAATCATTGACATAAATATCAAATACCATATACTATTAACTGCTTTTACGAAATAATTGTAAATTTGGATGGTTTTATATTTTATTTATTTATTCATATTTTGGCAAAAGAAATCTATACAAGGTGGCATAACATAGTAGGACTGTTTTTAAAAGTCAATAAAAAAAACACTGGTGCGATTGTAAAATTTAAACTGCTTATTCTGCCATTCAAAAAGTTAAATGGAAAGAAGCAAGCTGGTTCAATTTTTATTAAATTTTATATGTATCAATTGATCCCGAAACAAAGAAAATAATACTAACCTCTTCACGGATCAATATTTTTGAAAAAAAAACTTTAAATAATGCTTTTCTTTAAATAATGCTCGTCTATTACAGAATTTGTAATCTTTTATCACCTGTTCTTCAAAACAGAAATTTTTGCCAAAATGAATCAGAAAAATGCTCGGATTAAATGATACAACATTTACAATAAAAATGCATTAATGAGAATAATAAATCATGATTGACAAGAGCATTTCGCCCGTATGACGTACGGGCAAAACAAGGAAGCAGTTAAAACAATCTTGATATAAAAATATCGGTATCATAAAGTTTCACACTGTTACTTTAAAGTATCTATAAATCAGATACTAATGAATAGAAGGCTTATTTTACAGGGTTGCCACAGGTGACTATTTTTATATTCCCTTCGCACCACTATTTTTTTAATATAAATTTTAAAATTTATTTTTTTTTTGTTTTGTTTTGTTTTCAAAGTGTATGTTAAGGATTTCTGCTTAAAGAAAGTGGTGCCAGTTAGAATTAAAAAATAGTCTCCTGTGACAGCCCTGGTTTTACATTGGATTTCATTAAAAAAAAAAAAATTCAAGAAGTAGGCAATGACATTGATTTGATACATTTGAAATACGAACATTTTTTTTTAAATACAGTTTAAATTTTATTTGATGCTTACATATGCCTCAACAGTTTTCATCAAGCATCTAAACAAGTGTTTATTTAGAAAATTCACGCTAAATTGTTTTTAATCTTTAAATGCCTGCACTGTCAAATATCACGCTTCACCTAACAAACATGTATCTTTTAATACTGTATGTATTCAATATCGATTTAAAATAAACCTTCTTTTGAATAAAAGATTAATACTGCCGTTCAATTTTCCCTGAACAAGTTTCATCTTGTTTTTCCGTACTTTAAAGTAAAGTATATCAAGTGGAGGAGATTTATATTATTCTTTGAAATTGGATTTTGATTTTTTTTATCTTCAAAGCTTTTGAAATATATTTTATTTCTATAATGAAGATTAAAACTTGTATAGATATGAAAATCACAGACAGAAATATCAAATACCATATACAATTTCTTTTACGAAATGGGTGTAAATTTGGATGATTTTTGGTGAAAGAAATATATACAGAGTATTGTGAAACAAGAGGTCTGTCTTTAAAATCCAATAGGTAAACTATGATGGACTTTTTTTTTTGTTCGCTTGTTTTTTCAGGAGAACAAATGTGAATTCGAGAATTTATTTCAGCAGTATTTCTTATTTTATTTTATAATAGCACCGATAGATAGTGCATTTATAAAATATGCAAAAGAATTTGATTGTAAAACGTAAATAGTTTATTCTGTGTTCCAACAGTTAAATAAAAATATGCTAGCTAGACGCTTTAAATTTTCTTGAATATTTGCAAATTGCTTCAACAGTTTTCATCAAACATCTAAATAAATGTTTAATTTCAAAATTCTCGCTGAATTGCTTTTAATCTTTAAATGCCTGTACTGTCAAATATCACGCTTCATCTCTCAAACATCTGTCTTTTAATAGTGTATGTATTCAATATCCATTTAAAATAAACCTTCTTTTGAATAAAAGATGAATATTGTTGTTCAATTTTTCCTGAGTATGTTTCATCTTGTTTTTGCGTACTTTAAAGTAGAGTGCATCAGTAAGAGGAGATTTATGTTATTCTTTGAAATTGGGTTTTGATTTTTTTTCATCTTCGAAGCTTTTGAAATATAATTTATCTCTGTATCATGGCAGATCAGAAGATGAAAAAAAAATGCATGTTACTAAATTTAAGAAATATATATAATAAAATAAAATGTATTATGTAATCAAAAATTAAACACCTATTTAAACTTTCCTTAGAAAATTTCCGATGGTATGATATAAGCTATTTTAAAGCAGTTTATATAAAACAATCTTGATTTTAAAATATCGGTACTATAAATCTTCAATCAGTTATTTTAAAGTATCAACAAATTGAGTTCTAATGAATAAAGGACTTTTTTCATAGAGTTTGAACAAAGAAAATTTCCAGAAGCAGGAAATACATTGTTTTAAAGTATATACAGTGGCGGTCAAAAGTTTCCGGCCAGCAAAAAATTTTCAGTTAATTTGTAAATATACCCATATGAAGAGGAATCTCAAAGTGATATTTATACATTTTATTGACATAATAGTTAGGAACTTACTTATAGAAGAACATGTAAATATCAATAAATTTAACTGACAAAATTGAGAATAAAGGAAAACCCATGTTCTCAAAAGTTTCCGGCCACCTTCACAAGTTTGTAAAAAAGTGGTATTGTAACAGAAAATTACGTTGATCAACAACATTTACAATTAGTATTTTGTCGTATTACTATTTTATTAGCTTTAGTAATAAGTACTGCTGCGCAGCAACGTGTCATTTATACAATCAACGATTAAAGATCGTCTATGGTACGTTTTTCCCACATTTCTTGCAATTTTGGCAAAATTTCGGCTGAGTTGGAATATTTATAGTGTCGCAGACTTTTCTTTTCAAAGATTTTCTATTGGATTCATGTTGAGCACTTGGGTTGATCATTTCAAAAACGAAATTTTTTGTGCAAAAACCATTGCTTATCGAGGTTTGCATACATTATTTATGTCGTTATCATGTTAAGAAAAATAGTTGCGACCAAATTTTTTTATCTAATAAGGCAGAAAATAGTTTTACAAGATATCCTTGTGTTGTGAAATGAATCTATTAATCTGTTATTTAGATTCTTTCACAACACTCCTATTTGAATGCTTCTCCATTTTTGCATATCTCCATGGTTCATTACATTTACTATCATTCAAAATAATTCATTTCATTTTATTTACTCTCCTAAATATCAGTTATTTATTTCAATTTTTTAAGTTATTATTATTCAATATCCTTATTCCAGTTTAACTCCATATTTTGATATCTCCTTTTTTAAAAAAAAGTATCTTTTCATTCTTTCAAGAATAGGTACTTTCACTTTAACTTTCAAGCATACATTTTTACCGCCTATTTGCTCATTGGCTAATTGAAAAACCTGCTCGCATTATTATAATATGATCTGGAAATTTCCAGTGTATGGTTTACCAGTTTTGGCAACATTTCGTATTACAATTTGTTGTTGCCTTTATTATATTGTACTGTTTTGGCGATTGTTTAATGTACCTTTTGGCGTCGGGCTAATATATGGCAACCCTCTCCGAGGTACTTCTCGTCAGTCGTTCAATAGTTAGTTAGTTACTTTTGGAGTTGTGAGTTGGTTCTTCAAGGCTGCTGTTGGTTATGAAAATGCAAATACAACCATTTTTTTTCGTCCATGAGGCCATGAGATGATGACTCTGAAGGAAGTCCTGTTCGAGTATTCTGGGCTATCGTCTAAGAAAAAGACAATAAGCTAAGCATAATTTTTCCTTCATATTTTTAATGTTTACGTAAAATCATCACGTTTAAAACTTCTCATTTTTCGAGCACATTCATGCACAATGAATTTTCATTCTTGCATAAGAATTAAATGTGTGGTCAAACTAGGCAATAATGCAAAATGTGTATCTTTCAATTTCAAGAACTGTTACAATAAATAAGCATGTTATCTTAAAAGAATATAGTCTCAGTGTAGTTAGTAGAATTTTCTACATTTTTTTGGTCACTTTGTTCTAAGCTTCTGGTCGAAGTAAAACAAGTTTTTTTGTGACCTTATCACAATGAACCAAACCTTTTTCCTACTAATTCAGTCTAATCAGCTTTCCCAAATCAACTATATTTATATATATAATTATTAATTATCATCTAAAAAAATTTATGTGTTTCAACATCACATGGTAATGAATAATAAATTTTTTTAATTACAACACCTTATACATTGTATCATTCACCTGGCTGTATATTTCAAATAACAGACCGACACTTTTTGAAGAAAATACTCTCCACGGCATAACGTGTCCTTCGCCATGCTTCATTGTAGGAATAAAATAGGTCGAATCATATCTTTTGTTGTTAGGTCATCGGACGTTGTGTCTGCCATGACTTCCAAAACTGTTTCGAATTCGATTGATGGAAAAATAGAACTTTTTTCCAGTTTTCACTTAACCAGACTTTGTGTTTTTTGGAAAACATCAGTGGGGTACGTTTGTATTTTTTTTAACTCTGAAAATATTTTAACACCGACTCTTCCATAATGCATCACGACAGCATCTTGATACAGTATACGGACTTATTTAAGCAATATTTTCATTCCGTAAGTCGCAGTATATTTCAGCGGAATTTTTATGCGGATTATCAATTGTTTTTCTCCTGATAATTCTGTCCACAGGAATAGTAATTTTGCGGGATCTCCCGGGCCTCTGAAGGTCCTGAAGGTCATGGCCATTTTTATATAATGTTTAAATATCGTTTACAGTCGATTATACCAATCGATAAGTTTGCCGCAATATCTCGAGAAGATTGGCCTTTTAGCGACCAACTACTCACTCATTTATGAACAATTATTGTTGAACTTTTCAATTTTGAATTCAGATTATGCTATACATGTTGATTCATTCAGAAACACCACCAAAAAACAGTTTACCGATAAAAAAAAACTAAAGAATGATAAGTGGCCAGAAACTTTTGCACACGCGAACTTCGAATTTTATCCCTTTGCATTAAGCATCTTCAGTATCCAAGAAAAATGATCACGTTGTCAGAGGTCATTCACATATTCCTGACTTTTTAAACAATTGTGCTTCTTCTTTGCTGAAACATTTTGGTAATTAAATCGAAGAAACAAACTGACCGGAAACTTTTGACCGCCACTGTATATATATATATATATATATTTAATAGGAATATTTAGAAAAAATTCTGTTTAAATTTTCTTTAATGTTTACAAATGCTTCAACAGTTTTCATCACACATCTAAACAAGTTTTTATTTACAAATTTCACACTAAAATTTCATTTCTAAATGCCTGGGTAATCACACATCACGCTTCATGACTCAAATATCTGTCTTTTAATATCTTACTATATATTCAATATCCATTCAAATAAACCTTCCTTTGAATAAAAGATGAATATTGCCTTCAATTTTCTCTGAATAAGTTTCATCTTGTTTTTGCGCACTTTAAAGCAGAGTGTGTCAAGAAGAGAAGATTTATGTTATTTTTTAAAATGGGATTTTTTATTTTTTTTTCACCTTTGATGCTTTTGAAATATATTAAATTTCTGTATGAAGATTAAAACTTGTATAGTTAGGAAAATCACAGAAAGAAATATCAAATACCATATACAATTGTTTTTACGAAATTGATGTAGATTTGGAAAATTTCTTAATGTTTTTTGGCAAAAGATATCTATGTAGGGTGCCGTGAAATAAGAGGAATGTCTTTAAAATTTAATAAGTAAACAATGATGGTCATTTTTTTTGTTTGTATGTTTTTTTAGGAAAATAATATGTGAATTCGAGAATTTTTTTTAAAGAATATTTCTTTTTTCAGTTCATAATAGCGCCAATAGATGTTGCTCTTGTATGATATTCAAAAGAACTTGGGGAGTGTAAAACATAAACAGTTTTTTCTGCTGTTCCAACATTTAAATAGAAAGAAGCTTATTGGATGAACTTAGGTTAAATTTTAAATATTGTTTGTGCTTTTTAACATGAGAGTTATAGAACATGGATTTGTTCTGAAATTTGGTAAGCCCTGGAATCTTTCAGGTATTCACAGGCTGTCAGTGCCTGATTTACGGCAGGGCATTCGGGGCACGGGTCCAGGGGCCTCCAAATGCCCCTCAAAAGTTTTCCAATGATTATCCAAAATCAAATATCCAATGAAATTTTACATTTAATTCTGCATTCTACTATGTGCATATTACATTTTTATAATGTATATTTTATCTCAAAAATCCATTTATTTCTTTATTATAGTGAACGTTTTGTTTGTTTGTTTGTGTTTTTTTTTTTTTTTTTTTTTTTTTTTTTTTTTTTTAATAAATTGTATTTTGGATTCTTGTTTAATCCTAATCCTTTTATTATCAGATTATTTGAGTGTTGATGAGCGTAGCTTTCAGGCTGTAGAGCTTCCTAATATTTTAAATAATTGTAGCTTGGTGTTGACGAAAATATATTATTAATTGTTGCATTACTTTAACATTCCAGATATATAGACTTGCACAGGAAATTTCTAACTACCACTATATAGTTTATCATAAAACGTCAACTCATTTAAATTTCATAATTGCGAAGTAATTATTTAAAATAAGTTATTATCATATTTAATTTCTAAATGGATATTTTAATGTAAATAATGATTACTTTAGTTGCTATCTACGAGGGCAATTCGGAAAGTAACCTCCGTTTATGAATTAAAAAAAACTAATGAAATGAAACATGTTTTATTACTTATGTATGAAAGACACGTTCTGCTGCTACTTCTCAACATAATTGTCGTATTAATTAAAACAATTATCATAACAGTAAATCAGCTTTGAAATTCCATCGTCACAGACTTGTGCCGCCGGCCTATTAAACTGCAACTATTTTTTAATTCAACTCGCACCACTTTTTCAATCCAAAGGATTTTAACATATTTTTCTATATAAATTGCTGATAAATGTATTACCAAAATGTTTTAAAAAGTAGTGGGTCAAGTGAAATATTACGAGAGCAATTCGGAATTTGTCAATATGAATAAAAGAATATATTAAAATTCTCTGGAGCGGTACGAGTTGAATTTAAAAATAATCGCAGTTGAATAGGCCGGCAGCAGAAGTCTGTGACGATGAAATTTCAAAGCATTTTTACCGTTATGATAATTGTTTTAATTAATACGGCAATTATGTTGAGAAGTAGTTGAAGAACGTGTCTTTCATACGTAAATAATAAAACATGTTTCCTTTCATTAGTTTTTTTTTAATTCATAAACGGAGGTTACTTTCCGAATTGCCTTCGTATTTTTCATTATGTAGTCAATCCCTTGTAAGTATTTGAGCAAGGAGGCCTCCCGTCAGCATCTGTGCCCAAGACCCCAAAATCTGTAAATCGATCTTTGCTGGCTGCTCAATATTTAGTAAAAAAAAACAAATTAGTGTTTAATTTTAATAATTTTGCACAGGTTATCTGGCTCATCGCGAAAGAGCGACTTTTTATCTCTGTGAGAGAGAGTAAAAAATTACTTTGGTGAATAAAAATCACAAAAGAATAAAATATAAACGATACACTTGAAAACAGAAACTACATTTTTTAAACACGCTAGATTCAACTGAACTGAAATAAAATAGACGATGAAATGAAACACTCGAAGATTTTGTTTCGAATTTTCTTTTGGGAATAAATTATGATATTTTACAACAGTAGGAAGATTTCGGAAAAGATTTGAAGAATAAAAAGTTCTTAATGCAATCTATTCTTATTTGTTTAAGAAGAATGTTTTCGGTAGAAATTAGATTTTCTTAATAAACAGTTTTTTTTCTGCATATTAATATTTTTTACAATAAAACTAATTAGATGCTAGAAGTTTTTTTTTTTTTTTGGCTTAAACATGTCTTACCAATGGCCAAGTGGTTTTGCTCTCCAAGCTGGTATACTGGAGATTCTGCGCCTGATTCAAATCGCGCCTGTCGGCCCAATCGGTCGGAGTTTTCCGCGGTTTTCTCTGAACCTTGGATTTCCTTCCGTAAAAACGTGTTAGGTCCCCTTAGAAAGACCTCCACGGAAGGCACTCCTCTCTCTTAGGGCACATATCCCTCGTGTTGATAATCGGCAGTCATAAACACTACCAAACAATCTTGCTTAACCTATTCATACCTAAAGTACCGTAATTTCCGGCGTATAATCCACGGATCAAACAATTCTTTTTGAACCCAGAAATCTTATTTAGTAATTGAAGACAAATATTTACGGCGATCTAAAACTTACATTTCTTCTTAAAAAATTTCTTGGTCGAAAAATAATTGTTTGATCCGCGTATTATACGCCGGAAATTACGGCACACAAATATGATTCTCTATTATTTTCCTCATAAAAGTTAACTTTTTTAATTTCTAGATTTTCAATTTATTTCTTTATAGTTGATATTTTTTTGCTTTGAAACAAAACTAACCTGACGAAGCTTATTTCCTCATGAAATAAATTTCATTTCAATTTTCATAACGATTCAAGAAAATGTGGTAAAAAAAAGTAATACATTTTCATAATTATTTAACTTGAAACCTGCATTTTTTTTGGGGGGGGGGATTGTTGATTATTCACTTGTTTAAAGCCCTTGATTTGCAATTGCGTCAATGGAAGATATTGTTAATCATATTGAAATTTTAAGGGGATAATAATTATAAATCTCTATTTGTAAATCTAAATCACAAGTTCCCGAAAGCAGTGGTGAACAAAATATTTACATTTCCGACACCCATTATGTGTAAACTTTTGTCGCGACTCCTGGATAAACAAACTTTTTAAAAATAGTCAACTTTGTGAAATTGAATTTTTTTGCAGGATTTGCGCTTATGGTTACGCCTTATTAGAGGTCTGAATAGAACACATAATTTTATAAAACAATGATTTTATTTATGCTTATGGGTAAATATTTTTTAAGAAACTTAAAAAAGTTATAGCATAAGAAATCGGTGTAAGGAATGCACTTGTAAATAACGTATTTCTTCTTTATGCTGATCTGTATAGGAAATCGCATGCATTGTTGTCAGCGGACTACTATTTTTAAATTCAAATTATTTTATTGACAGCATTTTTCTTAACCCAGGAGAAAGCGTGCTTACCCAGGGTAGAAATGGTTTTAACTTTGTCACCAATAAAAACAAATTATAACCGTCATTTTATTTAGAGGAAGACAATCCTTACAAATTCTGCGATAAAATAGTTTGAAGATTACTTTTAGAAAATATAAGTGGTTGCAATTGCAGAAATTATACGCACTCCGGGTCTAAAAGTCCAGTGCGCGTCCTCCCGGGTTAAATGATAAAATTCCCCTTGATTTTGCCTTCATTTAATCATCGCGCTTTTTTTTAAAATTGGATCAATAGTTTCCGATTGTCGCTGGCAAAAACTTCCACAAGTAAACTTGAATTGAAAATTCCACTCTCATTGAAGCGCCGTATATGGCGGCAAAAACCATACGTGACAAAATTCCGTCACAAGTATGGTTCAAAATTTCTATTTCTTTCTACTGGTGTCAGTTTACACAGGTGTAATAATCTTTTCTAGTAGTTGTCTATTTCTTTAGTTATATTCTGTAGTTCTAATAGTTCTATATAGTTGCCAAATATTTGTAAAAGTACACGTTTGCTTTAACTTTTTAAGTGTAAAATGTGCAGAAGGGTGCATAAAAATTTAACACTTTAAATACAATTAAATATCTATTTTAGTAATATTTTGACATTTATCGTGTTGAAAGGTAAGCAATAATGTCTGCCTAATATTGAATTCTGACCAGAAAAATCGAAAAACTTTATTTTAAAATAATAATAAGCAATTTATGAACATTTATCTGCCAGAGTTAAAACCATAAAATTTCTTTAAACTTTTTTGGCGCGAATCTCGTTTAAATTAGGTGAGATAAAATAGATGCTACCGCCCCTCAATGGATTTAAAAAAAAAAACTCTCTTTATTAGGAATACTACTCGCTATTTTACCAGTTATACGGGCAGAAGTTCACGCGTTTAATTATGAAACCAAAATTAAAAGTAAAGACTATACAACAAAACTGAAGGTAATGAATATTAAAATTTGTTATGTCTAGGAAATGCAAGTTATTGACATTTTGAGCTTAGGCATCTTATAGTTCAAGAGCCGACAGCACAAAATCCTATGTTATCATGCACGAGAAAAACCCCTTTATTTTATGGAAGAGTAGTAACAGGGAATCATGTCTGCCGGAAGCGAAGCGGTGCATAGGCCAAAAATAAATACCACTAGTGTTTGACTCGTAGTCATTGGTACGAGGGTAATTCGGAAAGTAACCTCCGTTTATGAATTTAAAAAAACTAATGAAAGGAAACATGTTTTATTACTTAAGTATGAAAGACACGTTCTTCAGCTACTTATCAACATAATTGCCATATTAATTAAAACAATTATCATAACGGTAAATCAGCTTTGAAATTCCATCGTCACAGACTTCTGCCGCCGGCCTATTCAACTGCGATTATTTTATAATTCAATTCGCACCACTCTTTCAATCCAAAGAATTTTAACATATTTTTCTATATAATTTTCTGATAAATGCACTACCAAAAATGTTTTAAAAAATAGTGGGTCGAGTAAAATATTACGAGAGCAATTCGGTTTGGTTTGGTTTATTTTTGCCGTCCGATTATCTGCGCTAGGGATATAGGACCGGGGGGAGTGCCCTTCGTGGGGGTCTTTTAAGGGAACCTAACCCGTATTTACGCAAGGTTCGAAGAAAACCACGAAAACTCCGAACGGTTAGGCCGACAGCCGCGATTGGGTTCGAACCCAGCACTTGCCGTCTACCAGTTGAGAGGTCTGTACCTCTCGGCCACTGGTGGGGCCGAGAGCAATTCGGAATTTGTCAGTATGAATAAAAGAATATGTTAAAATTCTTTGGATTGAAAGAGTGGTGCGAGTTGAATTTAAAAATAATCGCAGTTGAATAGGCCAGTGGCAGGAGTCTGTGACGATGGAATTTCAAAGCTGATTTACCTTTATGATAATTGTTTTAATTAATATGGCAATTATGTTGAGAAGTATCTGAAGAACGTGTCTTTCATACGTGAGTAATAAAACATGTTTCCTTTCATTAGATTTTTTAAAATTCATAAACGGAAGTTACTTTCCGAATTACCCTCGTATTTTACTGCACACTAATTTACATGCTTTCATACTTTTGATTAGGACTTAGGACAAACTCAATGTTAAACCTACGAGTGGTATTGATTAGTGGTAGAACCACTAGTGGTATTGATTTTTGGCTTATGCACCACTTTATTTCCAGCAACATATATCATTAGATTCCCCTGTTATAACTCTTTCATAAAATAAATGGTTTTTCCTTGAGCTATAAAACATAGGGTTTTGTGCAATCGGCTCTTGGGCTATTAGTATGAAAACTTCAACTCCCAAGGTTATAATCAAATATTAAAAATATGTAAATATTAACTAAATGTCTGACAAAATGTTCATGAACGGTTTATTACTCTTTTCAAAAGTAAAAAATATGAAAAATTTTTACATTGTTTTTAAATTTAAAATTCATAATAAAATGCCGTAATATGTGAAAAAATTCACATCAAATACATAATAATCGAATAAGAAAAAAATAGCATAGAAACTCAACTAAAACAAACAACTTTAAAATATTTAAATAGAAAATAATAATTCCTCTGTTAAAGTATTCATTTGTTCAATAACTGTTCGATTTAGAAAAATATTTTACTATTGTGCATTTCTTAATGAAATCTATAATTTTGGTATGGCAGCAGGCGATAAAACGATAGCTTTAAAATAAGGAAATAAAGAGAATAAAAAAGTTTTCTTGAAATTTGCGATAAAATGTTTTTCTTTATATTATAAAAAAGGTAATAATTACGCGCAATTAAATAACTTTTTAGATATGAAGTAAAAGAATTATTCGCTACAGAATCTTAACGTGCTATTACGCGTAAAAATTTTCAGCGACAAAAACTGCCTGTTTTTTTTTCTAAGCATTTCATTAGCTGTTGATGAAGAGACTTAAACATCATCCGGATTTCCAAGCATTTCATTGGCAGTTAATGGCGGCTCGCTCCATTTCAGGCGTCGAAGACGCTCCGACACAAGATACTTGCTTGCTTTTCGAGCAATTCCCCAGAAGCCATATGAGACAACATGGAGACTACTGGAATTCGAAGCGACTTTGACTCCTTGTATAATAGCACTTTTAGTATTGCAGTGTGGCATAAGTAATATGTATATATTATATTGCAGTAAAAGTTTAGAACGGGTAGAACTCGCGCGTTATTAAGGGATAAAAATTAAAATTAAAAAATTCGTCAAAAACAAAATAAAAAAACACTATTTGAAATTTTCGAACTTTTTATTGCAATCGTTCATGGGCTCCCTATCAGCAACCCGTGTTCTAAATTTCTCAGCACTGAGCCCTTAGATTTCCATGTTTTGATCGAGTAGATACCGAAAACATAGGTTAAAAAATGTTCATTTCTCGAGCAGAAATTTTAAAAATAAGATTATATTCAGGGTTCGCATAGTTCTACCACTAAATTTTAAGAATATTTTCAAAATGTTTCATTGCAGAAAAATATCGTAAAATCTGTGAATGAAGGTGTGGATTGCGAATGTCGTGGCTTAAAAATTAAATGTAAATTTTCTTATTTTTAATAGTGGTACCAGAGTCCTTGGAAATTCCAAGAAGTGTGCGAACCTTAATAATTCTTCAAGACCGCGAGTTTATTAACATTGCTAGGGTAAATTTCTAACCTCGACCTTATCGTTAAACATCTTTTTCATGATATATGATGCCTAAAAATTCCACAAGAATAAATATAATCAGTCTTCTAAGGAACTGATATTGCTTGATTATATACCTGTGACTGGCCACATAATTAGTAACTACATCTGCTTTCATGTGTTATATCACATTTCTCTGAATTTATTTCTGGTGTAAAACTTTATATATAATTTTTATTTGCCAGTTGTTTATACTAATAGCATATGTATTATTAAATATTAAATATTTTTGTTTCTGTAAGACTAATTGATATTCAGCTTTACTTTGTGACAGTAAATTTTCATAATTAATACAAAAAGAGATGATTTTACACGATTAGGAGAAATTATGCGGATTTCCTTGATTGCAATATATATATATATTTCAGTGGTACATATATATATATATATATACCGTATTTTCGGGTGTATAGTCCGCGGCTTATACAAGAAAAAACCTTCCAATAAGCCGCTGCGGCTTATACACGGTGTGGGTTATGCAAAGATATTTTTTAAAAAATTGAAAATTGTGATATTTTTTCTACAGCTTTTAAACCTCAAAAAATTTGTAATTTTTTTTCGCTATGCCGCGAAATTTAGAGTTCTCCGATGTTTGCAAAGGCTTTTTTTTACTGCTTAAATACAGTTATTTCTTGGTTTGGAAGAACTGTCGCAACTATCGCACAAGTATTGCACTGATAGATCTATAATAGCTATCGTATATACTCGCGTATAAGTCGTGAAATTTTAGACAAAAAAAGAACTACAAAGTGGGGGGGGGGGTCGACTTATACGCGAGACCTAAAAAAAACTATAAATAAATTATCAGAAAATGATTTGCTAGCGAATCAGTGCTGCGGACCCCATTGTGTTTGTAGAGTACAAAATCCAAAATCCGGAACTCTTTCAACCTCGACGATTCTGAATTTAAGATCATTTAAGATTTAATTTATTTTTCAAAAAAATAATCTTCCCCATCCTGCTTGTTTATTTTGCACAATATCTACCCTATCGTTGCAAAGAACAAAAAAAAAAAAAGTTCGTGATTTATGTCATGTCGGAACGATTCAGAGAAGTCGTTCTTTTCCGAAACGATTTCGAGGAATCGTTCCTGTACAGAGTCGTTTCATTTTAGAACGAGTTCAAGGAATCGAACTTTTCCGGAGTCGTTTCATTTGAGATAGAGTCCGAGGAATCGTTCCTTTTTGGAGTTGGTATCCTACCCTGTTGCAAAGAACAAAAAAAAAAGTGCGTGATTTAGACCTTTTTAGAACGATTCAGAGCCTTCGGTCTTTTTCGAAACGATTTCGAAGAATCGTTCCTTTACGGAGTCGTTTCATTTCGGAACGAGTTCAAGGAATCGAACTTTTCCGGAGTCGTTTCATTTGAGATAGTGTCCGAGGAATCGTTCCTTTTCGGAGTTGGTGCATTTCGGAGCGATTCCGAGGATTCGATCTTTTGGGAACCAATGACCTAAAATACATATACATTTTATGACCGAAATTTTGAATTTATCACCTTTTTTTTTTTAATTTTCGGAAAAATTCAGAAAAAATATCACGATTGTTGGAAAAAAATGCGCGTAAACGCCGCATCGCTTGAAATTTTATCATAAAACACGTAAACGCCGCGGCGTTTCTTCCGAAAATTACGGTACTTATAATCTTAATTTTTTAGCCGAATTACTGTAGGTATTATGCATCACAAAAAAAATTTGGTAAATTTGTGCTAAAAATTATGACTAATGGCTTCTAATTTCGGACCCTTATCGAAATATACGTTCATAAATGGTGTACAGCCCGCGGACTATACACCGATGCATCTCCGCGGGTTATACACAGGGGTGAGGGCTATACACCCGAAAATACGGTATATATATATATATATATGTATATATAATTATTTTAATAAATCTACGACATATTTTCGAAAAGTTAATTTTGGTTAAGTTATGAATATTTCGTTTCTTTATTGAAACATCGAAATTTGGTGTCTTATTTTTCTAAAATTGTTTCAATTCAAACATGTTCAAAATAAGACAATTGTTTTATTTAGTTATTGTAGTATTAAATTTATTTACAAAAATCGGTTCTTATGTTACTATTTTAGGACTTTGTTTAAAATATTTCTTCGTTAGAAAATAACATAATTATTAAAAAAAAATAAAAATAAAATAAAATAAACTAGTCGGATGTGGCGATCCAAAATCTCATGCATGTTAAAATTTCGAAATTAATGACAATCTATATGATCATAGTGAGGATTCTAAAGATATGAAATTCCGTGTTTTAGTTCTTGGAATAAGACTATTGAAGGTATCGAAAAAATTGCAACTTAAAAGCTCCACCTGTTGGAGGATTTGTGCCCAAAACTTAAACAGCAATTATATAAATAGTCTATACTTTTTAATCTAAAGTTCGATCAAAATGTGTGCATTGAGTTTCGAAGTAGATCTATTGCCGAAATCTTAAAAGATTCAGCCCAGCAATGCCACCTGTTGAGCGATGTACACCAACAACTAATCAGCATCAATCAATCTATATCAGGGATTACTTGAATATCAATTTTTATTAAATTCCATACATTAGCTCTTGGTATAGAACTATTGCGAAAACTGTGAAATATATAGCATAGGAACGCCCTTGGTGAGCGATTTACACTAAAATGCAAACAGCATCAATTCATGTCAAAGAGTAACTGAATCTGAGGTTTCATAAAAATCCGTTCATTAGTTGTTGAGATATAGCTGTTACGGAAATCATTAAAAATGCAGCGTAGCATCGTCACCTGCTGAGTGATTTACACCAAAAAATAATCAGCATCAATTTACATCAGGCACTACATGACCCTAATTTTTTATCAAATTCCTTGAGATAGAGCGCCCACAAATTTTATGTAGCATACAAACAGACAGAGTAAAATAGCCACAGGTTTATACCACAGATACATTTCAAATAGTGTAATGATTAGTTGCCAACCTCTTTATATTTTTCGTAAATATTGCTTTATGTAATCACACAGTTTGCGCAAAGAAATAAAGAGAATATTTTTGTAAGATTTTACAGTATCCAAAAAATTACGTGGTTGTCAACTATAAATCAACTACGGTAATGCCATTAAAATACTCTGCAAACGGTTTTTCCACAATGACCATAATGTAATGGAATTTTCCTGACTAGCTTTATAAGTAAACTATTATTGCTACACACTTCATATGCAATAATGAACATGCTATGCTACACATCATTAAAATATACTAATTGCATGAAATTTGAGCATATTTACGTGAGTTAGAGCGTGTACAGACAAACGGAATTTATAAATACTTTTCAACTATTTTTAAAAGCTTTAAAAGACCATTCCGTTATTTTGATCTAAAATTCTAAGAAAATAGAAATTCTTTACTAATTGTGTCTATAATTTGGTGAAGATATTTTATTAAAAGTGTGATGAATTCGATTTTACTTTAGTTAATATTACTTCATTTACAGTATAATTTTCTTTATCAGCAAAATACGCATTGAATAGCAATTTAAATTTCTAAAGTTCGTTTTATACTTATTAGTTAGTAAATAGTATACCATACAAAAGGCAATACTTAAACTCACTATAAACGCCACAAATAATCAGATAAACAAACAATTCCGAAAATATATTTGAAAACTTTCACAGTTCCATTTTATAAAGCATTTTACATTTAAAACCTAATTTCTCTTTTAAATAATCAGTTTCATCGAAAAAATTTAAATACATTTGAATCCTTTGCGAGACAATTCACTTTGTATCTTATTATTTTGTTCCTTTCATTTAAAATGGACAAAATTGTATTTTTATTGCGTTATTGAGGATTGGCAAATCTAAATTTGATCTAGTTTTAGAAGCTTCATTCCATCGCTATATTTAACATTTTCTTGTATATTTCGTTAATTTCCTTGCAAATATAATATGATATTTTTATTACGTACTCAATAAAGATACACAAATTTTATTAATTCATATGGTCAGAGTTTGTTAGTTTCAGGTAATTTTTCAGGAGTAATATCAGTATTAAGTTAAACACGCGAAATTTCGCCTTATTTAATAATTAATTTTGTATGAAAATATACTGGTATCGAAGAATAATGAAGGCTGATTACATACGTACTTTGATCATATATATACTCAAGAACATACAAAAAATAAAGTTTAAATCTCTATCTGAAATACAAAAAAGCCTTAGCATTTTTAAAACAGGAAAGTGACAAAAATATGAACATGAAGAAAAATCAATTAAAAATTTTAAGTTCAAAGAGCATCATTTCTTTGTGGAAAACAGATATGATGCTTTTTTTTTAATTTTTTTCAGCAACATTTTAGAAAAAAAAATATTTTTAATGATGTAAACGATTATAAAATCCTATTCGGAATTGTTGCTATATAGCCTTTATTTTTAACCCCTTTAAATTTTATTCAAAAATCATAATTATAAAACAAACACTTACATATTTCCTGCCAAAATCCTTGGAAACTTAATTCAAACGTTTCTTACCTGAAAAATAAATTAGTAAATATAAGTAAAAATAATAAGTTACAGTACATAAACATATAATGATCACTTAGTTTATCACAATGTTGACATAATGTTAATATATAACAGTATTCTTTTGATTTTAACCATGAAACTACCAAACAAGTTGGAAATTGCACGTGTAGCGTAGCAAATGAGGTGCGTTCGTACGATAATGAAGTTTTAAAAATATCACTCTCATATATCAATGTTATAAAATTGTAAATAGTTAATTACAATTAAAATGCGCAACAAACAATGTTCTCTCTATACTCATTATGTAATGGAATACTTTTGTGTGTCCTTGTAAATCAATAACAAATATTCTTTGCACAACAGATTATGCAAAATCTATATTATGCTTTCTGATGCATATCAATATTATTATGTTCGAATAAGTGTAATATCATTAAAGTGCATTTAGAACATTTTTTTTCCATTGACTGCAATGTAACGCAATACTTTTGATTGTCCCTGTATTTGATCTATGCATCCTATTTTCAAAAAATTTGAAATAACTTGATAAAATTATGTAATAAGTATGTATTTTAAATTTCAAACGATTAAAATGCATTTGAAACATTTTCCCCCATTGACCGGAATGTAACGGAATACTTTTGATCGTCCCTGTAATTGATCTATCCATTCGATTTTCATAAAATTTGAAATGACTCGACAAAATTACGTAATAATTATATATTTTAAATTTCAAAAGATTCGGTTGGGTAGTTTTTGCGTTGTTATATGCGGACGGACAGACAGACGGACGGACAGACGGACGGACTGAACGACAACTATAGGTGCTACGAATTTACATAATTACGAACGCACCTAAAAAGGGGAAATAACATATCTTTACAATATTGAAGCTTCAACTGTAACCACTTTCGAAGGGGAGTTCCTTACCATCGCGAAAAACACAAACCAGTCAAATTAAGTAGTAAATTTCTCTATAAAGTAGAACCCTGATTATCCGAATCCTGGTTATCCGAAAATCGGCTTAACCAAAAGACATTAAGATTTCTTAAAATCCTTTATAAATGTAAAAAATTTTATTGTCAGCACTATTTTTACCGATGTTAAATGACACCATCAAAACAATTCCGAATCATTTTTAATACACTGAAATTTGTTTTGATGCTTACAAGGAAGGTCTCCATTGGGGGCATACTCAGAATTTTTTGAAAAAAATACGAATTAAACTACTCATGTAGGTAATAAAGGATCAGTGAAAATTAGCGGCGGAATTACATTATTAGATATGTAAAAAAATAAAATAGTTTGGAATAATTGGCGTGAAAAGCTGAAAGCGACGCGGGATTTGGCGAGCAGTGCATTTCCTCGCCAAAAGCAGACGATTTTAACGAATCTGAAAATTGATTTTAATTGACTTCACTGTTAAAAATCTGCAGCATTTACTGCAACGTCACTCCACTACTTTTATAGAATATCTCTCTTCTGACCAATGAGAATGCTCCATAGCAGGGTGAATTGACCGTGTTATACACTGTTAAAAATCTGCTGCATTTTGTTTCAACGCACTCCACCGCTTTTATATAATATCTCTAATCCAACCAATGAGAAAGCTCCATTTCACGGCCAAGTAACCGTTTTCTATACAAGCAAGGGAGTGCGTTGCAACAAAATGCAGCAGATTTTTAACAGTGTATTTTTCAATTTGGAACAATTTTAATTAATTTTAATTGTGTTTTAAATGATAAAATATATTAATTTCATTTTGTTATAAGTACATATAAACGTATATGACAAAATTACACTTAAAGTAAAATAAAAATGCAAAACTAAAATTACTTAAACTAAACTTGTTTAAATAAATTGAACATAGAAAGTTTTTTCTTTAAAAAGTATTCGAAGCGTAAAAGCGTATTTTTCAAAATTTCGTTTTTTCGCCAACCGGAGATAAATCGCCAAATAAACGAAATTTTTATTATTTTTTACGGACGTTATAAGGAGGTTCCGCCGAAATTTTTTTTATAAACATATATAACTATATGAGAAGAACATTCTGTAATTTTTTCATATTTTTCTGAGTATGCCCGTATGGAGACCTTCCTTGTTAGTATTAGCTTTAAAATAAGTAAAATAAGTAAGAATAAGAATTTTGCAAGGGGTTATTGGGAATTGGTAGATATAGTGTTAAGAAAGCATGTTCTTTATAAAAAAAATGGAGTCAATTTAATTATTCGGTCCATTGCGTAATTTTGAGCACTTACTTATATACATGTACGATACTTCATTATTTTATTAAATATGTTGTGACTTTCATATTTTTTCAACTTTGGATCATTTCAAAGCTACTTTATCACTCCACCTTTTAAAGAAATACGCATCTGATGCTGTAGCATCTTCTTGTACTTCAATATATCAAAGTGCCGTATGTAAGATCTTATAATAACTTCGCTGTGTATAATTCTGAACTACATCTACTATAATCTGTAATACGTTTCTACAGCATTTTTATTCCAACGATGTTCTAAATTACTATCACAGCTTTTCACTAAACAAGTTTTTACCATAAATTTCCCGGTTTTTCGAAAATTCCTATGGAACCCCGTTTAACCGAAAATACTTTTGTCCCATGCTTTTCGGATAACCGGGGTTTTACTGTAATTAAATTCCTCATGAATGGAACATTTCATTGAGAATTACTGGCAAAAACTGATATTTGTTTATACAGGTGGAAATTTGACGGTAGTAGCTGTATCACATTTGACAACCAAGACAACCTACTGTCTGTTTCAATCAAAAGAATATTGTACTTGGCCAGTAAAAAGAAATAGAATTTTTTTACCATATTTGTGACAGAAATTTCCCAACAATAAGGTGCTTAAATTAGACGAAATTTTGGCACGATTTTTCGCAGGCGGTAATCAGAAACTGTTGATTTGGGTAAAAGAAATAGCCGTAATCTTGTACCAACTTCCTCGATTACTAAATTCGTAACAGCTAGGCAATATACTGTTTGCCTAAGAGCGACAGCTCAAACAAGGAAAATAGGTTTGTAGAGCGTAGTGTCCCTCCCGGTCACCTTTATTAAGGTCTTAAAAATATATAAAATTCAGTCAAAGCTGAAACTGCCAGAATCGCGACAGTGGGCGGTATTGATACAAAAACTCGTAACAGGGCTGCACATGCCGTACGCAAAAGAACCTAATGCGATAGAGGGCATGTAGGATAAAATAGGAACAAACAGGAATCACATAACAATAGAAAATAACAAAATCAGAAATTTCCATCCGGGGAACAGATTCCCTATGCGACAATGGACCGATGTATGTGCGACAGAAGTAGCACTGAGAAGGAGCAGCAAAAACTGTTGCATGCCCAGGCTGTTAGAATTGAGATTTCGAATAGGTGGTTAAGAATGTTATTTAGTTCGTTTAGTTGGATAGTGCGTGGAAGTATATTATGGATGTCTTTTCCTCTTTATTCATAACTCTACTATATTAACACGTTGAGTACCAAGTGTATGTTATCTGTCTTTCCAATTGGGCCGCGAAATAAGATTTCTATTGCACAATCCCTGTACTGTCAGTCACCGGTAACTGACGCGGCCGAAATAGAGAATTCAGGGTCAGACACTGGTGACTGACGCGGCACTCAACACGATAAGAAAAAAATTACCGGTAGCTCAATGTTTAACTCTCTGTGCTTGCACGCTATAGATCCAAGGTTTGCCTCAAACTTAAGCAAATTTTTCTTAAATTTTTAACACTCTAGATTTCGTATTTCACTGACCAAAGCAACGTTGTCAGTTTGGCCCTCTACTTTTATTTAGAAAATTTTATTCATACCAGAAAATATAAGTAGTATTTTCAGATTTATTTAATGACTGAGTTAGAAATGCCTAACGAATTCTGTGTTCCGCAATGTTAGATTGCTTTCTGTGTATTTCTTTTATTTTTTAAATATGTTTATACATTCTTAAAAGTAAACTCCCACTTTTTCTCAATTATATTAAAAGCTAACAAAACCGAAATTTTTATTTAAAACTACTGTGCTTTTTAATTTAATTAACTTCACAAATGAAAACATATTTTAAACAATTCCTATTTACCTCAAGAAAATTATGAGGCATCATTTGTGCAACACTATGTATCACCAATAGATGTGTATATATAACTATATAGGGAAGCAAAAATTTTGTTAAATTATGAAACAGACAATCAAATTGAATGTACCCTTTTAGTAATTCCCGACTGTACACAAAAATGTACTGGAATCCTTTTGCGCATCTCTGTGTATGATCCATAGAATTTAATATTGCTATTTACGCGGAATTTAAATTTAAGAACACTTACAAAAATGCAAACTGACTTCCAGCAATCATTACACAAACACAGTATTTTTAAAAATTATTTTTGTGTCCCTGAAACTGTGCAGTAAATGCTACGAAAACCATATCCTATAGTTAGCAACTCATAGTAATTCTGTTTGATACATATAAATTTAAGTATATTTCCAATAGTGTAATATCGTTAAAATACACTGGAAAGTATTTTTCTTCTATAGACTATAGTGTAAGGGAATTCTTTTGAGTGGCTCTATAAAGGAAATATTAATGCTCGAGATTTGATTTTCAATACCGAACATATCATGGTAAACCTCAATAACGTATGATGAGTTTTCAATAATTTAGATGGCAATCTTAGTACATTTACGTGAATTAGAGCATGGACAGACAAACCGTATTCATAATCTTTGTTGGAAAATGTTAATAATATATGTTTATATCAGCAAAAAATAAATTAAAAAAATTTATTGGTTACATAAAAGGACAAGGTGCTTCGTGTTTTTCTTTACCTTATTAAATAAACTTCGACTGGACTCTTAAACGTTGTAAGGATTTTTAATAATTATTGTATAAAAATACAATTAAACTCATATGCTGTCATTTTTTATTAATTATTTTAAACATGTCACGATTATTGGAAGATGACAAATGGTTTTAACGATGAATTCTGACAGGGGATAAAATTGGAGAACTGATGTTCAATATATTACTTTTTAAGTAATTAAAATTACCCATTTTGTAAGCCATTTTAAAAGCATGGCTTAAATGAAAGCATAAATAAATGATAAAAAAACTGATTTATTAAATTTTTACCAGAGTTTTGTCACAAAGAAAAGATTTTGTGAGTCGTATTTTAGTATATCTCAGATAATTAACGTCAAATTCGAGTTTCATGTGTATGCTATCATTACTAATTTTAATAGAAATCGATACCAAGAATATGATGAAAACTAACTAGATAGATTAATATATTTTTAATTACGATTTGATGACATTTTTTTCGTTAGATAAGAGTAATTATCATGAGTTGTTTCGTTTTCAAGAAATAGAAAGTTATTATCCTATAAATAAAAAAAGTCAAATACTATCCAGAAACATAAGAATTTTTCAGAATTTTATTGATTTATCGAAGTTTTCATTGTAAAGAAAAAAATCTGTTTGTAAATGTGAACAAGCCGGAAACTGCACGTCAAGCGTTGCAAATGAGGTGTGCTTGTACTATATCGAAGTTTTAAAAATATTCAGATCTTGATGCAATAATATACAGTACTTCAGATACTGTATAGTGGCCGAAATCTTTTGTGTCTCCCTGTAAATCATTTCTCCCATAGATCGTAATGTGATGAACTTCTTTTGAGTCGCCTTGTAACTGAACCTATAACTCTTCAATATCGAACATGTCACAATGGTGACCAATACTACCTATCTCACAGCATCCGGAATATATTTGCGTGTTTTACAATACGAACAGTCAAGCTGAATTCATAAACACTTTCCAATTATGTTGAAAAGTGTTAATAAAATAATAAAGCAGCAAAATATGATTTTGGATTTATCAACCAGCCGTCCATCGTTAGAAATCAATTAGAGGTACAGTGATTTTGTTTGATACACATGTTAAGATTATAATCATTAATAACTTTATAAGATATCCTTTCATCACTTAACAGATCAATACTTTTAAAATAATTTTCAAACAGTGTCTCTTTTTTTCACGTCACAAAATGTTTAGTCTTTTGTCATTGGTTTTTTCAAACAGAAAGTTTTGCCAAGTGGAATTAAAAACAAGTAAGAAAAATCATGCGTTAAGCATAGATTATGAAGCACTTTTCAACGCTTCATGAAATCTTTAACAAAACTTCGTTATTTACGTAAATAAGGATATAAAGCCAAATATAGCCAAATATGTATTCCAGTACTATTGATCAGCCCTCTTTTGATCTGTCAGCTAATATGCATATTATGTAACGGGAAAATTTAGTTTAGCAAAAAATGCCTAGTAGCTTGAAATTTTTCTTTCAGCAATTTATACTAATGGATGGAAACATACTTGAAGACTTTGTTCAGCCTTGTAGTTAAACACTCTTAAAACAACTGAAATCATTTTCTCATAAATTATCATTCATAGGCTACATGTATCCAATTCTTTGCGTGGCCCTGTACATCATTTTATCTATATTCTGCAAACATTTCTTAGTAAATTTAATGCAGTTCAGCGTAAAAATGTATAATTTATTTGAGAATCGCCTTTTAGTAATTTATGCTCATATTCAGTAACGTTGGCGAGTTCTTTTGGGTAGCCCTGTACATTAACTATAGCATTTATACACACCATATTATATGCATAAATTTAGTGAAACTATGAACGCGCATATCATAATTAAAATGCATTTCATCCATCCATTAGCTATCATCGGATACATTTACAGTACTTCGGAAAGAATGTACTATTTGAAATCTTTTATGTGTCCCTGTAAATACTATATACTTTATATTAGGGAAAGCAATATCGTATAATTTATACTAAGACTCATTGACATACATAAATTTTATTATACATGAAACAGTTTAATATATTTAAAATTTGTCACACACAATTCCCCCTGTTATCATTATCTAATGGAATTATTTTGTGTGGCCCTGTAAATGAATAATAGCTACATTTTAACCTTATATTTTATAGAATGCATATTTTAAAGCACCTCGTAAAAGCATATAAATTTTAATATGTTTGATAGTGTATAACATCTTTAAAATTACTTTGAAACTATTTTTCCCCATAGACCGTAATGTAATGGGAAACTTTTGATTCTCCCTATAGATAAACTAATCATGGTAGAAACTTTTTTTTCAATAGGGTTTGTGCTAGAGTAAACGTCAATAACGTCCTAAAATTTCATGACGATCCGAGTATATTTACGTGAGTTAGAGTGAGGACAGACGGCCAGACAAACCGAATGCATAAGCACTTTTCAACTGTGTTGGAAAGTGCTAAAAGGGGGGGGGGGCAGATTAAATAATATGAAATTTACAATAAAATTTTACTGGTGAGACTGATAAATTATGATTGGAGTACGAATGCCCGTACGTAATACGGGTGAATCATGATTGGCGAAATCACGTTGCCCGTAGGACATACGCGCAAAATAGGGAAGCAGTTAAAGTGGTTCTCAAATTTTGACTCATTTTTAAACATCAAAATCTCAGCGTTTGCAGGCCTGACTATCTAAGCAATTTAGAATTGGACGGGATTTTAAAGTTTTAATTAATATTTCTTATCGAGTTAGAAGCTGTTGTTGTCATGTGAAGGCTTTCCTATACTGTCGACTATGGAAATTCGGATCAAATGCTAACTTTGATAATATATTTTAAAACAATTTTCTGTCTTTAGAGAAAAAAAAAAGAAAGAAAAGAAAAATGCCACTTGAATACATCGTTCCTGCATAATAACGCCTGCTAACGTTATTCGTTTTCAAACAAAAAAGAATTTTGAATTCTGTTAGAAAATAATTACTTTGCGGAAAAAAAGAACATAAAATAAAGAAAATGTATCTATCTGCTAAATTATCAATAATGATGATGATGATGATAATAATAATAATAATAATAATAATAATAATAATAATAATAATAATAATCTGAAATCCCTTTTTATTTTATCATTTTCGACTGCTTTTATAAATAATGTTGAATTACTAAATAAAGAATTATAAATAATAAATAATATAAATACCGGAATTTCCTTTAGATAACCCGCAGCTCAAACAATTCTGTTCCACCCAGAAATTTGCTAAAATAAAATACGTAAAATATTTTGTATCGCGGCATCTTAAATTACTGATTGAATTTTCTGGGTCGAAACAGAATTGTTTGAGCTGCGGATTATCTACGGCAGGCATGTCAAACACGTGGCCAGCTGGCCACAATTGGCCCGCCAGGTCCTTCTCTGTGGCCCGCCAAGCCTTAGGCATTTTCGAATTTTGATTCTGTTCTTAGTTGATGCAGAAAATGCACTTTGAATTGCAAATATTGCAGCATTGCAAAATTGGAGAATGATTTTATACAAAATATCTGCCATTATTTCGGAATATTAATCTTCATTACATTTATATGCAGATGTGGATATACATTAAATTTAATGATCCACAATTAAATAAAGAAAGGGTTAAATTTGTAAATTAATGGTTGTTATTTTGGATGAAAATCTTTTACAATTTGGCATAGAAGATGCAAACACCGATTCAATACCACTGTGGCATAAAAGATACTGTCTTGAATATGATCATACCTAATTCATTTTAAAATTTCGTTTCCAGGAGATAAGGTATGCAAAAGTTATCAATAAGTAAGTTAAGAAAAGCATATCTTAATTTAAAAATTTAAAAAAATTATTAAAAATTTTTTTTAATAGTTTATTAAGTGTTTTATGTTGGAACGAATACATTATTTTATTGCTCCCTTTGATTCACTGTGAAATTACAAAGTAATGCGTGGTATTTGTTTGGCATTTCAAATGTATCGAAAATCAATTAAAATACGACACTAATTTCTAATTAAAAGTCTCTAAAAATCAAAAGAAATAAATAGCTAAAAAGGAAAACTGACACGATTTCTCGTCTTGTAAAATAATAATAATATTAGTAATAATATTAAAAATGATAATAACAAAACATTGTTACCCTGTCCTTAATATTTGGCTGCATGCATAGTCGAAAATGAGCCTTTTGTACATTAGCTCATTAATTAATTTCATTATTAAAGGTTAGTAAACGTCTCATTACAAATTATCCCTGTGTGATCTTTATCTTTCTTGATGATGAAGCTATAACACCACAGATTCATGAAAGTCAATTTGAAATAATTTTTTATACTCAAACAACAACTGCATAGCTGCTAACTTTTACGCATTTTTGCTACCACTAAAATTGTACAGAGATTTTCCATTTGTTTAATCATAAGATTTCGACAATTAAATATGACAATATTTACTATAAATTTTTTGTGGTAGGAAAATGCTTAAAAGTTGGCAGCTATGTGACTGAAAAATTGTGTTTGATATGTAGAAACTTTCTCGAAATTTCCAAAGAATTTACTCACAAATATTTCGAAAAAAGATTTTAAACTGAAACTTTGTGGAAAAAGTGCGTTCGTGAAACAACAAAAACAAACCATCAGCTCTCTTTAAAACAACGATTGGATTCATTTGCACACAAATCGAATTCGCTCTTGTTGGAATAAAGGATGTCCAGAATAGTTAAATCAATTTAAAAATATTCATGATATAACCAGAAATTTCAATAATCGCATGAAATATATAATTTTAATATCTGTTGCTATGAATGAAAATCTTCATTAAACTAACAAATTTTAATTAGTAGACAGTAGCCATCAGTAGCCACCGACAAACTTTTTTTAATAACCACTTTTTCTCATATAGTGGCTCCGTGGCTGGTGGCTAGCGTTAATTTTGCCTTTTAGCTTTATAATTCTTTAAAATATAGATGCAAGAAATTTTACTCTGGGGCAATTTTTTTTTTTTTTTTTTTTTTGGAGATACGATATATACTTAAAAATAACTGAGGAGAATCAGGAAATTATTCATATTCCGGATCAATAATCAAAGCTAATATATTTTAATCAATTATGAATTTTTTTAAATTTTATAATATTGTAAATAATTGAGTTCTATCAATGATTGGTTTTGTAAAAAGTAGCAATCACAACATAAAAGAAAATATAGATTTTAGGATTACGAAATTAATAAAAAAATTTTGTATAATTTTGATTGGGATTTCAATTTAAAAAAGCTCAATATGTGTTTAACCCTTTAACGTTCATTGGTTTCGCCACGAAACCACAAAATTTTAATTCTGATACGCAACACTGACACCGGTATTTTTATCTAAAAATTTCTCTTTTATTTTGTATGTGGAAAAATCACGTTTTCTTATTTAGAAATATATTTGTTCTTAATTACCGGTGTCATTCATTTATTTCGACATCTTCGCAATGAAAATGCTATGATCGCTAAAGGGTTAAGCATGTTTGTGTTTTTATTTCAACTTATTTTTCATTGTATTTGACAGTGCTGTCTCGTATGCTACCTTTACGACAGATTTGTTTATACTTAATAAATATTTTTAAACATTTTCTGGTGCGTATTTTTAATTTTTTGTATAAATAGTTTTAATTTTTTGTATGTATTTTTGTTTACTTGTTTATTTTTTTAAACAATGCTAAATTTTTAACGTACAGTTTTCCTTTTGTGCGATAGTCTGCTTCTTTATTTTAAATAATGTGGCCCGCGGTTTGTGCTCAATACTAACTCTGGCCCGCGGTGGTAGATGAGTTTGAAATGCCTGATCTACGGGAAATTACGGTAATAAATAATAAATCTGCTTTTATAAATATTAAATATTCCTTTAAAAAATTGAAAATATAAATAAAACATATTTATTATGAAAAATATTTTTTCATGTTTCTACGTATCTTTAATGCTATCCTAATCTTTTTTTTTTTTTTATCTATGGATTAATTTGCTCTTAAAGAGTAATTGAATATAAAATCCTATATATAAAAATTTTCTTTGAAATATAGAATTAAAAAAAAATCATAATTATTCACTAAGTTACTTCAAAACACATTAGTTTCATATGGGGAGATAAATTTCTTCAGTACAAAAAAGTTGCGAAATAAAAAAGGCTTCTCATTAGTTTTAAATTGAATGTATGCAAAAACGATTCAATCCATTAATTTATTGCTATAAAAATGCCTGGAAATATATTTTTAGGATGTCAGTTCATGCTGTTTTATACTAATTTCTATATAGTGGTATATTTAAACATTATTTATAAACGTATAAAAACATTTCATATTTATTTACTTAGAAGGTGTCACAAATAAAAATTAAATTAAAGAGTTGACATGTATCGGTTCATTAATAAGAACCGTATTCATAACATATAAAATCAGTAGAAAATTAAATGACACTGGATATAAATATAATTTAAAAATCAAAACAAAACATTGCGCCCGCTATGATCCTGAATATTCAGGATCATAGCGGGCGCAATGTTTTGTTTTGATTTTTAAATTATATTTATATCCAGTGTCATTTAATTTTCTACTGATTTTATATGTTATGAATACGGTTCTTATTAATGAACCGATACATGTCAACTCTTTAATTTAATTTTTATTTGTGACACCTTCTAAGTAAATAAATATAAAATGTTTTTATACGTGAATGAAAAAAGGTGAAGTGATTTTGTTTTAGTTTTTGAAAAAACGAAAGCTAACAACAGTTTTAACATTATTTATAAAGGCAGTCGAAAAATGTTAAGAAAATTTTAAGGTAGAACAATTTTTTTAATTATGAATATTATTATTGTTGGTGTTAGTTTAGCAGCCAGAAACATTTTTTTCTATTGTTTTTTATCATTTAACTGATCAATATTTTTGAAAAAAAAACCCTTTCAAATAATGCCTATACAGTCGAGTCTCTATATAACGAAATCCATCGTTCCAGTAAAAAATTCGTTAAATAGAGAAGTTCGATTTAGAGAGAATGGCGTTAAAAATCGTATTTAATGTGTAAATTTTGAACAAATATTATTTTTGATCATTTTAATTAAGAATTTGAAATGTTTAAAAGTAAATATTAACCTAACGTTTTATTTCTTAATTATTTAGGCTGTTTCAAAAAAGAGAACAGACATTTATTTGAAAACTTAATGAAAATCAAATGAGGAAAACTTGCATTAATTTCAGACGAAGAAATCTGTAATTTTTTGTTGTTTTGATTTAAAAATTGTTATGCTCTCAAAAAAAAAAAAAAAAAAAAAAAAAAAATGCTCAAATTTTAGCAAGGAATGGAAAGTTGTAGTTAACATTTTCCTTCATTTGAAGGCCTCTCTTATGTACCTCTCATTGATTCCTCTCTTATATGTGTAATAATCCATTTGACTCTGTTTTGAAAAGGATGTGGAAAGGTGGGATGAACTTGTTGGATTTAAAGAACAAGGAGAGAAGTAATATAAAAATAAAACTCAGCACTGAACGATAAATCCAAAATAAGTGATAGAAAATTGATTCCATATGATTTCGAAGCTTTTTTAAAACTGAAATAATTAAGACCAATTTATGAAAAAATCGCTATATGGAGATAGATATTTTGCTATATCGAGACTGTTTTTAATGTAATCATGCGAAAAGGGGACCGTTCCTACTAAAAAATCGTCATATAGAGAAATTCGATGTATGGAGTTTCGTTATAGAGAGACTCGACTCTATTTTGCATATCTCTTACAGAATTTTTTATCTTTTTCCTCCGGTTTTTTAAAACAGATATTTTTGTCTAGTTGAATCAGAAGAATGCTTGGCTTAAATAATGTAAAATTTACATTAAAAATTTACTGGTGGGAATAAAAAATTGTCATTGAATATGGATGCTCATACGTGGTACGGGGAAATCATGATTGGTAAAAACAAGTTGCCCGTAGGACGTATGCGTAAATGAAGGAAGTACTTAACATGCTTCGAAAATTCCGTCAATTCTCTTAAAGATTTTTCATTTTTAATATGCAACAAACGAATTTCTGTAGCTGAAAAACCTTTGTTAACAATTCATTTCATTCTAATACCAATACAAATTTACCAGGATTAATAGAAATATTAGAAACAAATCGCTTAGTAGCGTTAAAATGCATTTGACTTAAATAAGGTTTGCCAATATATGAATAAATTTCTAGCATTGTCTTTTTCGTGCAACTGGAATGAAATGCTAAATATAAGTCATTTCAAATTCTGAACTCAAAAGTGTAAGAAACAGGGACAACGGAGCTTGCACAGTTCAGGTTACAGTGAAAAAAAATTCTAATAGAGAAATTTTCGAATAGTAACACCTACTTTTTCCCATTTCAAAATAAACAGCGCATTAAAAAATCAGAAATTGCACAGAAAAGGCACGTGTAGCATAAAAAACTACGATGTTAAACACGGGTAAATAAAAGCACAGAAAACAAGCTATAGCAACAAAATGCAGTGGATCAAAAATAGGCATAGCTGCCAACTTTCAACTAATTTTCCGTAATACCTCGATTAGTTTGATACAGGTTAACGTCACTTCAAACCAGAAAATGTATTTCATGTATCTTTATTTATTTAATTTGAGGATTATTAGTGGAACATGCTTAATTTCATTTCTTTGAAAAAATTCTGGTTCGAAATTGATTAAACCAGGGTCAAATTAACACACGCATTACAAATAATCTATGTCAGGTTCGCACCTATGAATAGGTATACTGAGGTCACAAATTTTCCATATTTGTGTTTTCTTGGTTTTCACAGAGGATGTTTTGCGAATGATGTTTTGCGCATGCAGTTTTCATAAAGAGTAACTGACATATCCGTAAAATAGAGAAGGATCAACCGTATCGGCTTTCGCAGAGATAATCAAATTTCTACGAGTAAATTTGAATAGAAAAATTCTCTTTAACCCTTTTTCCAATCCAAAATAGCAGTTGTGAATAATTGCAAAAACATATATTCATTTATACGTTTGGAAATTTGCTTCAGCGGTAGCCAGACGTTGAGTTTCTGTCATGTTGTGACAATCTAGACAACTCGTAAATGTAAGTGAAAATTATTATAATATATGAGAAAATTGCCACCAATAAGAACAAATATAAATTTTAATCACAGATGACAGAGAAATTTTTAATGAAAATGCAACTAATCATGCTAGAGAGAGAAATTTTTGAATGGAAATGCCGCAAAACTAAGGTAAAAATTCCTATTCAAATTTGCTGGTAGAAGTGTACTTTAGAGGTTGTCAGACATTGTTCACCCAACGTAACAAAACTAGTCACCTCCTCACTCATTTCACTCGGAACTGGTAACCAATACATTATATCGTCTGTACCATGTCAAACTATTCAATGTGAAAATAGTGAATTACTTTTTTTTTAATTCAGATTTCTAGATTGACACCACTTTTTTGAAACAGTAAGATTCGCCTTTTTAACCTTATTTAATGAAATTTTATTTAGGAAGAAAACAAGGAGAATTTTACCATATAAAAAAGTGGTGCCTATAAAGAAATCTGGATTTAAAAAAGCTAACCCTCTATTTTCACATTGGATAGTTTGACATGGTACCGACGATATGTCTCCTCCTCTTAATTCGTAACTTATGCTTCTACACTGATGTTGTTCCTATCATATTTACTATTCCATCGATATAAAACTTTAAAATATTTTCACTATAATTATAACCATTGTTCTTGTTCAATACAATCTCCTGCGCCTTTCTTTAGGTAAATTTCTCATTCATTTTGCTTGGTTAAATGGAACAATTGCAACGAATTGTTATATGAGAAAAGTTTCTTCAGAAACATACATATATAATATGCACATGTATATATATATATATGATATACACCGGGTGTCCCAAAAATGGCTGATGGATTTTAAAATTCAATAACTTGCAAACGGTGACAGCTATTTAAAATTTTTTTGTAGAAGAGTTATGTATAATGTCGAGTTTTTCTTTTACCGTAACTTTTGATTTAAGTTCGAATTTCAAACAATAGGTGGCGCTGACGGCGATTGAAGGCCAGGTGATCAGTGCTGAGTGAAGTGTCGACCTGGCCTTCAATCGCCATCAGCGCCGCCTATTGTTTTAGATGCGAACTAAAATAAAAAATTACGGTAAAAAAACTCCTGACATTGTATATAACCCTCCTGCAAAAATTTTTTAAATAGCTGCCACCGTTTGCAAGTTAATGAATTTTAAAATCCATCAGTTATTTTTGGGACACCCGGTATATATATGATATATACATATAGTGCGTATAAAAACTATAAAGACAACATTTTTTAAAAAATAAATTTTAAAAGAAATGAAACTTTTTTCCCTTGTAATATATATCATCAAGCTGAAAAGGTAATAAAAACGTCAACAAAATTCAACTGCAAGGATTATAAAATCCTCGCAGAGGATTATAAAATACTGGCCAACAAAATTTTAACGAAATAATTTAACAAAGTAAATTAATTTCAGATACCAAATTGAATTTTTCTTTACTGCAGATAATAAATCTATAAAATTAACAAAGGTTTTTTTTAAAATTAACTTTAGCTCTTTGTGGCGCAGATCAAATTCATTGCTTAAGTGCTGAAAATAATGACTGACAGCGGAATTTGAAAACAACTTTACTTTTAAATAAGAAAAAGCTATATTTCACGCATTCAATAAACCGTAAACTTTTTTACCAAAATTCCGGTGCCATTGTGGCGTTTAGCAATAAATATTAGATGGTTTTATAGATATACCACCGCGCCGCAAGGCAGCTTGAATTTACTTGAGAAAATGTTTAGTCTTTTAAATCATTGATAAATGAAGTTTAAAATTTGCAAATGAAAGAAAAAACAAAAAGAAATATTTGAAATATATGAAAAATTTAACACTGATGCCAATTAATGATCGAAAAAGCTGAAGGTAAGAAAGCTTATCTCTGTTTATTATTATTATTATTTGGGGAGTTTTAATTTTCTTCTATATCTTTTAATAAATGCAGATGAAATTTCTGGATTTATTTTTATCTCAAAATTGAAAATAATATAAACTATAATTGGAAATTGCAATTATATATTTCTTATTATTTTTTACATTCATTTCGTTTCTTTTTAAATATGCACTTTTATTTATTTGTTTGATTAAATTATTTACAGCAACATTCATAAATCACATTACTTTTATAATGTGTATAAATAATGAAGAAACGCTAAAAGTATTTTGCTAGTATTATGTATTTTTATGAAAATATTCAATAAAAAAATTAATCAATTTCAGGAGTTTAGTAAAATAAATTCTTAGCTGAAATACAAAAGCTCGTAAATTATCTACGAAATTAATTAACAAAGTAAATTAGTTCCTTTTTTTCTTCTTTGCACATTAATCTATAAAGTAAACAGAAATTTCTTATTAACTTTAACTTGAATTTAAGCAAAAAAGTGTTTAGTCTCTTAAATTATTTCCTTAAAAATGCATATAAATCGAAAGTTTAAGATGTCAATTAAGTTTGCTAAAAAAAATATTTTTAAAAACGACATCGCCGAAAAATTCAACATTGCCAATTAACGATCTAAAATTCTTAAATGAAGAAAGCTTATAACTTTGCTTCTAAACTTTTGGAGATTTGTTTTCTTCTGTATCTATTAATAGATGCATCTGAATTTTTTTTTAATTATTTTGGAATTAAAGTAACTGTAAATGAAAATTGCAATTACAGTAAAACATCGTTTATACGACGATCGCTTATACGACGTTTACATTTATACGACGTTTCAGAGTGGTCCCAATTCCTTACTATTCATTTTAATGTAAAAATATATCTTTTATACGACGCCTAAAATCGTTTATACGTCGATTTTTTGATTTTGTAAGGTTTATTTTCTTGTGTATTTTAAGAACGTGCGGAAGTTGGCAGCTATGAATGACACCAAAGAGTATGTATGTACCCCACTTGATAATAATGTGAGCTTATGTTCGATTAGTTAAAAAATCAGCGTACGTGTAACGGATTACATTGTGGGGATCACTATTTTTGCGATGATGGTCAGCTTTCCCGACCTGTTTTAAGTTGCGAAAAGACTATCATTCTAATTGTTATCAGTATTGGCGGCATTTAGTTGGCCACGCGGTGCATTGAAACATTAAGAACATTTTTTATTTGCCTCAGTACCAGCGAAAAAACTTTTCAGGTCCTTGACTCATTGCAGAAATCATTGATTACAACCCAACGTCAGTCATCATCTTAAACAACTATAGACAATTTTTTTCTGCAATACTACGTAATATGATCAAAAGTTAAAAATAAATAAAGGCACATATATTTAAATTGCTTACTAATTTTCCCTCTTTGTATTTATTTATTGATTTATTTATTAATTGATTTATTGATTAATTGGTTATTTGTTTGTTTTGGTTTGTTTAATTTACAAATTTATGTAAATCAACGCATTAAATATTAAAATTCAGTGAAAACAAGATTAGTTTTAATTTTAGAAGTGAAAATCGATAATACGACGTTTTTCGGTAGTCCCTTCAGCGTCGTATAAATGATGCTCCACTGTATATTATTCTTGTCATTTCTTCCAATTTTTGTGTTTGTTTTAAAAATTCGCAATTATATTTGTTCTTTTTTAAAGCTCATTTCAACAACATGAATAAATCGCATTATATATATAATACATATAACAGATCATCCAACGTTTAGGAACTTTTTTTAGTACGATAAATGTTTATGAACATATTAAGTAAAGGAAATGATCAATTTAAATGTTTTGTAAAAATATATTATTAGCTGAAATATAAAAAGCATAAATTATCAACGAAATTAATTAACAAAGTAAATTAGTTTCATCTACATAGCATTTTTTTTCTTCATTGCTCATTAATCTATAATGCAAGCAAAAATTTCTTATTAACTTTAACTTTAATTTACGCAAAAAAGAGTTTAGTCTCTAAATTATTGCCTTAAAAATACATATAAATAGAAAGTTTAAGATGTCAATTAAGTTTACTAACAAAAAATATTTTTAAAAACAGCATCGCCGAAAGATTCAACCCTAACTGCCTATTAAAGATCGAAAAATCTTGAATGAAGAAAGCTCATAACTTTGCTTTTAAACTTTTGGAGTATTTGTTTTCTTCTATATCTTTTAATACATGCTTCTGAAATTTCTTGATTTATATTTATCTTAAAAATTACAGTAATTAAAAATTGCAATTATTTTCTGCTTGTTATTTTTTACAACTTTTGTGTTGGTTTTTAAATTCGCAATTATGTTTGTTCTTTTTGACAACTCTTTTCAACAACACGAATAAATTGTATATGAGGACCCCAGAAGTCAAGAGGTACAAGTGACAAATTTTCGATTTGGAGTAAATGAAGTTTAAAGATAATTGATGTTAAATTGGAACATCAATAACAATTGAGTGGATTGAAATAGGAAATTTCCGCTTGTTGCATTCTGGTCTTTGAACTCTTATTTCAATAACTCTTAAAAAATAAAGTACAATTTTCTTTAAATGTATAATTAATTAATATTTTTTGTTTTTCGAAAAAAGTGGTTTGCCTCTATAACTCAGCAAATAATAAGAAAATCACTCATATATCTCATATCACTCATAATGAAAAAAGCATATTTTTAGGTTGTCTGTGTATTTAGTTTATTTTTTTCAATTTTGTCACTTATACCCTTAGGCTTCTGGGTCCTCATATATAATACATATAGCTGATTATCGAACGTTTAGGAAGATTTTAGTATGATTCATTTTTATGAAAATATTAAGTAAAGAAATTATCAAATTCATACCTTTAGTTAAAATATATTCTTAGCTAAAATATAAAAATCGTAAATTATCTACGAAATTAATTAACAAAGTAAATAAGTTTCACATACAAAACTGATTTTTTTTCTCTGCACATTAATCTATAAAGTAAACAGAAATTTCTTATTAACTTTAACTTGAATTTATGCAAAAAAGTGTTTAGTCTTTTAAATTATTTCCTTAAAAATGCATATAAATAGAAAGTTTAAGATGTCAATTAAGTTTGCTAAAAAAAAAAAAAAAAAAAAAAAAAAAAAAAAAAAAAAAATATATATTTTTAAAAACGGCATCGCCGAAAAATTCAACATTATTGCCAATTAACGATCGAAAATTCCTAAATGAAGATAGCTCATAACTTTGCTTTTAAACTTTTGGAGTGTTTGTTTTCTTCTACATCTTTTAATACATGCGTCTGAAATTTCTTGATTTATATTTATCTTAAAAATTACAGTAATTAAAAACTGCAATTATTTTTTGCTTGTTATTTTTTACAACTTTTGTGTTGGTTTTTAAATTCGCAATTATGTTTATTCTTTTTGACAACTCTTTTCAACAACACGAATAAATTGCATATATAATGCATATAAATGATCATCGAACGTTTAGGAAGATTTTAGTATGATTCATTTTCATGAAAATATTAAGTAAAGAAATGATCAAATTCACATCTTTAATTAAAATATATTCTTAGCTGAAATAAAAAATGCGTAAATTACCAACGAAATTAAAATTATATTTATAATTTTAAATAGGAAGTTTAAGATGTCAATTAAGTTTGCTAAAAAAAAATTATTTTTTAAAACAACATCACCGAACAATTCAACATTATTGCCAATTAAGGATCGAAAAATATTAAATGAAGAAAGCCCATAACTTTGCTTTTAAATTTTTTAAGTTTTTGTTTTCTTCTATATCTTTTAATAAATGCATCTTAAATTTCTTGATTTCTTTTAATCGTAAAATTACAATAATTGAAAATTGCAAACATATTTTGCTTGTCATTTTTTACAATTTTTATGTTTGCCTTTAAATTTGCAATTTATTTATTTTTTTCCTTTTTTAAAACTCTTTTCAACAACATGAATGAATTTCATTATATATATGATACATATATCTGGTTATCGAACGTTTAGGAACTTTTTTAATATGATAAATTTTTATGAAAATATTAAGTAAAGGAAATGGTGAAATTCAAACCTTTAGTTAAAATATATTCTTAGCTGAAATATAAAAATCGTAAATTATCTACGAAATTAATTAACAAAGTAAATAAGTTTCACATACAAAACTGATTTTTTTCTCTGCACATTAATCTATAAAGTAAACAGAAATTTCTTATTAATTTTAACTTGAATTTATGCAAAAAAGTGTTTAATCTTTTAAATTATGTCCTTAAAAATGCATATAAATAGAAAGTTTAAGATGTCAATTAAGTTTGCTAAAAGAAAAAGAAAAATATTTTTAAAAATGGCATCGCTGAAAAATTTAACACAATTGCCAATTAACGATCGAAAAATCTTAAATGAAGAAAGCACATAACTTTGCTTTTAAACTTTTGGAGATTTTGTTTTATTCTACATTTCTTAATAAATGCACCTGAAATTTCTTCATTTATTTTAATCCTAAAAATTACTATAACTGAAAATTACAATTATATATTGCTTGTCATTTTTTTTACAAGTTTTGTGTTCGCTTTTAAAAAAGCCATTATATTTTTTCTTTTTAAAAACTCTTTTCAACAACAGAAATAAATTACATCACATATATAATACATATAATTGATCATCAAAAGTCTGGGAACTTTTTTTAGTATGATAAATTTTTATTAACATATTAAGTAAAGGAAATGATCAACTTAAATATTTTGTTAAAATATATTCTTAGCTGAAATATAAAAAAGCATAAATTATCAAAGAAATTAATTAACAAAGTAAATTAGTTTCATTTACAGAACTGATTTTTTCTTCGTTGCATATTTATCTATATAAGAAGCAGAAATTATTTATTAACTTTGACTTGAAATTACGAAAAAAAGTATTTAGTCTCTTAAATTATTGCTTTAAAAATGTATATAAACAGAAAGTTTAAGTTGTCAATTAAGACTGCTAAAAAAGTTTATTTTTAAATGCGGCATCAACGGAAAATTCAACGCTGTTGCCAATTAACGATCGAGAAATTTTAAATGAAGAAAGCTTATAACTTTTCTTCTAAACTTTTGGAGATTTTGTTTTCTTTTATATCCTTTTGATAAATGCATTTGGGATTTCTTGTTTTATTTTTGCCTGAAAATTACTGTAATTGAAAATTGCTGCAATATTTTGCTTATAATTTTTTACTATTTTTGTGTTTGCTTTTAAATTTCCATTTATACTAGTTCTTTTTTACAACTCTTTTCAACAACATTAATAAATAATAACTACATTTCTTGTTTTATTTTTGCCTGAAAATTACTGTAATTGAAAACTTCAGCAATATTTTGCTTGTCATTTTTTACTATTTTTGTTTTTGCTTTTAAATTCCCAATTATACTTGTTCTTTTTTTACAACTCTTTTGAACAACATAAATAAGTAATAACTACATTTCTTGTTTTATTTTTGCCTGAAAATTGCAGCTATATTTTGCTTGTCATTTTTTACTATTTTTATTTTTGCTTTTAAATTACCAATTATATTTGTTTTTTTTTACAACTCTTTTCAACAACATTAATAACTGCATAGTGCTTGATTACGAACGAGGTATAACCCTGCCAGTAAAGAAGGAAAACATTTTTCTTATTCATGGCAGAAATTTCAACTGAAAACGACGTTTAGAGAAGATAATAATTTTCGTTTAATTTTATTGGTGTGAGTGTGTTCCGTGTATAATCAAGGCTCTGTATATAATACGTGAAATTGATCACACAACGGTTAGTTACATTCTTTATTAATAAAAATTTTTATCAACATATTAAATGAAGAAAATAATAAACTCCAAGTCATTAGATAAAATATATATTTATCTGAAATATTAAAATGGCATAAACTATCAACGAAATTAATTAATGAAGTAAAGTTTCATATTCTAAACCGTTTTTTTCCTCCACTGCGCGGTAATCTGTAAAACAAGCAAAAATTTATCATTATCTTTAAGTTGAATTTACGCAAAAAAGTGTTTAGCCTTTTAAATTATTTTTACTAGAATGTACAGAAATAGAAAGTTTAAGATGTCAATTAAGACTGCTAAAAATTTTTATTTTTAAATACGCTATAGAGGAAAACTTCAACAGTGTTGCCAGTTATCGCAAAATATTCAGCGATGAACGATTATCTCATTTTTTTCTTTAATTTTTGCAGCTTATAACATATGGGTCTGAAATTTCTTCATTTATCCCCAATTAGTATAATGGAAAATAGCAAAAATCATTTCATTATTTTTGTTAATTTTGACAATCGTTTGTTGTTTGTCTTTTAAATATGGAGTTTTAATTGTTGTATGTTTTCAACTATCATTATTAAATAACATTAGAACACATTAAATAAGAAAAATGATCAATTTCAATAATAATATTCTTTAATAAATATATATTTCAAGAAGAAAAATAATACAAAAAGTCCCAAATTAAGAACGAAATTAATTATAAAATTAAATTAGCTTCATATACCAAAGTTATTTTTTCTTCAGTGCACATTAATCAATTAAGGAAACAAAATATCTCTTTAACTTGAATTTACGTAAAAAAAACACGTTTAGTCTTCTAAATAATTGTCGTAAAATTGCACACAAAGTTTAAGATGCTAATTAAGGCTACTAAAAAAATTAATTTTTATATACGGTATTTATAAAACATTTAACATTGTTACCAATTAAAGATCGGAAAAATTTAATTGGGGCTATAGGAAAACCTTCAGTTTTTTAGAGTTTTAAATTTCTTCTATTTTTTTACTGGTTTGTAATGTTCAAAGACCTTTTTATCATAATTTTTTGTAAAATAATATGTAAGTTATATTGTTAAAATTAAAACATTGCATTTATTACTTTCTTAAAAGGTGAAGATAAAAAGATTAAAAACAACATTTATAGATGTTATATGTCCCGAGATCTTTCGGACATAAACATGTCCATTCTCAAGCGTAGTCATGAACTCATTTATCTTCACCTTTTAAGAAAGTAATAAATGTAATGTTTTAATTTTAATTGCAAGGTGAAAATTTCAACAAGACCTGTTTTAAACAGTGATTTGTCTTTTAAAGTAATATTGTTATTTGATTTTTAAAATCTACCTTCAGATGAGATGAAAAATATTTAACGAAATTTTTGGTTTAAAGCACTCAAAATCCCCTTATGCGTATGAATCCTAATTTTAGTAGATACATGCGAAATTTTTTGATTAATCCTTATCTCAAAATTAATGTAGTTGAAAATTGCAATTATAGCCTTCTTGTTTTATTTTTACTCTTTCTTTTTTATTTGCTTTGTTTGTTCTTTTATTATACTCTTTTAACACTATTAATGAATGACATCAGATTTCTAATATACAGTGTGTCCCAGACGTAATGGGATAAACTTTAAGGGGAGGCAGGAGACATTACAAGGATTCAAAATTGCATAGAAACCCATGGTCGGAAACGTTTTCTTGGCGCGGTAGTGATGACACAATGCACAAGAAAGTAAATAGACGAACAGGGGGAGAAAACATGTTTATTATTGTTAGATATGCATAAATGCCGGGACAAGGCATCGTGGCATCTGCTCTGGAAGTTCGGGATATTCGCGGTCTTTCCTAGGAACCCTTGAAACTGATTATTTACTTTATTCAATATGTTAAAAAATATACAGTATACTAAAAAAATATTCTGAATGTTAATTCTGAATGTTAGATTTTCCATGCACCGAAGATACGCCTCTTTGTATCACTGCTCGGGGCCGTAATTTCGAACACCTATTTTAATGATGATCGTTGTCTCTTTAATGTTATTTTTACAAATTTTCTGCTGTATAATAAAGATGTTTTCTCTTTTTATTCTTGTCTTGTATTTCTAATGCTTTTCTCGTCACTACCACGCCAGGAAAACATTTCCGACCATGACTTACTATGCAATTCTTAATCCTTGTGATGTCCCGATCTCCCCTTAAAGTTTGTCCCATTACTTTTGGGACACCCTGTATATATAAAAGATCGAGGAACGTTTAGAAATATTTTTTTAGTATGATGTATTTTTTTTAACATATTGAATAAAGTAAATAATCAGTTTCAAAGGTTTACGTTCCCAGCTGAAATACAAAAAGTCATAAATACTCTGCGAAATTAATTAACAAATAAAATTTGCTTCATATACCAAGTTGATTTTTTCTTCACTGCACATTAATCCATAGAGCAAGCAAAAATTTCTCATTAACTTTAACTTCAATTTTATGCAAAAAAGTGTTTTGTCTTTTAAATTATAGGCGTAATAAACCAAACAAATACAAGGTTTAAAATGCCACTTAAGGCTATTAGAAAAAATAAAAATATATAATATTAATGAAGAATGTTGCCAATTAAGTTTCGAAATATCTAAATATTATAACTGAAGAAAGTTTCTTTTAAAATTTTGGAGCTTATTTTTTTTCTGTATATGTTTTCCTAGAAGTATCTATTTGAAATGTCTTGAGTAACTTGAAATTATAATTGTTTTTATTATTTAAAATTGTAATTATATAAATTAATATTGTTATCATTTAAAATCGTAATACATTTTTCTTGTTAGGTTTTACAAACATTTTTTAAAGGATATTAATTGAAACTATGAAACAGAAAGTATAAAAATATTTTCTTAAAACATTTTAAAAACTAGTCAGATCTGGCAATCCCAAATGTTTTTTTGCATTTTATGCATATTTATACTTCCTTAAAAGTTAGAGGTAGTTTAAACCAAAATCTAATCAGCAACAAAATATATCAACTAATAACTGAAGCTGAAATTTCTCGAAAATCCGTGCATTAGTTTTGAGATAGAGCTATTGCAAAACCTTGACAACAAATCTGCATAACAGCGCCATATGTTGGGTGATGTACACAAAAAAACTAATCAGGAGCATTTTTTTATCACGTACTAACTGAATCGGAAATTTGATGAAAATCCTTGCATGAATTCTTGAGATACGTTTATTGCGAAATCGTGAAAAATGCAGCGTAACACCGCCATCTGTAGAGCGATTTACATCAAAAACTAAACAATATTATTCTATATCATGGACTAACTGAATCTGAAGTTTTACAAACATTCATGCATTAGTCTTGAGAAAGAGTTATTGCAATAATCACCAATAATGCCCATGGCAGCGCCACCTGATGAGCGATTTTTACCAAAACGTACTGTGTTATATCAAGTACTAACTAAGTAAAAAGTCCTACGAAAATTCATGCATTTGTTCTTGAGATATTGCTTTTGTGGTAAATGTAAATAATGCAGGATAGTATCTCCACGTGACATACTTGAGCGACATACACGAAAAACTAACAAGATCTATTTTATATGAAGGTCTCACAGATTCTAAAGGTTTGTGAAATTCCGTGCACTAGTTCTTCAGATAGGGCTAATCACAAATAATGCATAATCACAAGTAATGTACCATTGCAGCGTCAACTGCTCATAGATTTGCACCAAAACATAATTAGCACCATGTTATGTCAAGTGCTAACTAAATCTAATGTTTTATAAAAATTCATGTTCTAGTTCTTGAGATATGGTTATCGTGGAAAATGTAAATAATGTAGCATAATAGTGCCACCTGTTGGGCGATATACACCAAAAACTATCTATTCATCTACATCTAGTTTATATCAAGGTTTAACAAAATCTAAAGTTTTGTGAAATTCCGTGCATTAGTTCTTGAGATAGAGCGGCCACAAATTTTTTGTCACATACAGACTCACAGACAGATATTTTGTAAAGACATATTTATTGGGTTCTTTGACCCATAAAATATGTAAATCCGTCAAAAATCGAATTTCAAAAAATTTTCATGAATCCCATACTTTTTTCCTGTAAAGATAGAAGAAATTAAAAAAGTTTGACGATGCTGTAAGAAGATCTTTTATATCTTAGATATAAAAAAAAAATTGTTTGCAATCAAAAATAAAATTTTACATGTTCTGTTAATAATTTTTATTCAACATTCACTATTAAATAAAATTAGACAGATAATGTGTGGAAATAATCAAAAAATGCTAAGGAAGATTTTGTAGTAAAGTACATTTTTGTAAACACATTAAATAAAGAAAATGAGCAATTTCAAGTATTTAGTTAAAATATATTCTAAGGACAAATACAAAAAGTCCTAAATTATCAAAGAAATTAGCTATCAAAGTAAATTAGTTTCATTTTCCAAACTGATTTTCAGTCTTCGATGCATATTAATCAATAAAGCAAACATATTTTTCTCTATAACTTTAACGAGAATTTCGCAAAAATGTGTTTAGTTTTTATTACTACCGTAAAAATGCACACAAATAGAAAGTTAAAGAAATCAATTAAGGCTGCTAAAAAAATTAATTTTGAAATATGGCATGTATAAAAAATTTAACACTGCTGCCAATTAACGATTGAAAAAGATTAAGTGGAAAAAGCTTTTATCTTTTTTTTTCCTTCTGTTTTTTAATCGATACATGTGAAATTTCTGGATTTATTTTTATTTAAAAATTATTATAATTGAAAAGTATAATTATAGTTTTCGTGTCCATTTTTAGGATTTCTTTTTTGTTTACTTTAAAATACGTAATTTTATTTATTCTTTTTTTAAACTCCTTTCAAGAACATTAATAAATTGCATTACATATACATGACACATAAATGGTCCGGGAATCATAGGAAGAATTTGTTAGTATCATGTATTTTTATGAATATATTAGATAAAGAAAATGATAAACTTCAAGCGTTTCGTTAAGAATGTTCTTAAGTGAAATATAAAAAATCATAAATTATCTACGAAATTAATTAACAAAGTAAATTAGCTTCATTTACATAGCAGTAACTGCTCATTAATCTACAAAGTAAGCAAAAATTTCTCATTAACTTTTACTTCAATTTACGTAAAAAAATGTTTTGTCTTTTAAATTGTAGCCGTAAAAATGCGCACAAATGGAAAGTTTGAGATGCCAATTAAGGCTGTTAGAAAAAAAATTAAATGTAGTGTCAATAGAAATTTCAATGCTGTTGCCAATTAACGATCGAAATATCTTAATATTATAAATGAAGAAGGCTTATATAGTTTCTTTTAAAATTTTGAAGCTAATGTTTTCTTCTGTATACGTTTCTTAGATGTATTATTTGAAAAGTCTTGAGTAACTTTAAATATTAATTGTTATTATTCAAAATTTTAATAAATTTTTCTTGTTAGATTTTAGAAATATTTTTTTAAAGAATATTAATTAAAGCTGTATGGAACAATAAAGATAAAAATAGTTTCATAAAATATTATAAAAAAAAGTTTGATGGCGTTATAAGACCATCTGTTATTTCTTAGTTTTTAATATTTTTTGTTTAATTAAAAAAATTGTGCAGTTATTAATGTCTTTTCAACAATCATTATAAAATCTCATTAGAATATGATATGTAGAAATATTCAAGAAATGCTTAAGAACCTTTTGTCAGTGTCATGTATATTTATGAGCACATTAAATAAAGAAAATGAGCAATTTCAAGTCTTTAGTTAAACAATATTCTTAGGAAAATCACAAACATGCCTAAATTATCTACAAAATTAACTATCAAAGTAAATGAGATTCACATACCAAACTGATTTTCAGTCTTCGATGCACATTAATCAATAAAGCAAAGAAAATTTTCTCTTTAATTTTAATGAGAATTTCGCAAAAATGCGTTAATTTTTTTTTAAACATTACCATAAAAATGCACACAAATAGAAAGTTAAAGAAATCAATTAAGGCACTAACAAAATAATTTTGAAATATGGCATGTATAAAAAAAATTAACACTGTTGCCAATTAACGATTGAAAAAGTTTAAGTAGAATAAGCTTTTATCTCTTTTTTTTATTTTTGAAGGTTTTTTTTTTTCCTTTCTAATTTTTAATCGATACATGTGAAATTTCTGGATTTATTTTTATCTCAAAATTATTATAATTGAAAAGTATTATTATAGTTTTCGTGTTCATTTTTATAATTTCTTTTTTGTTTGCTTTAACCCTTTCCGGCGCAGTGTATCCGGTCTGGACACAGCTAATTTTAATTACAAACTTGCAATTGGCACCAATAATATTTTAATAAAATCTTGCTTTTATAATAAAAACTTTAATTAAGAATTTCTACATTTCTTAAAAAGTCGTTTGTAAATTCCGGTGGCAGACGATAATTTCTCATTTTACTAACAGAATTTGTTCGCGCCGGAAAGGGTTAAAATACAGAATTTTATTTATTCTTTTTTTCAAACTCCTTTAGACAACATTAATAAATTGCATTACATTTATATGACTTATTACCATAGATCAGGGAATCATAGAAACAATTTGTTAGTATCATGTATTTTTATGAATATACTAAATAAAGAAAATGATAAATTTCAAGCGTTTAGTTAAGTATGCTCTTAACTGAAAAATAAAAAATCATAAATTATCTACGAAATTAATTAACAAAGTAAATTAGCTTCATATACGCAATAGTTTTTTTTTTTTATCTTCACTGCTCATTAATCTACAAAGCAAGCAAAAAATGCTCATTAACTTTTATTTCAATTTACGTGAAAAAGTGTTTTGTCTTTTATAGTCGTAAAAATGGGCACAAACAGAAAGTTTAAGATGTCAATTAACGAAGTTAGAAAAAAAACTAAATGTAGCATCAATGAAAATTCAACGCTGTTGCCAATTAACGATCAAAATATCTTAATATTATAAGCGAAGACAGTTTATATCTTTTCTTTTAGATTTTTGGTGCTTATGCTTTCTTCTCTATATGTTTTTAAAGATGTATCAGAAATGTATTGAGTAAATTTTAATTAAAAATTTTTAGCACATAAAATTGTAATTTCATTTTTCCTCTTAGGTTTTACAAACTATGTTTGCTTTTTAATATGGAGATTAAATTGTTCAGTTTTTAATGTTTTTTAAACAATTATTATTAAACTGCATTAGATTTGTAATGTATATAAATAATCATGGAACGCTTTTCAACATTTTGTTAGTATTCTATATTTTCGTAAACATATAAACTCTTAAACTACTGATGCGCCATATAAGCGGCATTGGCACTCTTGTCCAAACTTATACGTTTGACGCTACTTTTTTAAGAAACATTTTAATTATTTTCGCATGCTTTGCAAGTGAAACTTACACAAGTAATTACTTTTTAAATATAGTAGTACGAATAAAATATATAATTAAAATCATGCACTTAAAAGCATATAAAAGATATCATGGTTCTTTTTTTTCCTTTATCGACCTAAAAAATAGATCTAAAAGGTTACAGTGCTAAAGGATTATGGTTCTAAAAGAATATGAACCTTAAAAAATATCGTTAAAAAAATATATCTTAAAAACTCTGGGATGCACTTGTATTTAGTTTTTTTTTTTTTTTTTTTTTTTTTTTGGCCTTTTTCTAGAAATGTATTTTCTTTAAGCTTTGGAACACTTTACTAAAATTCTATTTTAGGTACAAAGTTGAAACTTTCCAAAAATGGGTAATGAACTTGTTTCTTTAAAAACATCTAACATTATGGATCTGAATGAAAAACATTTGAAAATAACAAAAAATGGGTTCGTAAAATATTTAGGATTTCGAAGTTTCTTAGTAAAATATTTTATTTTTTTAAAGCGAAAATTAAAATCGTTTTTTATTGTTCTCAAATAATATATTTTCTGTCACCAGATGATGATTAGGTTCTTTCAAAATTTCAAATTGTTCTTTCAAAAGTTTTTTTTCATAAAAGCATGCAGAACAGGTATACTGTTAAAAAAAGTAAAAAGTTAGTTAGTTCTTGATTCTTGAAATCTAATTTATGCATGCAATTAATTTCTTTTGATTTATATCCCTTTAGACATAGCTGCCAACTCTTCTGATTTTTATGGCCTGGAAAAATGTAGCAGAATTTTACCTCTTATTTCATAAACAGATTACTGTGATTTTATAATGTTATTCTCTAAAAAATTTTTCCGGGTCCAAAAAGCTGAATATGTTGGCAGCTATGTTTTAGAGACGAGCGACATGTATACCTGCCGCAAAAAGGCTTAAGAATCCTATTTGTATCCTTACCAGTAAAGATTTACTGTAAAATTTGCCTTATTTAATCAGAACATTTCACGATTTAGTTTGCAATAAATTTTTTTTAAAAAAATCAGTGACAAAATATTAAACATTTCGTAAAAATTCCCGTTGCGGAAGGGTTAAATAGTATGTGTACATTTTTCATAAAAAAATATTTCATTTATATCTCTGTAAGTGAAATACATCATGTTAAATATTTTGCCAAATGTGCTTCATCTTACTTATCGCAATTTTCAATGTGCCCTTAAAGCTCCGTTACAGTAAAATAACTAAACATGTACAATTGCAATAATATAGTTATACAGGGTGTCTCCTCTCAACGGTGGCCAATGGCTAATTTCTAAACCGTTAGTCATAGACATATAGTTCCAGTTGCAAAAATGCTTTAAAAAAGGTAAAGAATTGTTTTTCAAGCGATTTAGCTCAAAATAAAATTTTATTAAAAAATTACGAAAATTAACTTTTTAAACGGTCCCCGGTCCTATTAGTGATATTTAGTAAATTTTTCCCACTACTGTAACAAATAATACAAAAAAGTCCCATTCCTCTGCGATTAAAACTGACCGAGTAATAGCTGTTTAAAGTTGAAGCATATTTTTTGCTGCAAATTAGGGTTATTAGCAAATTAGGTTATTATTATGTTTTTTTAATTTATGTTGATGATTACATATTAAAGCAAAATTTGTACTAAAATTATAAGTAAAAAATAACAGAAAGTTTGTTAATTTATTTTTATGAAAAGCAACAGTCACAAATCGTTACAAAATGACATATATTTACTATTCTATTAGATTACTCAAACTAACAGAATTTGATGTAATTCTATAAAATAAATAAATGGTTCGCACTTAAAATTGTATTTATATTATACTATCATTGGATATAAATAAGTGTGCAAATTGAACCTCGATCGGATAATTCGAAGTGAGTTAAAATTTGAATAGAAATTTTGAGCAAGGGAAAAATAAGTGCGAACTTTTTAGGCAAAGTAAAGGCTTATCAAAATACCACACCTTTTAAAATAAAATTGTGATTTCCCAAAATTTGATTTTCACGATAAAGAGAATTTTAAAACTCACGTCTTCAACTATTTTAACCAATCTAGAAGTTAAATAATAAAAATTAACGTTACCGTAAAACTTATACGGTGATAGCACCTTCAGTTAAATTGCTTTTAAATTGCTTTTTGCTTTATCTCATTTAAAACCTTTTAGAAATTGGAACTACATATGTCTGTAGTAAATGGTTTAGGAATTAGCTATTAGACAGCGTTGAAAATAGACGCCCTTTATAATACTTTAAGCACTTAGTGAACGTTCCCTTAACCCTTTCCGGCACGGGCAAAATCTGTACTAAAATGAGAAATTATCGACTGACACCGGAATTTACAAACGAATTTTACAGATGTTTTGAATTCCGTAATTTAAGCTTTTATTGTAAAAGCAAAATTTTACTAAAATATTACTGGTGCCGATTGCACGTTTGGAATTAAAATTAAGTATCCCAGACCGGGCACAGTGTGCCGGAAAGGGTTAAAGCTCAGTCCAATTCATCCGAATTTAGCTACAGAAAAATGGTTTAAGTCATGAAATTTAACCCATTAGTGCCTGGCGTCCCATTTTTGGGACAGTTTAAAAAAATTCAAGTAAGCACCTTTCACACCAGTAAAAAGGAGGATAAATAAATACTTTCTTTTTCGAGACGAAGTCCTCGATAAATTAAGTTAAAAATTATTCTTACTTTAAAACTGGTGGGAATTCGCAAAATTCGAATTTTAGGAAAGAAAATAATTCAGGCACCAATGGGTTAAAACTTTATAACTCTGTTAATTTTAATGTTATGTGAATGGGACCTTTTTTCTCTTACTTGTTAGAGTAGTGGGAAAAATTTACTAAATATCACTTATAGGACCGAGGGACCGTATAAAAAGTTAATTTTCGTAATTTTTAAATAAAATTTTATTTTGAGCTAAATCGCTTAAAAAACAATTCTTTACCTTTTTTAAAGCATTTTTGCAATTGGATCTATATGTCTATGACTAACGGTTTTGAAATCAGCCATTGGCCACCGTTGAGAGGGGACACCCTGTATAAATGAACCATTAAAAGTGGAAATTTTCAATCTGCTACATTTTACTGGATTTTAATTTTTAATTTCTCATGTCTTTTCAAATTGAATTAGGATATCCCAAATGAATGCTGAATAAAATTTCTTTTAGAGTAATTAAAAATGTTCTTGTCAGAAAGAAATTAAGTAGGGAGATAAATTTCAGGAGCTCGGCATTCCTTGATTTTAGGATAATATTAACACTACTACCGTGAACCGCCCTTTTGACAGCTACTATATGAATACGTTTCGGTTGAAGCTAGAAAACTGATTATGAAATATGTTTGGAAGAAACAAAGAAAAACATTAAATAATACTGTTAAAATTGTATTAAACAGTTTATTTATTAGATAAGCTGTAAAAATCTTATACAAAAATTTCGAACGGTGAATATTTTTGAAAATATTGTGTTCTGATTGCAAAGAATATTTGACCTGACATTTTTCTTGTATTATATTGCTTGCAGAGAACGTGTTTAACGGATTACAGTGCCATATTTTAACGATTTCGGAGTTTAATTTTTGAAATTTAGTTCGAAAAATCGTTAAGATATAGCACCGTACGCCGAAAAACTCGTTCTCTGCAAGCAATCTAACACGAGAAAAATATCAAATCAAGCATTTTTTACAGTCAGAACACAATCTTTTCAAAATATTCACCGTTCGAAACTTCTGTATAAGATTTTTACAGTTTACCTAGCAAAAAAACCGTTTACCACGTAATTTTATCGATCTTTGTTTTTGAGAAATTTAATTTTGAAATCGCCGGGGTCTTATTTGCTTGATACCCTGTATATATATATCAAGTTTTGTAACATTTTATTCTCTAATTATACAAATTTTTCATGTGATCTTCCACTTTAAAGGTAGAACAATGTACTAAAAAGAAGCAAACGATAAATTTTAAAACTTTTCCTTTTTAATTATCTGTTGCTTCTGAACACCTTGCTAATTACCATATTTATATTTCAACTAGCAGGCTAAGCCCGCTGCGCTGGTCTATTTTTCAAAACAAAACATGAATCAAACAAAATATTGAATATGATTGTGTTTTTTAAAGCAACTTCACCTCGAATGCTCTTTCACATTTCTGAAAATCATACAAAACGCCATTGTATTTAAAGATAGAAAATCAACGATTATAAATGCACCAAAAATGCATTAAAAGTTAGCAAACAGCTGTTTCGAATCTACTGTCGAGATTCTTCATCAGTACAAAACTCAGCGAGCTAGAAAAAGCAAAACTGAGCCAAAAATAAAAACAACAACAATGGAATCAATGCCCATTGACGCAAAATATATTAAAATAATAATAAAATATTATGTTGTTGTATCAGCTTATGCATTCGATAAAATTCGGGCTTTTAAGAAAAAAATATTTCAGTTGACCATTTATTGTACAGTTTGATAGATAAATAAGGCAATTATGAAAAGAGCAATTTAAATATTGTTTATTCACCATACTTCTAAAATAGCGAGCATTATGATCGCAGAGATTGAAAATTGAATTTAAACAATTTTCAAGTGATTCATTTTCATTTGATAGTTTTTAAACTCTAAACCTCTCAACTTGAGAATATGGGTATGTGTGGAAACCTTAATACATACTCTATCAATATTATATTATATTTCGCAACGTATTATATTATATTTCGCAACGTGCTCTTGACAAATCTATTACAGTCACAGTGTTCCGTTTTTGGAATGCAGCAGAATAAATAAAGTTAAATAAAGTTTTTCTTAGAAAAATAAGGTGAATGTTTTTTGAATGTGTGAAATTCATTTTTTAATACATATGTCATATACGCATCACGTTGGCGTGATTGAAACAAAATGAACATTTTACGCCTCTTATGGTAATCCAGCTGTGTTTTTAATTTATTAAAGAACTATTTGTTTACTTTCATTTGCATAGAAAAGTAAAATAGAAAATAGAAATGTATCTGTCATTTGAAAACGGAGTTTTCGTTAAAGTGGCGCCAGAAATGTTTTATTACTGGTGGTTAAATGTCATATATGCAACGTGGTGCATATATGACATTTGTGTCTCTTTCTTACAACATGGGTGTGTGCCGTGTGTGCATTTGCACCTAAATTTAGTTATTTAGCTCTATTTTTGTAATATAAACTGGAGTTTGTACAATATACGGTAATACTTGATTATTCTGTCGAGAAAAAAATTAATAGCAGATTATAGGAATAAATGTCAATAATCGATGATCGTAAGTATGATAGCAATTGATATTACACGTGATACACGTATTTTTTTACGTCATTAGTGCTTTTTAAATCGACTTTTAATTTGCATTTTTTATTTAGGTTTATTGTTCTTTCGTTATTTAAAATGAATTTATGTAAATTTGAATAGTTTGGCGAAATTGGCGACGTGTTAATCAAGTACTCAATTTACATTTGAAAATATATTTCACAAAAAACTCCGGCACAAACCCGGATTTGCAAGATTTCCTTCCAATACCAATGCGCAAAATCCTCGTTTTAGAATAGCGGAGAAATGTGCATTTTTAAAAATTATTTTTATTATTTTAAAACGAAAATAATAATAAATAAAAAAGTTACTATAGCACAAAACAATTTATAGAATTTATAAAAAGAAATTGAAAGTAAATAAACAATTTATTAATACAGAAACAACTATTGCTGGGTTACCATATAAGACAAAATAACACCGTTTTGGCGACAGTCACATACCTCAGTGTGTATATAATATCTGTGCCAAACATGTTTGGAAAAAACAATAGTCGTTATTTATACAGCATGTTTAAATCCTGTAGTATAGTGAAAAAAATGTATACATGACATATACGCACCACATTGGCGCGTTTTTTTTTTTTTTTTCTTTTCTTCTAAAGCCGATTCGGAGAAAATTTTGTTTTCAAATATTAGTTACATAAATAGTTTACAATTATTTTCTGTTATTTTAAATAGAAAATAACAATAAATTTTAAAAAGTTTAGTTGATAATTATAAAACAAAACTATTTATATCCTTTAAAAAATAAAATAAAATAAAATAAAAATTTATTAATAAATAAACAACAGCCAGGTTACCAAGTGAGGCATAAAATCGCCATTTTATTGCAGTCGCGCAAATGTGGTGCATCTATGAGAAATGTGCTTAGATTAAAATAGTTTATATAATTGGAAAAAAAAAAAGAAAAAAATTGTAAATAGAGAATTTATTAATAAATAGACAATAACATCCGGGTTGCCATATCAAGCAAAATAATGACACTTTGGCGTCAGTTAATTACCCAGATATATATATAGTATTGGTGTAAGAGACAAATCGCACCAATGTAGTGCGTATGAGATATCTGTGCCAAAATTTTTTTTTTTAAAGTTGCAGTTAAATTATTTTTCAATATCTGTGTATGTGGAAAGACATTTACTCTACAATTTAAATATTATTAATTTTTGTGGTATTAACTGCTACATATGTATTTAAGTTGAATGTAAAATTTTTTCCTAGAAATGCTCTCACTCATTAAAAGAGAGAGAGAGAGAGAGAAAATAGTTCTTGAGAACATCGCTCCATCTTGTGCTTTTTTTGGTTTAGAATGGCATTGATTGGCGACAAAAGTAGATTGAAACACCTAATTGAAGAAACAACATACAAATAACAATTAGAGCCTTTTTTTAAAAAAATTAATTCTGCGAGTTTCTTCTGTAAAACACATAACGGGAAAATTAGATTTAAAAATATTTTTAGAAAAAGAAAGAAAAAAAATACTTATGTTTTACCTAATGAAATTTTTGAGATGTTGTTTTCTTTTAATCTGGCTCGAAAGAAATAAATAGCCAAATATTGTGTCACTTCAAAACTTTCTTTCATATTGAGTTACTTTTTAAATATTATAAATATTCTTTTTTTTTTTTTTTTTTCGTTAAAGATATTTTTTTTTCCTTTCATAATATTATTTTGCATTAAACAGATTTTTTTCTTTTTATCATTATTTATTTTAAATCAATGAATTAACAGGTTTTTTCCGAAATGTTTATATTATTTTCCATTAGAGAAAGCATTTCATCTCTTTTTTGAAATATAATTATCGCCAAAAAATTAGTTGTTGCAACCCTCCCGTCAAAAATAACCGAAAAAGTCGAAATTTAGTACGAAAAATCAGAGTTATCCTTGTATATTTGTATCATAAACCTCCGCAAAAATATTTCCTATCGAATGATATAATCTGCAAAAAGATCCATCGGGTAGTTTTTGAAAACACTCGTTTGGAAGTTTCAGAACTTCTGCTTTATAATATATATGATATCTAAATACAAGATCAAAAGTGGTCTTTTCTTTCGTATTTCATTAAATCAGCTAATTGAATTTATTATCGTACAAATGTATATTATAATGATACTTATAAAAAAAATCATTTTTCATGAATAAAGTTACTTATAAATTTTGTTATTATCGAAAACTTAATGAAGGTAAAAACCCACTTAAAATATGAATTGAATAAAACAAACAAACAAACAAACAAACAAAAAAACGCTTGTTAATTTACTGTTCACCGACTTTTAATAATGATCAAATAATGATATTTTTTAAAAACTTAATTAGTGCTAAAAGAATAAAATAGAATAGTTATCGAATTCATTAAAAATTAGCAGGTTTTTGTAAGCAGTTTATGAAAGACTTAAAACCATTATTTTTAGGTGCGTTCGTAATTATGTAAATACGTAGCACCTACGCACCTAGTTGTCGTTCAGTCCGTCCGTCTGTCCGTCTGTCTGTCTGCATATAATAACGCAAAAAACTACCAAACCGAATCGTTTGAGATTTAAAACATATAATTATTACATAATTTTGTCGAATCGTTTCAAATTATATGAAAATCGGATGCACAAATCAATTACAGGGACAATCAAAAATATTCCGTTACATTACGGCTAATGGGGAAAAAAGTTTCAAATGCATTTTAATCGTTTGAAATTTAAAATACATAATTATTACATAATTATGTCGAGTCATTTCAAATTTTATGAAAATCGGATGCATAGATCAATTACAGGAGCAATCAAAAGTATTCCGTTCCATTACGGCCATTGGAATTTTTTTAAAATGCATTTTAATTGTTTGAAATTTAAAATACATAATTATTACATAATTTTATCGAGTCATTTCAAATTTTGTGAAAATCGGCTGCATAGATCAATTACAGGGATGATCAAAAGTATTCCGTTAAATTACGGTCAATGGGGGAAAATGTTTGAAATGCATTTTAATAAATTGATATGTATGTATAAAGTACATATTATAATATACATTTTGCATAATATGTGGTGCAAAGACCATTTGTTATTGATTTACAAGGCCACACAAAAGTATTCCATTACATAATGGTATAAGGAGAACGTTGTTTGGTGCGCATTTTAATTGTAGTTAACTATATTTACAATTTTATGAGATTGATATATGAGAGTGATATTTTTAAAACTTCGTTATCGTACGAACGCACCTTATTTGTTACGCTTCACGTGCAATTTCCAACTTGTTACATTTTGTTATTGGTGCAATCAGTTTACATTTAAAAAAAATAATAAAATAAAATAAAGTCAAAATCTAGGCTTAATAATGGAGTTAATAATAAACGGAGGAGACATATAGTGTAGTCAATCAGTTGCGAGAGAAGTAACTGACCAGGTTGTCACAAAAAATGGTTGCGGATTTTTTACAACTGATCAGCAGTTTCTCATTACCACCGAAATAAACTTCCACCAGTAAATTTTGAATGTTAAATTTTGCCTTATGTTAGAGGTCTTTTTCATGAAAAGTCCTCGTACAAATATTACTAAAATTTCCTTTTGTTTTAACTTATAGCGTTTTGTTCATGTACTATAATTTGATTCACTCAGACTATCAGGTGGTTATTCTAGGTTGAAACAGTAAGGTGGAAACGCAAGAATCTGTTTACCATTAAAGTAAACTCCCACCAGTAAAAATGAAAATCTACTTTTTTCGCTATTTCTGAAGGAAATTTCGTATTATTAAGAAGCTAAAGTACGAGTATAATTTCAATTTAAATTTACTGAGGGAAGTTTGCCCGGTGATAAGCAGTTTCTTCGAAATAGGATACATTTGATGCTTTTTGTTATTTTAAGGATATGTCAGTGATTCCTTATTAATAATTCTATGGGCTGAATAAATATTTCGATAATTTTGATGGAAATATAGTTTTAGGCAACATGTCTATTTGATAAACTTAGTATATTTCTGCAACAATGACGAATAAAACTCAGAAAATCTGATAAAATTCGAAAATTTTATTAGCAGTGGTAATATTTAAAAAAAAATGTTGACTAATACGTTCTTCTCGGGCGCTATCAGCGGATGAAAATCACTAGCTACAAATGTTGCCGCATATTGGAGATTTTTATCATTTATTTATTTGTTTACATTATATATAATTTGTTATTATTATTGGAAATTTTGAATTCACACCCCCCAAAAAATTATTGGTAATTTTCTTTTACTTTAGTGAAATCAAGCACATTAAAAAGAAAAATAAGCATTAAAACTGTCTGGTAATAGTTTTATTTATTTGGATCTGTTTATGATGGCAAAATATCGCAAAATATCAGCACGAGGGATACAGGCTCAAACGGGGAGGGTGAGATGTCCTCAGTTGAGATCTTTCTAAGAGAACCTAACCCGTATTTACGCAAAAAATCCAAGGTTCGAAGAAAGCATCAGAAAACTCCGAACGATTAGGGCGACGGGCGTGATTTGGATCACACCAGCACCTGTCGCCTATCAGTTTCGAGAGCAGAAATTCATGGCCTCTGGGGGCGGTAATAATTCGGAATGAATAAAAACAGACAGATATCTTGACGTACGTTGCATACGTCATTGTTGGAATTTAATTGCCCTCTGAATACTAGGTCTGAGCGCTGATATAAAAATGGCGGAACTCAATACCAGATTTTTTGCATCAAGAGCATGGTGAAAAAAATCCTTGAATCTTCGTACTTATATATTTTTGAAAGTTATTTCCTTCTTCATTTTTTTAAATTAAATAAGCCAAAGATATCTGTTTATATAAAAAACTGATTTCTAAATTTAGGGAACCGTACATATGTTTAAAAAATTTGTCTTCGCAGCAGCCATTTTTGTGTCAGCGCTCAGGCCTAATATTCTTGGGGGGGGGGGGCGATCCTTTCGTCCCGAAAGGATTAAATTAATTAAATGTTTTCGTTTCAAAAAAAAAAGTGGTGTTAATGAAGAAATCGGAAACTTTTTTAAAAAGTAGCGAACTTGGCAACACTGGCGGAGTGTGTATGTGTGCATGGGAGAGCAGGAGGGGGGGATGGGAACCTTTTCTGTGTCAGTAGTACTAAGTTGGGATCACCAAATTTTAATTGTAAATTTACAAACAGCACCAAAACAATTTTGATAAAATTTTGCTTTTACTGTGAAAGTTAAGCAAGGCTTAACCCCACCAGTATAACTTTACTGTAAAATTTCCTTTATTTAATCGAAGCATTTTCTTGATTTAATAAAATTCAAATTTCTGTTTTTAAAAACCGGTGACAAAACATTAAAAATTTTGTGAAAAGCTCCCGTCGCGAAGGGGTTAAATAACAGAAATAATTCAAAAGATTGCACTTTTTATAACAGATTTTTAATTATCTTTGTTTATTTATAAAACATGTGTTTCCTTATTTAATGTATTTATTTAAAGGAACTTTTTAATTAGTTGTGACTACTAGCTGGTATCAAATTCTGGACAATTTATGTATTATTTTATGTGAAATCGGATTAATCTTTCGTAATCGGGTTGCACATGATGTAGATTTTTTTTAAATCATGCTTGAAAATTATTTTTAAAGACATAAAAAATCAATTAACAAAAATATAGTTTTCAAACAAACTGCATTTGAAAGTATATTTTCTGTTTTTTCTATCGTGTAAATTCTGAAATTTTCACGATATTCAGATGTTAATAAATTTGCAAGAAAGTAAAACAGTTTGCTCGGATAATTCCCATTATCGTGGGTATCATATCAGCGTTATTCACGAATATTATTTTGCTTGCTAATATAATGCAGTTATGAATAAACAGGAGGAGTTTATAATGTAAAGTTGACCAGTTGCGAGTAAAGAACATGTAAAGTCGTCACAAGATAGCAGCTGTCTTTTTTTTTTCTTTACATCGGAATATCAGTTTTTGATTACCGCCGGAGCAAACTTTCACCAGTAAATTTTCAATTGACAAATTCCTTTATTTTTTGTGGATTATTCATGATAAATTTCTGTCACAATTGTAGTAAAATGTTCCATTTGTTTTTTATTGCTGAAAGATAGCCGGGTACTATAACATCTTTGAGTGACACTGACAGAAAATTGTTTAGGTTGTTACAATGTGATGGGAAAGCAGAACTGACAACCGCCGAAGTAAACTTCCCCCAGCAAAAATAAATATATGTTTTTAGCTATAATTATGACCGAAATTCTGCATAAATAAGGTGTTCTGGATAAATAAGGTAAATTTCTACTCAAAATTTCTGGTGGAAGTTTGTTCCTGCGTAATTAGCCTCTGGGAAAGCGGTTGCAATTGGAGCTTTACCGTTTCGAGGATATGGCAATTCCTCTTTATTCATTGTTGCATGGTTAATGTAGATTTATAATTTTAATGAACACTTTTCTGCTTTTAATCTCCCAACCTAGTAAATGATAAAGTTTCGAGACTTCCATTTGATATTTCTAGTTCAATTTGTAATATTATTAATCGGTTTATATGCAATCTTGGGCTAATTTTCATACAGCATAATGAATATAAATATATTATTAATTTTTCAATATCTAAAGATTATTCTTTTTTTTTTCTAGGGACTGGAGATGTATACAAATAAGAAAAACAGTCTTAAATTTTTTGCTATTTTTTTTTTAATTCAGTATACTCTTACATCTTTTAATGCCGTGCATAATGTTTAATGCATGCTTAATAATTCATAAAATAATTGCTGTGAAAAGTATTTAAATGAGGATCTGTTTGTGATTACCTTGTATTGTTATTTATATTATACACTGCACAAAAATAACAGTAATACCAATTTTTTGTTAAATCAGTCGTTGAATTCAAATGTTATGTGACGGGAAAACACGGTTAGGACATGTAAAGGATTAAAGTTGTACCTCTTATATATAAGGCACAAACGTATATTGCCTTCTATTATTTTCATATGAGAGGCACATAGATAAAGTGCTTCTGATGTACCAGAAAATCAGAGCCACCGATAACAGACAGAAATTTCTTACAAAGACGGTGTTTGAGCTGTGTCTTTTAACCCATCGAGGGGCAAGAAAATACATTAATATAATTATGAATTCCCACTAGAAATTTAGAAAAAAAATATTTCAAAATAACGAAAAGCTTTATTTCTACGCATTTTTTACCCAAAGTTAAAAAAGTAAAACTTAATAAATGTTTTATAGTCCCGAACTTGATTAAACTTAGGTGGGATATTATATATCTCAGTATCAGCCCTTCGAGAGGTTACAAATCGCTGCCAATGTTTAAACGATACAGTGATAAATACACATGTACAACAAGCAGTTAACCGTCATGCATCAAATGTTTGCTTTGGTGCCACTTGAAAAGTTTCTTACGTGTTTAACACTGCACTGGGAGAATGAGTTGCTTTTATTATTCCTATTTTTAGTGAATGTTATAAGTTTCAATTTACAATAATAATAAAAAAAAACATATACTTCCATCCTGAAAGGCAGAGGAATATTATAAAAGTGAGATGTACCTGAATATAAGTTCAAAGGTACATTCAAAACTATACTAATTTAAAAGGATCTGTGTTGCACCCATAGCCCAACTTTTTCGATTTTTTGGCCCGGAAAAATTTAATCAGATTATTTATGTTATTTAATCGGTAGGTACGATATTTTGTAAGGTTGAAATTTACGGTAAATTTTTTCCAGGCTGAAAAAGCGGAAGCTTTTGGCAGTTATGGTTGCGCCTCTTGATCTCAAAGGTATTATATGTCTCTTAGTTTCATAGGCACTACGCTGTGCCTTTTAATATTAAAGGCATTTTATGAGAGATGCCAAGTCTCCGGCTTTTTGGATACCAATATTATAATACAGAAAATGTTTTGTTTAATCGGAGCATTTCGTCGATTTAACAGAACCAGATTTTCTCTGAAATAATAGTAGTGTGTAAAAAAAAAGGGCTAAGACCTTGGCAAATCTGTTTATGTCATTTAACCCTTTGAGCTCTGATGGGTAAATTTCTTCAAAATTCCAAATGTCACATTGGCATCAGTATTTTGCAAAGGAAAATTTGTTTTAACATATACACGAAAAGAAAAAAAAAACATTCAACCTTTTTCAAATAAATTTGGTCGAATATTCCTGTGCTAATGTGGCATATCGTAATTAAAATTAAGTGGTAAAAAATTCAACCATCAGAGCTTAAGGGGTTAATCTCAAAAGTATTTTGTGCCTCTTAGTTTCAAACTCGCAGTGTTTCCCTGGTATTCAATGGCACCATGAGCCTCTTAACCTTTTAACCCTTAAATTCCAAATGTCAGTTTGGCACCAGTATTTTGCAAAGAAAAAAACCGGTTAACGGTATACACGAAAAAATGCTTTAAGTAAATTTGGTTGAATTTTCTGGTGCCGTTGTGACATTTCGAAATTAAAATTATGTGGTAGAAAATTCTACCGTCAGAGCTCAAAGGGTTAATTGATCAATATTTTTGAAAAAGAAATTAAATAATGTTTTTTTTTTTTTTTTTAATGCATTATCAGAATTTTTAATCTTTTATCACCGGTTCTTTTTAACCGAATTTTGTGTATTTAAATAAGCAAAACATTTCCAGCTTAAATCACAGAGTACGGAACAGAGAATCAACTTTCATACTCTGTAATGGCAACTTGTTTAACATGGGATTACGCATAGACAGTAGCGATACGAGCGGATCACTCTGAAACTACGATCATAACATAAGAGAGGTTGCTAATTCGGCGAAATATCGCTTCCTTGGCGACAAATGATAAGGGAAAAAAGAAAAAAAAAATACAGCGACGGCTTGCTGCTTATTGTTTTGAAATTTATGAAAGAATTATTTTAATATGAAATAACTTTGACGTATTCGTCTTGCAAACAATACATGTGTCTCTTCTTAACATGACGACCTAATAATGTAACCTGGAAAATTCAAGAACAATAACAGTAATAATTACGAATCAATATAAGCGCGCAAATCTAAGATCAAATAGAATAAGCACGTGTGCAAAGATAATCAAATCAGCATTTAGTAAGAAGTGCCAAGCCAGAATATGGTTACAGTTAAACAGAAATCACTACGATAAAAATCGCCAACGCGATGGTTTAGTTTTTAAGTGATCCACTGAGGGCGCTCTTTTCAAGCCGAGTTGAGGCTCTGTCCGTACTCTGTGGCTTAAATAATATAAAATTTACAATAACACTTTTTTGGTGATAATAATAAATTACGATTGTAATATGGATGCCCGTACGTGGTATGGGCAATTCATGATTGACAAAAACACGTTGGCTCGTACGATGTACGGGAAAATCAGGAAAGCGGTTTAACATTCAGACACAAAAAATCGGAATGCACCTGTTATATCGGAGTTAAAGTTTTAAAAATGTACATAACGCTGTATTTAAATCTTTAAATGTGTAAAAACAACATACATGAAAGGTGTTTATATTTCCTTTTATCTGTTAACTTTTGACTACGGATCCCGACTAGGCTTGCCAGGTGCTCCAGTTTCAAATACTTCAAGACATGTCATACGCAACTACTGCACGGTATATCAAAAGTCCCAATTTTTATCGATGTCCTAATAATTTTTAATTTCTTTTCGTACCATCCTATTATTTATTATTCTGCATCAAGTTAACCTCTTAACCCAGTAGTGCCTAGCGTTCCTTTGTAGGGGCGCTTTTTAAAAAGGCAGTAAGGTACTTTTCACACCAGTAAATAGAAAGATAAATAAGCACTATTTTTTAAGAGACAGATTCCTCAATAAATTAAGATAAAAGTTATTCGTCTTTTAAAAGTGGTGGGAAACCCTAAAATTTCATTTTTAATGAAGAAAATAATTTGGGCATTAATGGGTTAACTGGTTAATTCTTTTCCGTTCAATAAATTGAAAATAGCGGATTCACACCACTATTATTTAAATAAAATGTTTGTAAAATTTAAACATTCCCGCCTTTCAATATTATGATATTTTACTTACCCATCATACGTAGTATAGGGTAAGTCTTGCAATAGTTTTGAAAATCGAAAATTTTTTTTGACGGATTAACACGTTTTAGATAGTGGAGATTCCGAAAAACATGTTTTTAGAAAAAAAATTTTGCCGTCTGTCTGTCTGTCTGTCTGTAAACGCTCTATCTCCCGACCAAATTGAGGTAGAGACTTGAAATTTTGTATGTAGTTAGTATGTAAGAATGGGACGAACCCTATTTAATATCAGCAACCTCGATTATCCGGAACTATTTTTTTCGGACCCTCGAAAAATTCGTTCTGATGAAAGGTATATAAAAATTTTCGAATTTTTTTGTTCTAAGAAATGGACGTAAAAGGCAATAAAATAACACAGATTTTGCATATAGAACGAAGTCGATCGGATTATTAGTTGCTCAGATATTTGTAATCTTGTTTTCCACATTCTTCGATTTTTCATGACCCTGTATTTCATTCAAATTTCAATTCAGAAGTGTATTTTAATTGGAAATGAGACGCTTAATCCGACGCAGTTAATTGTTAGTTAATAGAATTATTATTTTTGGAGTTATAAGGATGTGTCTTTTACGCAGTTCGGTACTACTTGAGTAGTTTGGCGTTTTATATAATTTGTCGAAATTGGTACATCAGCAGTTCTTTAATAGAGCATTACTATGTATATTAACAATGTTTAAATTTTGTTTATGAATTGCAATGCATTGTATAAATAGTTTTCACATGTTTTATTTTCATATACATATCCATGATGGGTAAGTATTACGGTGGCCCCCAACGACTAGTTTTAAATAATAGTAGTGTCAAAAAACCTTAAATGATGCAATAAGCAAATTCGTCTTGCCCGAACGGCATTCGGGCAAACCGGTTAAGGGGTTAAACTTAAAACTATATAACCTGTAAAGAGAAAACCTGTTTATAACGCAAAAATTTATAGTGTCTCACAAATACTAAAGCCTAGAAAGAAAACTGTCTAAAATGGACCATTTTAAATGTCAAGGACTTTTATTTCTATAAATTTTACTGTGTGTACTTCGTTTAGTAAACTATATAAAACCGAAAGTTAAAGATTTTCACGAATCTTATACTTTCTACTTATAAAGATAGAAAAAAGTAACATTTATAACTCTTTTTTTTTCATATTTAACAACTTTTTTTTTTGTTAAAAATTTAAAGCTGTATTAAACAGAAAAAAGGCTAAATGAACTTTAAAACATTTCCTTGTTAATTATCATTTAATTCAATACGCCTCGCAAATTTTAGATACTTATTTGAGTATCTACGTACAAATTTGGCGATGTTAACTTCATTTATATTTCATTAACTGAGAAAATCATATTAAATTATTTAAAGCAGAAGTTTATTATTATGATACTTATAAAAAATTGTTTCTCCATCGATTATGTTACTTAAGAATTTCGTTGTTGCCATGAACATTTTGATAAAAAGCAAAAAAAATCGTTTAAAATATTAATTAGTGAAGTAAAAATAAAAGGAAAAAAAGGAAACTTGTTAATTTGCTATGCACTAACTTATGATAATGATCAAAGAAATATATTTTTTTAAATTTTTAGAGCTTAAAATGTATAAAAGAATAATTATGAAACTCACTAAAGCTAAAGTTATTTTTAGGTGCGTTCGTAATTATATAAACAAATCAGAAAATGCACATCAAGCGTAGTAAATGAGGTGTGTTCGTACTATACCGGAGTTTTAAAAATAATTAGGTTTGTTGTAATAATTTGCAGTGCATTGGCTACACTACAGTATCCAAAATTTTTTGTGTGTCCCTGTAAATACTATCAGCTCTTTATTAGACAGGAAGTAACTTGCAGTGAACTTCAGCAACGGATATCAATATAACGAAAGGTTAATTTTTTTAATATAATTAAAACGCGCCTCAAGCAGTATTTCTCTCGTATCATTATATAACGGAACACATTTGTGTGGCCCTGTAAATTAATAAAAAATATTATTTCCACAACATATTGTATAATATATTTGATAGATGCATATCAATTTTATTATGTTCGAAAGAGTGTAACATCATTAAAATGCACTCAAAACTGTATTTTCTCATTGTTAGTAATGTAACGGGATATTTTTGATAGTCCTTGTAATTAAACTATACATTCGATTTTTATAAAATTTGAAATAACTCGACCAAATTACGCAACAATTATATATTTTAAATTAAATCTCAAACGGTTCGGTTGGGTAATTTTTGCTCAGTTATAAGCTGTCAGATGGACAGACGGAGTAATTTACTGAACGACGACTATATGTGCTACGCATTTACATAACTATGAACGCAACTAACAAGTCACACGTATAGTTGTAGTCTGGTTCAGCCGTTTGTCTATTTTTCTGTTCGCATATAACAACACAAAAACTATCGAACTAATTTGATATATGAGGACCCCAGAAGCCAAGGGGTATAAGTGACAAAATCGAAAAAAATAAACTAAATAGACAGACGACCTAAAAATATGATTTTTTTCATTTCAGGTAAAGAACTATAAGTGATTTTCTTATTATTTGCTGAGTTATAGAGGCAAATCACTTTTTTCGAAAAACAAACAATATTGATTAATTATACATTTAAAGAAAATTGTACTTTATTTTTTAACAGTTATTGAAATAAGAGTTTAAAGACCAGAATGCAACAAGCAGAAATTTCCTATTTCAATTCACTCAATTGTTATTGATGTTCCAATTTAACATCAATTATCTTTAAACTCGATTTACTCCAAATCGAAATTTTGTCACTTGTACCCCTTGGCTTCTGAGGTCGTCATATAAAATCGGTACAGAATTTTGTAGAGTCATTTTAAATTTTACGCAAACCGAATCAAAACTTAACAAGGTGTTAATAGAAGTTTTCTTCATTCGTATATCTTTTATCATACGTACTAAATTCAGTTAGATCCCCTGATAGGCATAGCTGCCAACTTTTACGCATTTTTCTACCACAAAACTTTTATAGTAAATATTATCTTATTTAATCGTCCAAATCTAATGATTAAACAAATGGAAAATCTCTGTATTATTTTAGTGGTAGCAAAAATGCGTTAAATCTAGCAGCTAAGCCTGATAGGTAATAATTGTAAGTTTCGTGGTGTTAACGTCTTACATAAGATGGAGTCATATAATCGAAGTGTTACTGAGTATAATATATGAGGAGCCACGAAACCAAGGGGTACAAGTGACAAAATGTCGATTTGGAGCAAATTGAGTTTAAAGATAATTGATGTTAAATTGGAACATCAATAACAATTGACTAAATTGAAATAGGAAACATCTGCTTGTTGCATTCTAATCTCTGAACTCTCATTTCAATAACTGTTAAAAAAATAGAGTACAATTATCTTTAAATGTATAATTAATCAATATTGTTTGTTTTTCGAAAAAAGTGGTTTGCCTCTATAACTCAGCAAATAATAAGAAAATCACTTATATTTCTTTACCTGAAATGAAAAAAGCATATTTTTAGGTCGTCTGTGTATTTATTTTTTTCAATTTTGTCACTTATACCCCTTGGCTTATGGGGTCTTCATATGTAATCGTAATAACTTTGCCGTAATGCATTTTCATATAATAGTGCAACAGCTATTGCAATCAAGATCTTGATATTTATAAAACTAGTTATACTACGAAATCATATACTTTATTTGCGACATTTACCGTACAATTTCTGACCTGTGAACAAATTAAAGTTGCATTAAACAGCATTAAAAAAAAGCTTAAAGCATCTCCTTCTTAATTATCAGTTAATTCTACACATCTCGCTAATTTTAGGTACTTATTTGAATATCGACGATGCTCATATTTCATTAAGTGAGGTAATTATATTGAATTATTTAAAGTAGAATTTTATTATAATGATTCTTAGAAAAAAATAATCTCTCCGTGGATTATGTTACTTTAGAATTACGCTATTATGTGATCTTTGTGAAAAAGAGAAAAAATTGTTCAAAATACTTATTAAATGAAAGAAAAAAAAGAAAAGAAAAACTTGTTAATTTACTTTTTACTAGCATATAATAAGGCTGAAAAAAATATTTTTTTTAACGTCTCAGCGTTTGAAGAGTATATGGAAATAATTATCGAATTCACTAAAAATTAAAGAATTTTTTTGCATAGTTTGTGTAACAAATATCCAGTGAGGAATAGATTTTTTTTTCATAGCTGCCAACTTTTCCGATTTTTTTGCCCAGAAAAATTTAATAGAAATTTTTACCTTGTTTAATCAGCAGGTTAATGTTGACATTCACGGTAATTTTTTTCTGGTCTGAAAAAGGGGAAGATGTTGTCAGTTATGATTTGTTAATGCAACAAGTTAATGTAACAAGTAATGCACAGCGAGTATGACAGATTTTCAACATTATTTGATAAGGCTCACGACCACACCAAGACGCGTTTTGAAAAAAAAAAAAATGAGATAGATGCATAGCTGTCAACTTTTACGCATTTTTCCTACCACAAAAATTTTATAGTAAATATTGTCTTATTTAATCATCCATATCTTATATTTAAACAAATTGAAAATCTTTGTACAACTTTAGTGGTAGCAAAAATGCGTAAAGGTTGGCAGCTGTGATAGATGCCTTACATCAGAAAGTATTTCTAAACGGATGTTGTTTACTACGGGATCACATGAAACAAATTTATACACCTTCTAAAACAGACTAAATGGGCTTGATTTTCTATAATTGTGATCCTCTCATTTCTAATAGAGATATGAGTGACATAAAGAGGATGAGACACTGGAACAATGAATAAGAGGAATACAATCAAACAGGTAATTTTGGGCTAAAGCAGGAAAAATATTAAATCTGCTTCATCATTTGAGTTAATGGCAAAGTTTTGGTCTTAAAATATAGATAAGAAGCACTAGTGCGAATTTCTCCTATCAGAAATAATTCGTCCAGATTCCACCATAGAAAAATGGATCAAATTTCGCAAAAATGGAGAAAAGTTACTCGAATGGACTGCGGAGATAACGTCAAAATAGTGAAACTTCAACTGCGACTGGATCATTTTCGCCGAGACAAACTTCCATCAGTAAATTTGAATAAATTTTTTTTTCGCAATTTCAGTGCTTTGTTAAGGCAGAATTTCAGTCATAGATGAGGCCAAAAACAGATGTTGATTTTTAGTAGTGGAAGATTGATTCAGCAATAACCAGACTCTTCATTTCCGCCACATGGTGACTACCTACAAAATCTCTTGTCAATGTCAGAGAATGAAATTATAATTCACGGACAAATTTCCAACAATGAAATTGAATAGTTTCATCATAAATGTGAGAGAAATACTGCAAGAATATGCTGCAAAAGTAAAGCATATTTAGAATTAAAAATTTACTGATGAAAGTTTGTCCAGCGGTAATCAGAAATGGTGGATCCGATATAAAAATATCAGCCACAATCCTGTCACAATCTTTTCAATTACTTCACATGCAGTTGGTAGACTAACTTTCTTTGTCTGTCCCGATTTATTCATAACTCCATTGATGAGACTGATTGTGTATTGTCCCCCCCCCATGGAACTAGGAACAAAGAAGTTTTGACATAACCTTAAAATTGTTAAGCTTCAATTATTATCGCTTTCGCAGGAGCTAATTATAACCGAGGCAAAATTCCAGCAATAGATTTAAATGTAACTTTTTTTCTTATTAATGTAGAATGTCAGTGAAAAACTATCGTACTAACACACATTCTTTTTTACGAGTGGAAGTTTGTAAAGTCGGTAGTCAGGCGTGCGTTTCAGCGATATTCAGACTGGCAAAAGAATCTTTTGTCAGTGTTACTGCAAAAAGCAGCAATACCTGACATCATCTTTGGCTGTCCACGAGTAGGTGATTTTGGCCCCAAAGTAACACCAGAAAAAATAAATAGATCTTTTTATTATATTTGTGAAAAAAAAAACTTTGCATGAATAGGCACTTAAATTATACAACATTTTCTATTCACATTTACTAGTAGAAGTTTGCCCCGGTAATATTCCAAAAGAGTTGATCTGATTAAAAAAAATTGCCACCATACTGCGACAACCTCTTCAGTAAGTTACTTCATTTGCATGTGGTAGAAAATACATTATATACACTCTAAATAAAAAGGAGTGAATAGTCACGCCAGAATAGTGAATACTCACTCTATCGCAGACCCAAAATATGCCCAACCTCTTTAGAGTGACTATTCACTTTGAGCAAAAGTGGAATCATTGACTCTTTGAAAGAGTGAATACTTACTCCTAGGAAGTGAAAATTCACTCTACACAGGGGTCAATAATGACTATATCTGAGGAGTGACTATTCACTTTTGCTAAAAGAGTGCATTTTTTTACTCCTAGTAGGAGTGAGTAGTCACTTTTTCATAGGAGTGAATGCTCTTTTTTTTTCTTTTGCAAAGAATTCCCTTTTTTATTGCTATTCTGGGCATTTTAAAAGAATCGTGTCTTTTAGAACATACAATGAAAATAAATACAAACGTGGTAAAGATTGGAATAAAATACTTTATTGACAATATTTATTTAATTCAAAGTATGTAACATTAATTGAACTTTTTAAGAGAAAATGTAATTAAAGTTACGCATGAATTAAATTAGATTATTGACAGAAATAAACTAATTTATTCCAATATTTCTCCCTGTGTTTGCTTTCATTGGTAGTCCCATAAATATATGATAGTTTTAAAATGCCCATAACCGTAAGTTATTAAACAGTTTTAAAATATTAAACATACATTTTTTTTTTCAGATACCCATTAAGTTTTATCATATTTAAATAAATCCATAATGCACGTTATCTATGTTTTTTTTATGTGTAATCAAAATCTTATTTCTGAAAAATATATATTAATGCAAGCCGTATTTATAAAATGACATGGTAAGTCATATTTAATTTCAATTTTTTATTCCCGTTTATAGAGTAGATGTGCATGTAGTACCTGCCGGCGAAGACACTCACGAGCTAATGCTAATCCTATGGGGAGAGATTTTTCTAATATCTTGTTTGCATTTTGACATTTTATTTATTTATTTATTTTGCATTGAATAGCTGAAGTTCGTCTCTATATGGCATCTTTTTTACTTTTTCGATTTCGGTCGCAGATATTTTTATAAAGTTTCTTTTACTTTCAAAACCAGTACCAAAAATGAAAGTGTTATTTAAAAAATATCTGCAGACAAAATTGAAAAAGTAAAAATAAACAAATATTTAAGAGAGAAAATGTGTTTTTGACGACTTCTGTAACTTAAGTGTTTTTATTTAAATGGTGAACGATTAAGCCATATAAGACCCTCTTTGACTGTGCCCTTAAACATTTTTTTCGGCTTCATGAGGGGTTTGATTGCCAGATTATAAAATAAGCAAAACATAGATAGATTCATTTTTAAAAAATAATAATAATAAAATGAAGAAGATATTGAAATTTTATAAATCACATTAATATAACTTAAAAACAACTATTTATAAAAATTTTGGTGTCGTTAAATTTTGGTAAGTGCAATTTAAAAATTAAAATTGATTACTTAAGTTTTTAATTAAATCAAAATATTTTATGCACTATAAACATTACCGTAATTGCTTTTTTAACAGCAATCGATGAGGTGTACAGCATGAGGTATAACAGCATTTACGATGAGGTGTACATTACTGGAAAATGACTACTTAAGTATTCCAGTAATGGACACTCCTCTTAAAATCTTAAAAATTAATGAAATTTTATAAACGACATTAAATACATAAAATTCAAAGATTTCTTCAACTACAAAAACAAAAAATTGCAAATTTTGCAGTAAAATAAGGAATACATAAAACATAAATTTATTAAATGAAGCCAGCTCTTCGAATGAATTTCAATGAAAAACAGTGAAACTTAAAAACATTATTTTATGCTTCCTGATTGGTTTAATTAAGAGTGTCAACAATAGTGCTAAATTATAAAATATGCAAGGGCGAGTTACGAAAAAAAAAAAAATAAAAGCTAAATTTTTATTATTATTATTATTATTATTTTATATATATACCAAAAACATTCTGGTGTGTACATTACTGCTACATCTACCCTATAGTATTCTATGAATGTGAGTTAAAGTTCTATAAAAAATATACTCATGTAGGAAAAAGAAAAATGAAGAAAATATAAAATAAAAGAAATGACTACATAAGTGCTGAATTAAGACATTTTTCTCCGGGAGGGATATTTCTGGCTCCGGGGAGGGGGACATTATATAGCTCCGGGGAGGGAAATTGCCCATTTTGACCATTGAAAACACAAAATCTCAAAATTTCCGGGGGGAATTTCAATGTTTTTTTAAAAAAAATTTAATTTCAAATTTTAATTTTACTGTACAAATATTCATATATACATGTAAGAAGAATCATTTAAATGGTTAAAATTTTAATTGAATATGCAGCCAAAAATATTCTTTTCCGAATTCACTGTTTATTGAACGAGTGAAATGCAATGAGTTTCATTTGAACCATTTAACAAGTTGGAAATCGCACGTCAAACATAGTCGTAAAAAGTACAGTAAGTATGTAATACAGTACTTTGGATACAATATATTGTGTCCGAAATCTTTTGCATATCCCTGTAAATGCTATCTGATTTTTATTATACAGGAAGTAATTTGTAATAAACCTCAGCAACATATATCACTTTCATAAAAAATGAAAACTTTAATGTAATTAAAACGTGCCACAAACAATGGTTTTTCCTATATCATTATGTAATGGAATACTTTTATGCGGCCTTGTAAATGAATAACAAATATTTGCACCACAGACTGCACAGAATGTATATTTTAGTATATACTTGAGAGATGCATATCCATTTTATTAAATTCAAAAGAGTGTATGATCATTAAAATGAACTCGGTGCTATTTTTTCCCATTAGCCATAATGTAAAGGCGATTGATTTGTACTTTTGATTGTCGCAATAATTAAACTATACATCCGATTTTCATAAAATTTGAACTAACTCGACAAAATTATGCAACAATAACATATTTGAAATTGCAAACGATTCTGTCGAGTAGTTTTTGCATTGTAACATGTGACAGACAGACGGACCAGGGTTTGCATGGTTCCTTGAATTTCCAGATTAAGAAAGTCTTCGGTAACAATATTTCCTTACAAAAAAATCTCTCCCTGAATACATTAAAATATCGCGCATTTAAGTTAGATTTATTTTTTTATAAATAAAAATTGATATTTAGCTTTGAAAATAACGGTACCCGTACGAACCCTGCGGACGGACCGACAGACAGACAGACGAACGGATAGACAGAACGTTGAATATAGGTAATACGTATTTATATAATTAAGAACGCGCCTAAAACAAACATAACTATTTAAAAGGTAAACTGTCCCCTTAATCTGCAGCTATCCCGATGGAAAGAGTCCATTTCATCCAGATTCGATGAAATAGAAATAACCTGTCATTCGTTCATCCATTTTTTCACCTTTCACCCCTAAAAACGAATAAAAATTTCTCATAACATTTAATAATCTACCATAAATATCTTATTGTCTAAAATATTTTGATGACATACGCATAATGCATTTTTCTGCTATCATTTGATATAAAATGTTCTTTTATAGTTCAAAAATAAAAATTTATCGCAAATTATTTATTATACAATAAAGAATACAAAATATTACTAAAACTTCAAATAAAGTCTGTTTATTTTATTCCATATTTTGTAATTCTGTTTTTGATGTTTAAATTTAAAGAATGTTTCATATTCACTTAAGGGTTATTCTTTTATTTGAATGCTTTGTTGAAAACATATAACAATCAAAATCTAACACACAAATTTTCTTTCATATAATAATAAACACTTTTTCTTGACGTTAAAAAAGGGAGCTTTCGAAAATATTTCTACTATAATAAAGAGGATATAAATATTCTTATGCTTTTTACAATACATATCTCGTTGTAAACATTTATCCTTTTTATTTGCGATATTAATACATTTCTTTTTGCATCTCCATTTTAACAAATTTTTGCTTCGTGATTTAACTTCCTATCTTATTTGCAACACTAAAAAAATACACAGAAAAATGTTTTATTGGGTTTCGTTTTATTAAGATCGATTCTATTAAAGATATGTCTAGGGGATCAGCATTTCGATTTCATTGTTAATATCTTCGAACCCATTGTCAATCTCGTACATCCTACGGGGACCCTTTCAGAACTTTTACATGGTTTATCTACATAACAAAGATGAAGATCTGGAAACATATAGCTACTGTGAAGCGGAAATGATGTGAAGGTATTTTTTACTTCCGTTATGAAATATTGCATGAAATGAATTTATTGTTGAAATATGGAAGTTTATTTCTTTTCTGATGGATTTATGTAGGGTTAACATAATCTTCTTTAAAATGATAACATACAACTGATTAAAAAATGAATAAAAATGCACTTTTATATTATCAGAATCCTGATATTGTAACAAGCACTAAACTCGATATAAAATCTGTTTACTGAATTCTATATTTTGCAATATTTATTCATTTTTTGAGCTTTGAATTTAAAGCACATTTATTATTCATTAAAGAGTTCGTTTGAGAATATAGTTGAAGACATATAACAATTGATACATAATACAAGATTTTCCTTTCATGTAATAGAATAGAATGTAATTTTTTTTCGTCATGAAACAAAATTGCTCCAGAATATTTCTTCGTTATAATGAAGGATATATAAATATTCACATGCAACGCACAATACATCTCTCTTTACAAATAAATATTCTTATTATTGGCAATAGTTATGCATTTCTTGTAGCATCCCCATTATAACAGAATCTTGCTTCGAGCCTAAAGTTCTTATCTTATTTGCAACACCAAAAAAATATACAGAAAGGTATTTTATTGGGTTTCGTTTTGTTAAGATCGATTCTATTAAGGATATGCCTGAGGGATCAGGTTTTCGATTTCATTGATGAGAACTTCGTACCCACTGTCAATTTGTTACGTCCTACGGGGAACCTTTTAGAACTGTTACATGATTTATCTACATAACAAAAATGAAGATCTAGAAACATATACATACTATGGTGCAGAAAATATGTAAAGATATTTTTTACTTCCATTATAAAATATTGCATGAATTGAATTTATTGTTGAAATAAGTTTCTTGTCCTTTTCGAATGGAATATGTTTCTTTCCGAATGGATTTATGTATGGCTAAAAAAATTCTCCTTTAAAAAGAAAAATATAAATGTGAGTAAAAAATGCACTTTTATATTTTTGTAATCCTGATATTGCTATAAACACTAAACTCCGTACTTAATATGTTTACGTAATTCCATATTTTGTAATATTTATTCATTTTTTTCGCTTTTAATATAAAGCACAATTGTTATTCATTTATAAACGATTCTTTCATTTGAGTACATTGTCGAAAACAAATAACAATCAACACATAATGTAAGATTTTTCTTACATGTAATGGAATAGAAGTACTTTTCACATGAAAAAAATAGCTTCACGAAATTTCTCCGTTATAATAAAGGAGATATAAATATTGGCATGCAACGTACTCTCATTGCAAATAAATACAGGGTGTCTATAAAAGAACTCCGGGATTTTAAAAATTCATATCTCACTAACTATAAAAGATAGCAAAATTTAGTCGATTTCTCTGAAAAGAGTAGCTCAAAAAGTTTTACTCATACGAATTGGGAATATTTGCATCAACTGTTGGCGGAACTGCAAGGCGTTGACCTTGAAATGATGGCGACTTCGCAACAAAAGGCTCAATGTGTTATTTGGCTCATAGAAACGAAGTCTGTAGATACCGTACAAAGAAACTTTCGACGTAACTATGGTGTTAACCCGCCTTCTGACAAAACCATTCGTCAATGGTTCAGTGCATTTAAGGAAACAGGGAGTGTTTTGAAGCAAAAGTCGCCGGGTAGGCCGAGTGTGTCTCAAGAGAAAGTGGACAGAATCCGAGCTTCATGCCTTCGAAGCCCTAAGAAATCGTTGACAAGACGTAGCCTGGAGTTGGGGTTACCAAGATCAACAGGGAACGAATAGTCAATTGTGTGGCAACCGTCCCCCCAGACATGCTCGTCAGGACATGGGAAGAGGTAGAATACCGTTTAGACGTCTGCCGTGCCACTAACGGGGCTCATATAGAACTTTACTAACTGTTAAAAAAAACTTGAAAATGTAAGCTTTTCAGTCATGTATAAAACATGTATGTATGTTTTTTATTTCATTAAAATATTTTGCCTCAAAACCCCGGAGTTCTTTTATAGACACCCTGTATTCTTATTATTGGAGATATTGATAGATTTTTTGTTACATCCCCATTATAACAGATTTTTGCTTCGAGCATAAAGTTCTTATCTTATTTGCAACACCAAAAAAATACACAGAAAAATATTTTATCGGGTTTCGTTTTGTTAAGCTTGATTCTGTAAAGGATATGCCTAAGAGATCAGCATTTCGATTTCATTGTTGATAACTTCGGACCAATTGTCACTATCGTATATCCTACGGGTACCCTTTCAGATCTTTTACATGGTTTATCTACATAACAAAAATGAAGATCTAGAAACATATGACTATTGTGAAGCGGAAATTATGGAAAGGTATTTTTTACTTCCACTATGAAATATTGCATGAAATGAATTTAGTGTTGAAATATGGAAGTTTATTTTTTTTTGTATTGGATTTACGTACGATTAACATATTCTCATTAAAAATGATAGTAGGTAGATGGTGGGAGTTCAACCCCAGCGTGGCGATTGTGGCGGGTGGATGGTGGAAGTGGAACCACCACCACCTCCTATAAGAGGGAGGGAAGACCACCACCACCTCCTATAAGAGGGAGGGAAGACCACCACCACCTGATTGAGAAGCTTATCTGATGGAGAGTGTATCATACTGTAGTAGGATGATGGGGAGGGCTTAAAATTGAGGGGGCTTAAATTTTTTTTAGGGTTTGAAACGTAGGAGATTATACTGTAGTAGAGGGGTGGATGTTTGGAGTCTGTTGTAGTATGATGAGATTTTTAGAGAGAGAGGGGGGAGGGCTTATTTTTTTAGGAGGGGCTTAAAATTGAGGGGGGGCTTAAAAATTTTTTAGGGAGTTTAAATTAAAATAGAGATTGAAATCAACTTAGAGTAGGAAAGATATTTGAAAATGGGTGAAGGATGTTTTGACTTTGTTACAGTATGATGTGATTTTTAGGAAAGGGGGGAGGGCTTAATTTTTAGGGGGGCTTATTTTTCTGAAAGGCTTAAAATTTTTTTTAATGATTGGAATCAACTTAGAGTAGGAAGGAAATTTGAACATATCGTAAAATATGTTGTAGTAGGATGAGATTTTAGGAAGGGGGGAGGGCTTAATTTTTAGAGGGGCTTAATTTTTAAGAGGCTTAATTTTTTTTTATTTAGGATCTGAAGCTTATAATATCATACTATAGCAAAGGGGTAACCTGCTCATTTTCCAAACTCCCCCCCCCGGAAGATTTCTATTTGGGTGTTGCCCTCTGTTGAATCGAATTTTTGTTGGAAATTAATAATTTTAAAAAATTGTGTTTGATCAATTAAGCATTGCCCATCACGCCTGTGAGATAATTGAGCATTGCGATAAGGAGGAAGGTGAGTCTGATCAATTAAACATTAATCATAATTGTCCATTGCTCATCCCGCCAGTGGCCGCAGAACCGGTCTTCTTCTTCTTTCGTTGGAAATTAATAATTTTTTAAAAATTGAGTTTTCCAAAAGGCTTTAGTGGGATTCGAACCTGTAAAAGAATTTCTTGACTTGATAATTTGTTGTGGATTAATCTAATTAAGCCAAGAAGTTCTGGTTTTAAGTCGAAAAATTGTTTAAAGGTCGGTAAAATCATACTTTAGCAGTGGGAATTCACCTCCACCCCTTCCTTCATACTTTGTTTTAATATCCGTTGCTCTTGCGGTCGTGGAACAGGATTGAATAAGTTTTTATTAGAGTAGAAAACTGAATAATAATTTGAACTTTTTTTGAATATTATTATTAGATAAAATTATTTCAAGATTAAATAGGAAGTTAACCTTCTGTAATGACTCTGAATGTCTCATATTACAATCGAATCATCCCTGACTTAAAATAGTATGTTATCAACACGTATTCACTGTCTTGCACAAACATCCGATAACGAAACAATTTTAACAGGAACTAGCTGATACATGAAAAATATCAACTTATTTTATCTAACTTTCACTTATTTACAAATGATGCGAATTGAAACGAGGGGTTTTCTGAAATAATAAAAAAAACATGTATTTTTGCAAAGGCTATGGGTCCCCCAACATATATTAAAAAATTAATATGTGTTGTAAAATATGAATTTTAGATTTTAACTTTACTTTACCTAAACCTTAATTATTCATACACATTGATTTTTCGATATATAGTTCAAATAAACGGTTAATTGCCATGCATTTATTTTAGTAAGTTTGTTGTATTCACATAAAAAGTGTTTTTACAAGTTATCATCTGTTAGTCGATAACGACAAATTTAAGCAATGTATTACTTTAGTATAGTTTTATCACTGTGCTGAAAATAAGTGATTCTTTTTCCGTTAATTTTCACATGATAAAAACCAGATAACATCGAGCCTTTCTTATCAAATACCATTATATTATCAGATCACTTTGTAAACCAATCCTATTATTTTTTAAAAAACAGTAGCGCCTCCTAGAATTTAACAGACTTTTGTGAATCAGTAGAAATTTATCACACTGTTTATTGTTTTTTTTTGTCATATGAAGATATTAAGCGCTGTTCTTTAAGTGAGTGCTGTACAAGAAATTTCTTACTTCATGAATATGGAATCGGATTTACCCAGTCAAGAGGTGCAAGTTTCGAATAGTGAAAGATCACCCTCTTCATTAACCCAATCATCCTTTTCTTGTAATCAATGTCAAAAATGCTTCTCTACAAAGATTGCGTTAACCAGACATCAAAGATCCCACTTGGATAAAAAGCCCTTTAAATGTGAAACTTTCATTCAAAGTACTGATTTAAAACGACATAGTGTTACTCATTCCAAGACACCCACTTTATATAAATGTGATCAATGTGCAATGGAATTTTATAGAAAGTATTCGTTAAGAATTCACAAGAGATTTCATAAGACATATAAATGCAATGAATGTTCAATAGAACTCTCTAAAAAATATTTGTTAAAAATTCACAAGAGATCTCATAAGAAGTTTCATGTTTGTGAAAAATGTTCTAACTCGTTTCTATCAAAGTCTGCTTTAACTAAACATAAAAAAAGTCATCGTCAAAAGGAATATAAATGTAAACACTGTGCTGTTATATTTTACTCTGATATCGATTTTTTATTTCACAAAAAAGTTCATTACAGGAATTTCGAATGCAAACACTGTAACAAAACATTTAATGTTGACACCAAGTTTATTCAACATTTGATTAAAATGCATAAGTGAAAAAATGCAAACTTTGTCAAATCATGTGAACTGGTTGATTTTCTGTACAGTTTATAATTTTTTTGTATTTTTATCATTATCGAGAATGATGAATAAATAATGTGTAAATGAAAAAAAAGCTTTTGTCTTGTATTTTTGTTATAACAATTTATGAATTTTAATAATTATTTCACGAGATTTACTTAAATTTTAACATTTAGAAAAAAGGCTCTTATCAATTAAAATTAGAGTTCACTTTAATTTATTAATTTTTCCTTTTAAAATACTGAATTTGTATTTATATTGAATTAATTTTAAAATACTTTTAATATATTAGAATTATTTACCAAGTTTAATTTGTATTAACAATTGTTATTTACATAATCATGATGGATATTACCTAGTGTTGTCACAAAAATTTTCAAAAAGAACGAAACTGTTAACAATAAGTATTATTCATTACTTAGATTAAAACTTTTACCTAGTGTTGCCACAAAAATTTTCAAAGATAGAGAAACTGATAACATTATTTATCAAAAGCTTACTTAAATTAAAACCTTGTGTTGCCACAAAATTCTTCAAAAATAGTAAAACCACTAACATAATTTATAAACTACCACTTATGTACAAAGACTGTTTTTTTAGATTATTAAAAAATGGTTGACTAAAACTTATAGCATTACTAATTTTTTAATGTTTAACTGTAACCGACGCTGATTTTTTAACATATATTAGGATATGTGTTGTTTTTAAGCATTCAGTTTGCAACTGATTTCCGTTTGAACTTCATCAGCGGCTATCCTTATTTTTTGAAAATGGATTCTGTAGTAAATTTGATAAAAAGACCTCTCGACGAAGTAGTTCCTTCTTCAAAGTATCAATGTTTAGAAGAATGTAATGAACCTATTTATGTGAATGAATTAAACTTGCCGAGATTAGAAGTTCCCAATACATTGAACACTAACAATGAGACAATATCATGTGATTATCCACTGAATGTGAAATCTGAGATTAATACGAATATTCTTAACTTAATTTCCCAAGACGAATATTTTCAAGAACCCGCTACTAGATGTGAAGAGACTGTGTTCCAAGTAAGTGATGAAAGCCAATCCACCACTCCACGAACTAAAAGGGGCAAATCCTGTAATCGTGTTATATTTCGAGAAGAACTCAGTGATTGTATCTTCTTAATTTTAAAACTGTATAACAGACAATTTTATATACATATTCAAGAGTTTAAACGCAGTGGGCTTACTAATGAAGAAATTGTAACGAAAAATGCAATTTTTATGGATGTTAACAGTTGGTACGAATTTTGCAATAAAATTTTTCCATTTAATTTGAAGTATAAAAGTTCCTCGTTTGTTGCTAATAACATGATATTAGTGTTAAATTTTAATAATTCTATCATGCGAATTAAACATTTAAAGAATTATTCTCACATTGACTTGAACGAGTATCAGTTAGAAAAGTTAAAAATAAAAGCCTTTGATCTGAATAAAGAACTTCTTCAACATATATATGTAAAGCATTTACCAAACTTAATAAGACAGAAATGTACCGTTAGTCACACATCTTTAGAAAATGAACGCATGTGCCAACATAAACTTATAACGTGTATTGAAAATAGTATGTCGAGTATATTGAAGCGCATTTTTGAATGCAATGGATGTATTTTTAAGCACGAATCTGTAATCTTTCATCCCTGTTTGATATTAAATAATCGACAAAAATTTGAACAAATAGGAGAAATGTTATTAACTCTAATAGATTTCGACTTTGTTATTTCCTCGTTTTTAAACGAAGTAGATTGTATTAGTGAAAACTTCTTATCTAATATTAATGTAGAAACCATTCAAAACGAATTGTTTAAAATAATGAAATAAAATGTTTTACTATTCTCTTTAATATGTGTGTTTAATTATTTTCAAAATGTATGTTTATTTCATTTAGCTTTTTCAAAACATTTATAAATTGTTTCAATTTGTATAAAAAAAGAAACACTTCATTATTAATAAAAAATATATTAACTATCTTAAATAATAATAATAATAATCTTAATTATTTTAATTCATTCTTTTCAAAAATTAGAAAGTTAATAAAAATTAATAAGTTAAAAAAAACTTTATACAAAAATTAATATTAATAGAAATTTTTTTCAAATGTTTAAAATATATTTTGAAAATTTTAAAATGTATTACAACTTATCAAAATTGAGTTTACTGATTTATATGAGTATGTATATTATTTTCACTCTATTATATTACTGTAACATTACAACAGATTCATAGTTAATGACATATAAACATTAGGATGTATATAAAAGCAATAGATTAATATAATCTCTTGTTTTATTAAAAATAAAATAACTTCATAAAAATGTTAAAAAGTTTATGAAAAGTTTAAAAAATAATTCATTAGATAAAAAAAGAAAAAAAAATCACAAATTAAAAAATATATTTCATAAGTTTACAAAAAAAAAAGTAACATAAAAAGTTTTATCGAAAAAAAAAAGTAACATAAAAAGTTTTAACAAAAAAAAAAGTAACATAAAAAATTTTAACAAAAAAAAAAGTAACATAAAAAGTTTTAACAAAAAAAAAAAAAAAAAAAAAAAAAAAAGTATTATAAAAAGTGCTATAAAAAGTTTTAACAGAAAAAAAAAAAAAAAAAAAATACACAAAAAATAATATCAATAGAATTTTTTTTTTCAAATGTTTAAAATATATATATTTTGCAAAAGTTAAAATGAGTTTTCTGATTTATGTATATTATTTTCACTCTATTATCTTACTCTAACATTGCAATTCATTCAGAGTTAAACATATAAACATTAGGATGTGTATAAAAGCAATGCATTAATATACTATCTTGTTATTAAAAGATAAAATAATTTCATAAAAATATTTTCAAAATTAAAAAAATGTTTCATAAGTTTACAAAAAATAAAAACTTTACGAAAAAGTTTAAAAAATAATTCATAAGATTAAAAAAAATATTTCATAAATTAATAAAATATATTTCATAAGTTAAAAAAAAATCATAAGTTAAAAGTTATTTCAACAGTTCTTTAATAATTAAAAAAAAAACTTTATAGAAAAAATAATATCAATAGAAATTAAATGTTTAAAATTTATTTCACAAAAGTTAAAATGTATTACATCTTATCAAAAATGAGTTTACTGATTTATGTATGCATGTACATTATTTTCACTGTATTATCTTACTGCAACATACATTTATAGTTAACATACATTTATAGTTTAACACATATAAACATTAGGATGTGTATAAAAGCAACGCATTAATATACTATCTTGTTTTATTAAAAGATAAAATAACTTCATAAAAATCTTTTCAAAATAAAAAAAAGTTTCATAAGTTTACAAAAAATAAAACTTTGTGAAAAAGTTTAAAAAAATATTTCATAACATAAAAAAAAATATTTCATAAATTAAAAAAATGTATCTATGTATATTTCACAAGTTTAAAAAAAAAAATTAAATGTTTAAAAAATGATTTACAAGTTTAAAAAAAAAAAAAACTCACTAGTTTAAAACAAATGCTGATTGTTACTAATATCTGTGATATCATGTTTTGTTAAACATTTTAACAAAGAATTAATTAATTAATAATTAATAGAATGATTAAATTATTTAATAAATGAATGTTTATAAGAACCAATCTAGAAAACAAAGCATTAGTCACGTGGTATACATCACGTGATCAGTTGATGATACATGTTCTTTGACGTCACAGATCTTTTGATACAGTTATCTGATAACATTTTCTGATAAGGACTTTGAATTTTTCATTTCTTCCCAAACATTTGACTGCGTTGGACGTGCTTTTGCGACGGTGAGTATAGAATGTTAAATGTGTCTTTATTATTAAACTATTTTATTTTAATTATGCATGAAAATTAAATATTTTTCCAAATTTTAGTACATCTTGAAAACAATAATTTGAAATACTAAAAATGTGAAAATTATAATTAAAAGTTTTGCATGCACATTTCATAACGCACAGATAAATTGGCAACTGTATTAATTTTATTTAAAAATGTTTTTAAATAAAAGAAGTGAAAATAATTATCTATAAAAGATGCATATTTTTAAACATTAATATTAAAGGTTTTTTTAAGATATATTTTATAAAGCCATGCTGGGACATAACCAAACAGGTTGATTAACATATAAACTTATGAATATTACTAAGTTGGAACAGCGAAAACCTGTTTTGCCAAGTTAATTTTTCCAATTTAGTTCAATAATGTTACTTACAAATGACAATTTTTATTAAAATAATTATTTAAAACCTTGTTGAGTTCTAAAGATATTTGGTAAAATGTTAGTACAATTCTAAAAGAAGTGTGAAGACCTTGTCTGTTAACTTTAAATTTGTGTATTAAATGAATTTTTCCAAGTTTTACCATGCACATGCGAAGGTTTCATTTAAGTAAGAAAAAAAATATATAATATAAGTCATTGTTTTTTCGATTAAAAAGGACGAGTCTTGCATCTTAAAATTTTGTTCATGTGTCGATAAAAGCTTTTTGGTTAGTAGGGTAAATAAATAGCTGATTGCTAGGGAAAATAAATAGTTGGTTACGTAAAATGTTGGTTGGTTGGTTGATTAAAATTTACCAATGAAATCCTAACTCACATAATAGTTGATTGTGAAAACAGTTGCATGGTTGGATGGTTGATTAAAACTTATCAATGAGATGCAATTAAAGAGGAGAATCTAATAACTTAACAGCTTTTTTTATTATTATTTGAAAACATTTTTATAAAGTTAGTATGACTTTTAATAAAAACAGGAAAGTATCAACTGCTTTTATACATTTGCTGATGTTTATAAGTGTTTAACTAAGAACGTTCTGTAATGTTGGTAGTAAGATAATATGATGTAAATAACATACACACATAAATCAGTAAATCGGTAAACTCATTTTTTGATAAGTTGTAATTTTTTTTTTAAACTTGTAAATCATTTTTTAAACATTTAATTTTTTTTTTTTTAAATTTGTGAAATATACATAGATACATTTTTTTAATTTATGAAATATTTTTTTTTATGTTATGAAATATTTTTTTAAACTTTTTCACAAAGTTTTATTTTTTGTAAACTTATGAAACTTTTTTTTATTTTGAAAAGATTTTTATGAAGTTATTTTATCTTTTAATAAAACAAGATAGTATATTAATGCGTTGCTTTTATACACATCCTAATGTTTATATGTTTAACTCTGAATGAATTGCAATGTTAGAGTAAGATAATAGAGTGAAAATAATATACATAAATCAGAAAACTCATTTTAACTTTTGCAAAATATATATATTTTAAACATTTGAAAAAAAAATTCTATTGATATTATTTTTTGTGTAAAGTTTTTTTTTTCTGTTAAAACTTTTTATAACACTTTTTATAATACTTTTTTTTTTTTTTTTGTTAAAACTTTTTATGTTACTTTTTTTTTGTTAAAATTTTTTATGTTACTTTTTTTTTTTGTTAAAACTTTTTATGTTACTTTTTTTTCGATAAAACTTTTTATGTTACTTTTTTTTTTGTAAACTTATGAAATATATTTTTTAATTTGTGATTTTTTTTTCTTTTTTTATCTAATGAATTATTTTTTAAACTTTTCATAAACTTTTTAACATTTTTATGAAGTTATTTTATTTTTAATAAAACAAGAGATTATATTAATCTATTGCTTTTATATACATCCTAATGTTTATATGTCATTAACTATGAATCTGTTGTAATGTTACAGTAATATAATAGAGTGAAAATAATATACATACTCATATAAATCAGTAAACTCAATTTTGATAAGTTGTAATACATTTTAAAATTTTCAAAATATATTTTAAACATTTGAAAAAAATTTCTATTAATATTAATTTTTGTATAAAGTTTTTTTAACTTATTAATTTTTATTAACTTTCTAATTTTTGAAAAGAATGAATTAAAATAATTAAGATTATTATTATTATTATTTAAGATAGTTAATATATTTTTTATTAATAATGAAGTGTTTCTTTTTTTATACAAATTGAAACAATTTATAAATGTTTTGAAAAAGCTAAATGAAATAAACATACATTTTGAAAATAATTAAACACACATATTAAAGAGAATAGTAAAACATTTTATTTCATTATTTTAAACAATTCGTTTTGAATGGTTTCTACATTAATATTAGATAAGAAGTTTTCACTAATACAATCTACTTCGTTTAAAAACGAGGAGATAACAAAGTCGAAATCTATTAGAGTTAATAACATTTCTCCTATTTGTTCAAATTTTTGTCGATTATTTAATATCAAACAGGGATGAAAGATTACAGATTCGTGCTTAAAAATACATCCATTGCATTCAAAAATGCGCTTCAATATACTCGACATACTATTTTCAATACACGTTATAAGTTTATGTTGGCACATGCGTTCATTTTCTAAAGATGTGTGACTAACGGTACATTTCTGTCTTATTAAGTTTGGTAAATGCTTTACATATATATGTTGAAGAAGTTCTTTATTCAGATCAAAGGCTTTTATTTTTAACTTTTCTAACTGATACTCGTTCAAGTCAATGTGAGAATAATTCTTTAAATGTTTAATTCGCATGATAGAATTATTAAAATTTAACACTAATATCATGTTATTAGCAACAAACGAGGAACTTTTATACTTCAAATTAAATGGAAAAATTTTATTGCAAAATTCGTACCAACTGTTAACATCCATAAAAATTGCATTTTTCGTTACAATTTCTTCATTAGTAAGCCCACTGCGTTTAAACTCTTGAATATGTATATAAAATTGTCTGTTATACAGTTTTAAAATTAAGAAGATACAATCACTGAGTTCTTCTCGAAATATAACACGATTACAGGATTTGCCCCTTTTAGTTCGTGGAGTGGTGGATTGGCTTTCATCACTTGCTTGGAACACAGTCTCTTCACATCTAGTAGCGGGTTCTTGAAAATATTCGTCTTGGGAAATTAAGTTAAGAATATTCGTATTAATCTCAGATTTCACATTCAGTGGATAATCACATGATATTGTCTCATTGTTAGTGTTCAATGTATTGGGAACTTCTAATCTCGGCAAGTTTAATTCATTCACATAAATAGGTTCATTACATTCTTCTAAACATTGATACTTTGAAGAAGGAACTACTTCGTCGAGAGGTCTTTTTATCAAATTTACTACAGAATCCATTTTCAAAAAATAAGGATAGCCGCTATTGAAGTTCAAACGGAAATCAGTTGCAAACTGAATGCTTAAAAACAACACATATCCTAATATATGTTAAAAAATCAGCGTCGGTTACAGTTAAACATTAAAAAATTAGTAATGCTATAAGTTTTAGTCAACCATTTTTTAATAATCTAAAAAAACAGTCTTTGTACATAAGTGGTAGTTTATAAATTATGTTAGTGGTTTTACTATTTTTGAAGAATTTTGTGGCAACACAAGGTTTTAATTTAAGTAAGCTTTTGATAAATAATGTTATCAGTTTCTCTATCTTTGAAAATTTTTGTGGCAACACTAGGTAAAAGTTTTAATCTAAGTAATGAATAATACTTATTGTTAACAGTTTCGTTCTTTTTGAAAATTTTTGTGACAACACTAGGTAATATCCATCATGATTATGTAAATAACAATTGTTAATACAAATTAAACTTGGTAAATAATTCTAATATATTAAAAGTATTTTAAAATTAATTCAATATAAATACAAATTCAGTATTTTAAAATGAAAAATTAATAAATTAAAGTGAACTCTAATTTTAATTGATAAGAACCTTTTTTCTAAATGTTAAAATTTAAGTAAATCTCGTGAAATAATTATTAAAATTCATAAATTGTTATAACAAAAATACAAGACAAAAGCTTTTTTTTCATTTACACATTATTTATTCATCATTCTCGATAATGATAAAAATACAAAAAAATTATAAACTGTACAGAAAATCAACCAGTTCACATGATTTGACAAAGTTTGCATTTTTTCACTTATGCATTTTAATCAAATGTTGAATAAACTTGGTGTCAACATTAAATGTTTTGTTACAGTGTTTGCATTCGAAATTCCTGTAATGAACTTTTTTGTGAAATAAAAAATCGATATCAGAGTAAAATATAACAGCACAGTGTTTACATTTATATTCCTTTTGACGATGACTTTTTTTATGTTTAGTTAAAGCAGACTTTGATAGAAACAAGTTAGAACATTATTCACAAACATGAAACTTCTTATGAGATCTCTTGTGAATTTTTAACAAATATTTTTTAGAGAGTTCTATTGAACATTCATTGCATTTATATGTCTTATGAAATCTCTTGTGAATTCTTAACGAATACTTTCTATAAAATTCCATTGCACATTGATCACATTTATATAAAGTGGGTGTCTTGGAATGAGTAACACTATGTCGTTTTAAATCAGTACTTTGAATGAAAGTTTCACATTTAAAGGGCTTTTTATCCAAGTGGGATCTTTGATGTCTGGTTAACGCAATCTTTGTAGAGAAGCATTTTTGACATTGATTACAAGAAAAGGATGATTGGGTTAATGAAGAGGGTGATCTTTCACTATTCGAAACTTGCACCTCTTGACTGGGTAAATCCGATTCCATATTCATGAAGTAAGAAATTTCTTGTACAGCACTCACTTAAAGAACAGCGCTTAATATCTTCATATGACAAAAAAAAACAATAAACAGTGTGATAAATTTCTACTGATTCACAAAAGTCTGTTAAATTCTAGGAGGCGCTACTGTTTTTTAAAAAATAATAGGATTGGTTTACAAAGTGATCTGATAATATAATGGTATTTGATAAGAAAGGCTCGATGTTATCTGGTTTTTATCATGTGAAAATTAACGGAAAAAGAATCACTTATTTTCAGCACAGTGATAAAACTATACTAAAGTAATACATTGCTTAAATTTGTCGTTATCGACTAACAGATGATAACTTGTAAAAACACTTTTTATGTGAATACAACAAACTTACTAAAATAAATGCATGGCAATTAACCGTTTATTTGAACTATATATCGAAAAATCAATGTGTATGAATAATTAAGGTTTAGGTAAAGTAAAGTTAAAATCTAAAATTCATATTTTACAACACATATTAATTTTTTAATATATGTTGGGGGACCCATAGCCTTTGCAAAAATACATGTTTTTTTTATTATTTCAGAAAACCCCTCGTTTCAATTCGCATCATTTGTAAATAAGTGAAAGTTAGATAAAATAAGTTGATATTTTTCATGTATCAGCTAGTTCCTGTTAAAATTGTTTCGTTATCGGATGTTTGTGCAAGACAGTGAATACGTGTTGATAACATACTATTTTAAGTCAGGGATGATTCGATTGTAATATGAGACATTCAGAGTCATTACAGAAGGTTAACTTCCTATTTAATCTTGAAATAATTTTATCTAATAATAATATTCAAAAAAAGTTCAAATTATTATTCAGTTTTCTACTCTAATAAAAACTTATTCAATCCTGTTCCACGACCGCAAGAGCAACGGATATTAAAACAAAGTATGAAGGAAGGGGTGGAGGTGAATTCCCACTGCTAAAGTATGATTTTACCGACCTTTAAACAATTTTTCGACTTAAAACCAGAACTTCTTGGCTTAATTAGATTAATCCACAACAAATTATCAAGTCAAGAAATTCTTTTACAGGTTCGAATCCCACTAAAGCCTTTTGGAAAACTCAATTTTTAAAAAATTATTAATTTCCAACGAAAGAAGAAGAAGACCGGTTCTGCGGCCACTGGCGGGATGAGCAATGGACAATTATGATTAATGTTTAATTGATCAGACTCACCTTCCTCCTTATCGCAATGCTCAATTATCTCACAGGCGTGATGGGCAATGCTTAATTGATCAAACACAATTTTTTAAAATTATTAATTTCCAACAAAAATTCGATTCAACAGAGGGCAACACCCAAATAGAAATCTTCCGGGGGGGGAGTTTGGAAAATGAGCAGGTTACCCCTTTGCTATAGTATGATATTATAAGCTTCAGATCCTAAATAAAAAAAAATTAAGCCTCTTAAAAATTAAGCCCCTCTAAAAATTAAGCCCTCCCCCCTTCCTAAAATCTCATCCTACTACAACATATTTTACGATATGTTCAAATTTCCTTCCTACTCTAAGTTGATTCCAATCATTAAAAAAAATTTTAAGCCTTTCAGAAAAATAAGCCCCCCTAAAAATTAAGCCCTCCCCCCTTTCCTAAAAATCACATCATACTGTAACAAAGTCAAAACATCCTTCACCCATTTTCAAATATCTTTCCTACTCTAAGTTGATTTCAATCTCTATTTTAATTTAAACTCCCTAAAAAAATTTTAAGCCCCCCCTCAATTTTAAGCCCCTCCTAAAAAAATAAGCCCTCCCCCCTCTCTCTCTAAAAATCTCATCATACTACAACAGACTCCAAACATCCACCCCTCTACTACAGTATAATCTCCTACGTTTCAAACCCTAAAAAAAATTTAAGCCCCCTCAATTTTAAGCCCTCCCCATCATCCTACTACAGTATGATACACTCTCCATCAGATAAGCTTCTCAATCAGGTGGTGGTGGTCTTCCCTCCCTCTTATAGAAGGTGGTGGTGGTCTTCCCTCCCTCTTATAGGAGGTGGTGGTGGTTCCACTTCCACCATCCACCCGCCACAATCGCCACGCTGGGGTTGAACTCCCACCATCTACCTACTAATGATAATATAAAAGTGAGTAAAAAATGAATAAAAATGAACTTTTATACTATCGGAATCCTGATATTGCAACAAACACTAAAATGAACTCGATATAAAATATGTTTACTAAGTTCTATATTTTGCAACATTTATTCACTTTTGAATCTTGTATTTAAAGCACATTTATTATGCATTAAAGAGTTCCTTTGAGAATATTTTTGAAAACATATAACAATCGGCACATAATACAAGATTTTCCTTTCATGTAATAGAATAAAACTTTTTTTTTTTTTTTTTTTTTTTTTGACATGAAACAAAATTTTTCAAGAAATTTCTCCGTTATAATAAAGGAGATATAAATATTAGCATGCAACGTACAATACATCTCTCATTACAAATAAATATTCTTATTATTGACAATAGTTATACAATTCTTGTAGCATCCCCATTATAACAGAATGTTGCTTCGAGCCTAAAGTTCTTATCTTATTTGTAACACCAAAAAAATATGCAGAAATGTATTTTATTGGGGTTCGTTTTGTTAAGATCGATTCTATAAAGGATATGCCCAAGGGATCAGCATTTCGATTTCATTGTTGATAACTTCGCACCCACTGTCAGTCTGTTATATCCTGCGGGAACCTTTCAAATCTCTCACATGGTTTATCTACATGACAAAAACGGAGATTTAGAAACATATAAATACTGTGGTGTGGAAATTATATGAAGATATTTTTTACTTCCATTATGAAATATTGCATGAATTAAATTTATTGTTGAACTATGGAAGTTAATCTCTTTTTTTGTGGGTTTTTGTATGGTTATCATAATCTCCTTTAAGAATGAAAACATAAATTTCAGTAAAAAATGAATAAAAATCCATTTTGTACTTTCAAATTCCTGATATCGCTATAAATACTAAGTTGATCTCCATATAAAATATGTTCCCTAAATTCCATATTTTTCAATATTTATTCAATTTTTTAGCCTTGAATTTAAAGCACATTTATTATTCATTAAAGAGTACATTTGAGAATATTTTTGAAAACATATAACAATCGACACATAATACAAGATTTTCCTTTCATGTAATAGAATAAAACTTTTTTTTAATTTTTAATTTTTAATTTTTTTTTTTTTTGACATGAAACAAAATAACTCCAGGAAATTTCTCCGTTATAATAAAGGAAATATAAATATTATCATGCAACATACATCTTTCATTACAAATACATATTCTTCTTTTTATTAATAGTTATACATTTCTTGTAGCAATCCCAATGTTGCCAGATGGGCTACTCAGTGTTGCCAGATTGTCGAAAGTCAATTTCCCCAAAATTTCTGAAATTTTCCCCAAATCAGAGCTTTTTTCAGAAAAAGTCCGCAACGCAATTTCTACTCAAAAGGGCGAGTTCTCAATTTTCAATTTTCCGTTAGGAAATTTTTTTCACAAATTTAAACTCAAATTTTTCCCACATCAAGCATTTTTTCGAAAAAATTCCCCATTTATGAAAAAATAAAATAAAATAAAAATTTAATCTTAACAGAATTTTGCATGTACAGGGTGAGCAAAAAGTCCGTAAAAACTTTAAAAATTCATAAAAACCGAAAAAATAACCGAAATGAAAAACGGTTTGCAGGGTTAGTATCTATAGGTCACGGGGATTTTTTTAAGACATGAAAAAAAATTCAAAAAACAGCCAATAGGTGGCGTTTACGTACCCAAATCAAACAAAAGATGCCCAAATAAAGAACAGAATGTTTCCTCAAACCGCCGAACAAGCTTTATGAGGCCTGCCGCTGTTAAAGGCCCCTTTCCCGTCCTCAAATCCTTTTGAAATCGGAATTTACGCAAAGCAATAGTCGCTGATTCCTTGTTCATGTAAAATAACTTCACCAACGAAGCTTTGTCCTTCGCAGTAAGCATCCTTGATCAAGTTCACGGCTCACAACGGTGAACTAGTTGTGGATTAGGAGCGCAAGCTCTTATAACCGGTTCATTTGCATATTTCCGCGGAAATCGCAAGTACCAGCGCCATCTGTCGGCTGTTTTTTGAATTATTTTTTATTTCTGTCTTAAAAAAATCCCCGTGACCTATGGATGCTAACCCTGCAAACCGTTTTTCATTTCGGTTATTTTTTCGGTTTTTATGAATTTTTAAAGTTTTTACGGATTTTTTGCTCTCCCTGTATATTAAAAGCTAAAAAAACCCCACCAACAAAAAGTTATAGAATTGTTTTTAATTTTGCTCCATAAATCTATACTATTAAATGAAATGTACTTTTGTGCTTGTGTTTCTGTCCGCGATGACAAGAAAACCTGATCATGATGAATGTGTAGTGCATGTAAACGGCGAGAACGACCAAGGAGAATTATTTATTTCTATTATTTTTGTATTTTATTTCCGTTTTCAATACCAAAATCGAATTCGAGACATATCCAGTATTGGCGAATTCGTGAAAATAAAAATTGAAATTGTGATAACAATTCCCCAAGTTTTTCCCCAAATATGTTCATAGTACTCAAACATGTCCCCAAGATTTACTTGTTTCCAAAAAATTCCCCTGCATGTTCAAAATTCCCCAAAATAGGGACAAAATCCCCAATCTGGCAACACTGGGGCTACTTCTTTTTAATTCATAATCTTCTCTGGCACCACCTTTTTGAAATTGTAAAATGCACCTTACTTAATATTATATGATTCAAGGTGAAAACAAAGAGAAATTTACCGTTTAAAAAAAATGGTACCAGTCAAAAAATTTGAATTTGAAAAAAGTAGCCCACTGGCAACAATGAGCAATCCCATTATAACGGAATCTTGCTTCGAGCCTAAATCTCTAATCTTATTTGCAACACACACACACACACACACACACAAAAAAAAAAAAATTATTGGGTTTCGTTTTGTTAAGATCGATTCTATTAAAGATATGCCTAAGGGATCAACTTTTCGATTTCATTTTTAATAAATTCGCACCCACTGTCAGTCTCATATAGCCTACATAGACCTTTTCAGAACTTTTACATGGTTTACCTACACAATAAAAAAGAAGATCTAGAAACATGTAACTATTGCGGTGCAGAATTTATGTGAAGACATTTTTTACTTCCTTTAAGAAATATTGCATAAAATGAATTTATTGTTAAAGTATGGAAGTTTATTTATTTATTTATTTATTTGTGGATTTTTGCATGATTATCATAATCTCCTTAAAAATGAAAATATAAGTGTGAGTAAAAAATGAATAAAAATGCCCTTTTATGATATTGTAATCCTACTATCGCAAAGTTTTAATTACAGTCTTTTTGTATTGTATTTTGATATTTTGTTCACACCATTATTATTAAGGAAATACATTGTATATAATATTTATACTGCAAAAGATGGCAAAATCTAAATAATAAATTAAAAAAATTGTTTTGAAAATACTGTGCAAGGTAGCATTAAAAAAATAATCACCGTTAATTAAATCATTGCGGCACGCTTTTGTATAGGGTTTATGCGGTTCTTACTTTTCTACTAGAAAAATTTTCTAATTTATATCAGTATATCTATAAAGAAAATTTTACCGAACGCTTTCAGAGATTAGATAAATGCAACTTTTTTTTATGAAAATGTTGGTGTTCAAAGGAAAAAAAAATTGAAAATATAAGCATTCGTATGATTCCTGTAATAATAAATTTAGCGTGAAAGTAAATTTGAATTTTTTAACCCACTTATAAACATTAAACTAAGTGCTTTGAACTATTGCATATGCGTAAATGTAGCCAAAGAACGTACATTGGCATTTTTTTATAATTTCATTTAACCCTTTGTAATCGAAGCACGCATTCCAAGACAGGCATATTAAACAGAAGGCACCAATTCAGTACGCACCAATATTTGTCTTCTAACTTTTAGCCTGAAACCTTCTTTTATTACTCAAAAATAAAATAATTTTTCAAAATAAAAAATCCAATAAACACTAAATTATACTCTTTATAAAGTATGTTTATTTTATTCCATATTTTGCAGTATTTATTCATATATTGTGCTTTAAATTTAAAGAACATTTACTATACATCAAAGATATATTCTTTCATTTGAGTATATTGTTGAAAACATATAACAATAGACACGTAATAGATTTTTCTTTCTTATAATGGAATAAAAAAAAATTAACTTAAAAAAAAAAGAGCTCCAGGAAATTTCTTCTTTATGATAAACGAGATATAACTATTGTCATGCATCTCTCATTGCAAATATTTATTCTTATTATTGGCGATATTAATACATTTTCATTGCATCCCCATTATAACAGATTTTTGTTTCAAGACTGAAGTTCCTATCTTGTTTTCAACACAGAAAAGTATTTTATTGGGTTTCATTTTTTAAGTTCAATTCTATTAAGGGACATGCTTAAGGGATCAGCCTTTCGATTTTATCGTTGATAATTCTGCTCGCATTTCAGTCTACTAATATCCTACGGCCGCGCTAGGAGAACTTTACCTTAGTATACCTAGATAGCAAAAGTGAAGGATATAATTATTGTAGAACATAAATTATGTGAATATTTTTTATACTTTCATTATGAAATATTGTATGAGAATAACCTATTGTTGAAGTACGTAGTTTATTTCTTTTTTAGTGGATGTATGAATGATTATCATAATCAGGGTTCTCACTGTCGCTCCCCATTACGCCAAATTGCGACTAAATTCTTCATTTGGCGAGTAAACAAGCGATTAGATTCTCCAAATTGTTAGTGCTCAATTTTCGATTTCTCTTTTTTGTTTTTTATACATATGCACATATACATATTTTTAATATATACTTATTTTTAATATATTTGTAGCGGATAGTTGAAATATATTAATAACAATCGTTGTCGCAGTTTTAAAAAATTTTAGAACGTATTGAAAAAAAGAAAATACATTAATAGGTTAAAGTTTTTTTTTTTTTTTTGTGTGTGTGTGTGTGTGTGTGTGTGTTACACGGCGAATTTATTTTGCGAATACTTTTTTCATTTGGCGAATGTTTTTTATTTTGAATTAACCAAATTACTAACGTTGGCGAAATGACAGCGAGAACACTGATCATAATCTCATTTTAACAACTTAACTGATTAATGTATTTTTGAAGAAAACTGTCAAATAATGCTTAATATCTTTTACAGACTTTTTAATTTTTTTATCACCGGTTTTTCAAAACTGAAAATTTTGCCTAAATGAATCAGAAAAATGCTCGGAGTGAATAATGCAAAATCTACATTAGTGATTTACCGTAATTGTGCGCGTAAATGCCGCGGCTTAGTTAAGTCTCTTTCAGACCGGAAAATTTATTGTAAAAAAATAATCAAATAAATGCTAAGCAAAAGAAAATCACATTTTATTTAAAATAAATTCTGGGGGGGGGGGTCGAGTTTTTCAGGGCACAGAGTAGTAACAGAGCCTCAACTCGGCTTGAAAAGAGCGCCCTCAGTGGATCACTTAAAAACTAAATCATCGCGTTGGCAATTTTTATCCTCGTGATTTCTGTTTAACTGTAACCTTATTCTGCTTGGCGCTTCTTGTTGAATGCTGATTTGATTATCTTTGCACATGTGCTTATGCTATTTGATCTTAGATTTCCGTGCTTATATTGATTCGTAATTATTACTGTTATTATTCTTGAATTTTCAAGTTTAAATTATTAGATTGTTATGTTACGAAGAGACACATGTATTGTTTGCAAGACGAATACGTCAAAGTTATTTCATAATTCTTTCATAAATTTCAAAACAAGAAGCAGTAAGCCGTCGCGGTATTTTTTTTTTCTTTTTCCCTTAGCATTTGTCGCCAAGGAAGCAATGTTTCGCCGAATTAGCAACCTCTCTTATGTTATGATCGTAGTTTCAGAGTGGTCCGCTCGTGTCACTACTGTCTATGCATAATCCCATGTTAAACAAGTTGCCATTACAGTGTATGAAAGTTGATTCTCTGTTACAATTCCGTACTCTGTGTTCCAGGGTGCAGCGGATACGCGAGAAATTACGGTACTAGTGAGGATAATCAGTCATGATTGGAATATAGATGCCCGTATGTGGTACGGACAAAATGTAATTCGCTAAAAAAGTTGCCCGTATGACGTACGAGCAAATCAGAGAGGAGTGTAATGTGAAAGTATAAATAGAGTAAAAAATTAATAAAAATGCTTCATAATAATTGTTATAATCATGATATCGCGAATTTCGTTAAAAATTTCTGGTAAGAATCTAGTTTAAATTAGGTGGAATAAAATAAATTCTACCACTCTTCAAAAGGTTAAAGAGCTATACTTTCTTTTGGATGTATTGTTGAAAACATATAACAATCGACACATAATAAAAAAAATTCTTTTATGTAATAGAACAGAACTTCTTTTTAACGTTAAAAAAAAGAGCTAAAGGAAATTTCTCCATGATAATAAAGGAGATATAAATATTGTTATACAACGTACATCTCTCGTTGCAAATATTTATTTTTATTATTTACGATATTAATACATTTTTTGTTGCATCGACATTATAAAAGATTTTTGCTTCGAGGTTAAGTTCCTATCTTAAATGCAGCACAGAAAAAATACACAGAAAAGTGTTTTATTGGATTTCATTTTGCTAAGTTCAAATCTATTAAGGATATGCCTAAGGGATCAGCATATCGATTTCATTGTTGATAACTCCGCTCCTAATGTATGTCTCGTATATCCTATGGTGACCCTTCCAGAACTTTTTCTAGTATACCTAGATAACAAAACAGAAGATATAGAGGCTTAAAACTATTGTGGTGCGGAAATTTTGTGAATATATTTTATACTATTAAACTAAAGGACTTATAAGCCTTGAAATGCATCGCTATTATTATTTATTTATTTATTTATTTATTTGTTTGTTTGTTTATTTATTTATCTATACTATTAACCGCAGTAAACGTCTGTCTGTCTGTCTGTACCGCTAAAAACTTTTTTCAACGGCCGAGTGGAGTGGCGCTCTGGGTGTCTATCGACTCGGGACGATTCGGCCTTTTGTGATAATGAATTTCGAGAAAATCGCCCGGTAATTACCCGAGATATTAATTAAAAACTACCCGGGAAACGTGACAAAAAAATCCAAGTTCCGAGACGGTTCTCTGACGGAGCTCCCTGGTCGAAACTAGCTTTCCGCGGATGAAGAACCACGAAGGTGTCGAAAATACTAAAATTAAGGAGTTTTATATAACGTCGCATCCGCGCTGCAGATTCACGGATTTTAAAACAAATAACATATTCTTGAAGGAAATTTAAAGACCTTTCTGACGGTCTATTTGGTTTCAAGAAATACGAACATTAACCTTTTGAAAAAAACGTTTTCCCGAAAGCTTTCATTTTCCATTTTTCTCCGCAGAATTTTCGACCGAAAACTATCGAATTTTAAAACGATTCCATCCTTTTTAATTTTGGAGGCACGACAAAGAAAAAAAATACCCCCTCAAAGACGCTTCTGTCTAATTTCCAACGGTGTGATTATTTTTGAAATATTCTAATATTAACCCTTTGAAAAAAAATCGAGAAAAAGAATCTCCGATCGTACAATTTTGTTTGCTTTTTCGACACTTTTTCCGCTCATATTTATATGAATAAAATCCCTAATTTTCAATATTTCTTTTCCATCTTTATACACCTCTTAGTGAATACATCGTTTTGAGTTGTGTCAAAATTTCAAAAAGATACAACGGTTAGAAGTATTTTTAAATCTGTTAAAACCGCAAAATTACGGCGTAAAACGGGCGATTTTTTTTTTTTTTTTTTTTTTTTTTTTTTGCCATATTTTTAGGTAAAAGTAGCCCATAAATCCTGTATTCTTCAATGATCTTTATATGTGTGTTTGGGGTACTGGTTTTACTCCTTGCATAAAATTTTTGAAAAAATCGGGAGGCCGTAACTGTATTTTAAATAATATAATAGGCGAATTTTTTAATTTAAATTATTAAATGTGAAAAAGGAAAAAAACTAAAAATTAAAATTTTTGTACAAAAATGCATATTTTTACACGAAAGTTATACTCGAGGTTTTTTTCAAAGTGTGTAATATTAATACATTGCGACCTCACTAATCCGACACTCGGTAATCCGTATATTTTTAAAATATCGTTAGAGAACATTATTGCAAATAAATACATTTTAAAATTTGACATTTCTTTAAAATCTTCATAAAAGCTGTTAGAGAATACCGTGGTACAAGTTGCATCACTATTTTGAAATGATACAACAGTTAGAAGTATTTTTAAATAAATAAAAACCGCGAAATTACGGGGAAAGAACGAACTTCTTTTTTTTTCATATTTTTAGGAACAACTTTTACTTAATTTCAATATACATTTTTTGTTGCATCGACATTATAAAAGATTTTTGCTTCGAGGTTAAGTTCCTATCTTAAATGCAGCACAGAAAAAATACACAGAAAAGTGTTTTATTGGATTTCATTTTGCTAAGTTCAAATCTATTAAGGATATGCCTAAGGGATCAGCATATCGATTTCATTGTTGATAACTCCGCTCCTAATGTATGTCTCGTATATCCTATGGTGACCCTTCCAGAACTTTTTCTAGTATACCTAGATAACAAAACTGAAGATATAGAGGCTTAAAACTATTGTGGTGCGGAAATTTTGTGAATATATTTTATACTATTAAACTAAAGGACTTATAAGCCTTGAAATGCATCGCTATTATTATTTATTTATTTATTTATTTGTTTGTTTGTTTGTTTATTTATTTATCTATACTATTAACCGCAGTAAACGTCTGTCTGTCTGTCTGTACCGCTAAAAACTTTTTTCAACGGCCGAGTGGAGTGGCGCTCTGGGTGTCTATCGACTCGGGACGATTCGGCCTTTTGTGATAATGAATTTCGAGAAAATCGCCCAGTAATTACCCGAGATATTAATTAAAAACTACCCGGGAAACGTGACAAAAAAATCCAAGTTCCGAGACGGTTCTCTGACGGAGCTCTCCGGTCGAAACTAGCTTTCCGCGGATGAAGAACCACGAAGGTGTCGAAAATACTAAAATTAAGGAGTTTTATATAACGTCGAATCCGCGCTGCATATTCACGGATTTTAAAAAAAATTACATATTCTTGAAGGAAATTAAAAAACCTTTCTGACGGTCTATTTGGTTTCAAGAAATACGAACATTAACCTTTTGAAAAAAAAACGTTTTCCCGAAAGCTTTCATTTTCCATTTTTCTCCGCAGAATTTTCGACCGAAAACTATCGAATTTTAAAACGATTCCATCCTTTTTAATTTAGGAGGCACGACAAAGAAAAAAAATACCCCCTCAAAGACGCTTCTGTCTAATTTCCAACGGTGTGTTTATTTTTGAAATATTCTAATACTGGTTTTACTCCTTGCATAAAATTTTTGAAAAAATCGGGAGGCCGTAACTGTATTTTAAATAATATAATAGGCGAATTTTTTAATTTAAATTATTAAATGTGAAAAAGGAAAAAACTAAAAATTAAAATTTTTGTACAAAAATGCATATTTTTACACGAAAGTTATACTCGAGGTTTTTTTCAAAGTGTGTAATAGTAATACATTGCGACCTCACTAATCCGACACTCGGTAATCCGTATATTTTTAAAATATCGTTAGAGAACATTATTGCAAATAAATACATTTTAAAATTTGACATTTCTTTAAAATCTTCATAAAAGCAGTTAGAGAATACCGTGGTACAAGTTGCATCACTATTTTGAAATGATACAACAGTTAGAAGTATTTTTAAATAAATAAAAACCGCGAAATTACGGGGAAAGAACGAACTTCTTTTTTTTTTCATATTTTTAGGAACAACTTTTACTTAATTTCAATATACATTTTTTGTTGCATCGACATTATAAAAGATTTTTGCTTCGAGGTTAAGTTCCTATCTTAAATGCAGCGCAGAAAAAATACACAGAAAAGTGTTTTATTGGATTTCATTTTGCTAAGTTCAAATCTATTAAGGATATGCCTAAGGGATCAGCATATCGATTTCATTGTTGATAACTCCGCTCCTAATGTATGTCTCGTATATCCTATGGTGACCCTTCCAGAACTTTTTCTAGTATACCTAGATAACAAAACAGAAGATATAGAGGCTTAAAACTATTGTGGTGCGGAAATTTTGTGAATATATTTTATACTATTAAACTAAAGGACTTATAAGCCTTGAAATGCATCGCTATTATTATTTATTTATTTATTTATTTGTTTGTTTGTTTGTTTATTTATTTATCTATACTATTAACCGCAGTAAACGTCTGTCTGTCTGTCTGTACCGCTAAAAACTTTTTTCAACGGCCGAGTGGAGTGGCGCTCTGGGTGTCTATCGACTCGGGACGATTCGGCCTTTTGTGATAATGAATTTCGAGAAAATCGCCCAGTAATTACCCGAGATATTAATTAAAAACTACCCGGGAAACGTGACAAAAAAATCCAAGTTCCGAGACGGTTCTCTGACGGAGCTCTCCGGTCGAAACTAGCTTTCCGCGGATGAAGAACCACGAAGGTGTCGAAAATACTAAAATTAAGGAGTTTTATATAACGTCGAATCCGCGCTGCATATTCACGGATTTTAAAACAAATTACATATTCTTGAAGGAAATTAAAAAACCTTTCTGACGGTCTATTTGGTTTCAAGAAATACGAACATTAACCTTTTGAAAAAAAACGTTTTCCCGAAAGCTTTCATTTTCCATTTTTCTCCGCAGAATTTTCGACCGAAAACTATCGAATTTTAAAACGATTCCATCCTTTTTAATTTAGGAGGCACGACAAAGAAAAAAAATACCCCCTCAAAGACGCTTCTGTCTAATTTCCAACGGTGTGTTTATTTTTGAAATATTCTAATACTGGTTTTACTCCTTGCATAAAATTTTTGAAAAAATCGGGAGGCCGTAACTGTATTTTAAATAATATAATAGGCGAATTTTTTAATTTAAATTATTAAATGTGAAAAAGGAAAAAACTAAAAATTAAAATTTTTGTACAAAAATGCATATTTTTACACGAAAGTTATACTCGAGGTTTTTTTCAAAGTGTGTAATAGTAATACATTGCGACCTCACTAATCCGACACTCGGTAATCCGTATATTTTTAAAATATCGTTAGAGAACATTATTGCAAATAAATACATTTTAAAATTTGACATTTCTTTAAAATCTTCATAAAAGCAGTTAGAGAATACCGTGGTACAAGTTGCATCACTATTTTGAAATGATACAACAGTTAGAAGTATTTTTAAATAAATAAAAACCGCGAAATTACGGGGAAAGAACGAACTTCTTTTTTTTTCATATTTTTAGGAACAACTTTTACTTAATTTCAATATTTCCTTAAAATCGGCTAATACCATTCTTGGTAATCCACTTTTAATGAGGTATGAAATTTTTGGCAAAATATGGCTATCAGAACTATCTTTTAAGTAAAATAATAGGTGTAACCATTTGCAGAACAACAAACATATTTTTATAAATATTAAATCTTCATCTTTTGTATAAACAGAAACAATGTTTTTCGCATTGCGCATGCGTGCACTTAGCCAAGCTACGTCGATATGAAAAAATCAATGGGTTTCTTTATATCCACATAAAAGAACAATTTTAAGTAATGAAAAAACAATTATGAAAATTAATAAGAAAGTATTTTTCTTAATGCACTTTGACGTACGGGAGGAATATTTACGAGCACGAACAAAACTAAGATTTGTATTCGACATTTTCCCGCACGAAATTGATTATCATGTAGGGAGCATCGAAACAACTCAACTTTTTTTTCAGAAAGGGGCCGCTAGCGGGCGAAGCTCGCTAGTTTATTTACTAAAAGACGTAAACAACAAAAAACAAATCCAACAAAAGCATCCAACAAACAACAAATAAACTGCATATTTCAACAATAAGTTCATTTCATGAAATATTTCATAATGAAAGTATAAAATATATCACTAATATTAAATATTCTTTACTAAAAGACGTATTTATGTACATAACAATTTAAAACACTTAAAACATAATTAAAATCCACAGCCGACAAATTTCGACTACTCTGTGGTCTTCATCAGCGTCATATAACAATATGAGAGAGACAAATTTAAATAGTTACTATTGAAATTTGTCTTTCTCGTATAGTTATGTTAATCTGATGAAGGCCACAGGGTGGTCTAAACTTGTCGGTTTTAGATTTTAATTAATGTATTAAGTGATTTTAATTGTTATGTACATAAATACGTCTTTTAGTAAAGAATTGTGCAATAGTGTAATTTTAGTAAATAGTGTTATATTTTATACTTTCATTATGAAATATTTCATGAAATGAACTTATTGTTGAAATATGCAGTTTATTCGTTTTTTTTTTTTTTTTTTTTTTTTTTTTTTTTTTTTGATTTGATTTGTTTTTTGTTGTTTATTTGTTTTATGTATAGCTACCTTAATATCATTTAAAAATATAAATATAAATGTGTGAAAATTTAATAAAAATACGCTTTTATATTGATTTGATTCCGATATCGCAAGATTTAAATTACAGTAGAATGTTTTTATATTTTGATTCGCACCACTATTATTTAAAAAATACATTCGACAGTATATTTTTCTTGCAAATTTTATCAAAATATGAATAAAATATTTCTATTTTTAAAAAGTAGTGTGAGGTCGCATAAAATAATATTCGCCAATGATTGAAACTTCGGGGTACCTCCACGTATAAGGTTTCTACGGTAGTTACATTTCTACTAAAAATTTTTGTACTTTTCATACTAGTATTTCTAGAAAGAAAAGCTTGATGTATGTGTTCAGAGAATTTTTAGAATAAATATAATACTTTCTTTTGAAATAATAGAAAATATAATATTTTAATAGAATAGAGAATATAATATAGAGAATAGAATAGAATAGAATAATTTTAATAGAATAGAAAATATAATATTTTCTTTTTGAAAATATTGGTGTTCAAAAGAAAAGAAATAATTAAAAATGTAAGCATGCGCACGAACCCTGTTATAATAATTTTAACCCTTTAAGGGGCAAAGAATTTTCATTGCTAAGACGTTGAAATAAATGACTTATACCGGTAATGTCGAACAAATATATTTGAAAATAAGAAATGTGATTTTTCGCATACATAATGAAATGGATTTTTTAAAATTAAAATTCCGGTGTCGGCGTTGAAATTAAAATTTTGTTGTTTCATGGAGAAACCAATGAATGTCAAAGGGTTAAAAAGATTTGAATTTTTTAACCCACTTATAAATATCTGATACGTAATTATCATATACGTAAATTTAATTAAATAACGAAGATTGGCGGCTTTTTATTTCATTTAACTGTTTACAATCGAAGTATTCATCCCAGGAACAGGGATCTTATACACGAATTTATTCAATGGATACCATTTTTTTTTCTTCCGTCTTTTGGAACAAAAGCAATTTTTCAAAAATAAAATAATATCGCAAATCATTTTCTATAAAATAAAGAATGTAATAAATAATAAATTAAACTCCACATAAAGTATGTTTATTTTGTTCTATATTTTGCAATATTTATTAACGTTTTGCTCCTTAAAATAGAAAGCACATTTATCGTTCATTAAACAGCTATTCGTTTATTCGAGTATATTGTTGAAAATATAACACTTGACATGAACACAAATTTTTACTTTCATATAACACTAAATTTTTTTACGTTAAAAATGACTTATCGTAAATTTCTCCATTATAATAAAGAAGATATAAATATTGTTATGAATAGTGCACGCCTCTTGCAAATATTTTTTCTTGTTATTGGCAATAGTTATGCATTTCTTGTAGCATCTCCATAATAACAGAATCTTGCTTCGAAAATAAAGTTCTTATTTTATTTACAGCATCGAAAAAATACACAGTAAAATATTTTATTGGGTTTCTTTCTGTTAAGTTCAATTCTATTAAGAATATGCCTAAGAGATTGGCATTTTGATTTTATTGTTGTTAACTCCGCTCTCACAGTCAGTCTCGTATATCCTACGGGGATCCTTCCAATACTTTTTCCTAGTATAGCTAAATAACAACAGTGAAGATCTAATATTTGTGACTTTAACCCTTTAACGTTCATTGGTTTCTTTACGAAACTAAAAGATTTTAATTCCGATATGCAACAACGACACAGGAATTTTAATTAAAAAAAAATAATTTTATTATGTATGTGAAAAATCACTTTTTCTTATTTACAAATATATTTGTTCGTAATTACCGATGTCATTTATTTGTTTCAACATCTTAGCAATGAAAATGCTCTGTCCGTTAAAAGGTTAAATTTATAACACATTTATTATTTAGTAAAGAGCTGTTATTTTATTTGAGTATCTTATTAGTACAGACAAGGCTACCAAAGGCGATTTTTTTAATTCTTTCCCGCAGTAATTATAAAAAATCATTTATATACCCTTTGACAACGCGTGCAAGAAAAATATACTGAAAAAATTGTATTTCAAAATACTTGTACGAATCGAGTATAAAAATAGTCGTCTGTGACAGCCTTTGAAAGCATTTACTCTACAACAATTCAAAACAATGCACAAACATATATTCAACAATTCTCAACATCAAGTTTCGGTAGTTATTTTTGCTTCTCTTCCAGAAAAAAAGCAGAAAAAAAAATTACTGTTCAAATTTTTCTTATGTGATTTCAAAAATTCTAATATAAAGAACCGCTTTCAAATGAGTATAACAATCCACACGTAATATGTTATTTTTCTTTTGTGTTTTATAGTAAAACTTTTTCGTGACGTTAAAAAAAAAAAAAAAAAAAAGAGTTTCAAAAAATTTCTATAAGATATAAAAATTATTATGCAATGTATAATACATCTATCGTACGAAAATATGTATTCGCATTAATGGCAATATTAATACATTTCTTGTTGCATCTCCTTTATAGCAAATTTTTGCTTCAAGATTAAAGTTCCTGTATTATTTGCAGTACCGACAAAACATACAAAAAAGTACTTTATTGAGTTTCATTTTCTTACGTTCAAATCTGTTAAGGATGTGCCGACTGGATCGACATTGCGATTTCATTGTTGATAACTCTGCTCCCGCTGTCAATCTCATATATCCTACGGGGTCCCTTCCAGAACTTTTTCTTATTATGGCTAGATAACAAAAGTGAAGATATAGAAGCAAATAACTACTGCGGAGTGGAAATTATTTGAATATATTTTATATTTTTATTATGAAATATTGCATGAGATTGTTGAAATATGTTAGTATATTTCTTTTTTGGTGGATTTATGTATGGTTATCATAATCTCCTGTAAAGATGAAAATACAAATATGAGTAAATAAATAATATTATTCATATCCTAATGTTAATTTTAACGTTAAAGTACATTTGAATTTTTAGTCCCTAGACTAAGTTCTAGCTTCATTTTTAATCTGAAATTTCAACTTCAAGCCGGAATTTTTTAAAAGAATTTTTTTGTTTTAAAATTTGAGGGACAAGCGAGTACGCTGGTGTAATGCTGAATTTGTACGGAAAATGTATTAAAATTTTACTTAAAATAAGAAAACGCATTTTTCAACCTTTTCCCCCCAAAGCTATAAAATTAAAACTTCATTCAAATTTTCTCGTGCGAATCCTAATTAAATTGAAGTGGAACATAGTATGTCCTACCGCCCTAAAAGAGGTTAAGTAATAAAAAAGCCTGTCACTAAATAAATATGAAAACTATTTTTGTATTTTCAGGTGTAAATTTGAATTTTTTTACTTAAATTGGAAGCCAAACTGGCAACCCCGATCTATTTGTCTGCCCGTGCTTTAACTTCCTTAATTATCCAATATTTTTACATGTGTTGAGAAAATTTATTTTATTATATTCTACATTCAAAGTTATATCTTGAAAATGAAATGTGAAGCATCTTCAATTCTTTTACAAGGATATTAAAAAGTACTCCTTTATATTGTTGTCTAAGGGAAAGATCATTTGTAGTGTATATTAATGATATGACACTATTTCAAAAATATTAATTTATATATATGTCACTGAGGTACGTTACAAGTGGTTTATTATAGAATACAGTGTGCATCGTTCGTTTACAGGAATACACAAAAGTATTGTATTACAGGCCATCAATACAATAGTTATTTTTGGACTATATTCTGAATTAAATAAAGTGATGATTACTGTTAGAAAATTGCAGTAGCTTTATCTAATTTAAAGAAGCTCCAAGAGGACAACATTGATTCTCTGGTACGAAAAATGTTTATCAATAAAAAAAAATAATATTTGACAATTTTGGTAATAAAATAACAAACATATTACTAATAAGTTAGATCTCATATACAGGGTGATTCTAAATAGATGGTTCAAACTTTAATGGTTGATATAGAATACTATAACAATCATTTATTATATAGGCATGTATGAACACAAGTGAGGCGTTGAGCTGTAAACACCAAGGAAGCATTTTTTTTTTTTTTACTTTAAAATTTCTCTTTCTTAAAAGAAGTTTTTTATACTGTGCTTTTCTTTATTTCAGACAGACATTTCAAGATTATTTATAGGGAAAAAGAATGAAAATTTCGGCTTGAGATCGAAATTGTCGAATAAAAAAAAATACAAAACTGGTAAATCTACCAAACACAGGAAATACACGAAGAAAAATAGAAATATTTTTTTTTTTTTGTCAACTGAAAACTTTCGATTACACACCGGAAAATTTGAGCAAATATTTTTTTCCTTAATCCTTTCCGGCACGGGCAAAATCTGTACTAAAATGAGAAATTATCGACTGACACCGGAATTCACAAACGAATGTTTTAAATATCTTGAATTCCTTAATTTAAGCTTTTATACTAATAGCGAAAATTTACTAAAATATTACTGGTGCCGTTTGCAAGTTTGGAATTAAAATTAGGTATCCCAGACCGGGCACAGTGTGCCGGAAAGGGTTAAGTAATCACGAGAAACATCTGCTTGAAATAATTGTTAGTCTGTTAGTGTTAACTAACTTAAAAATCTTTCGTTATTTAAAAATGTATGGTCTCTGAAAAGAGTCTTTTTTTTTCTAGTTGGGGCGACCCTTCGGTAGCTTTTTCGTCATTTGCTTCTCGAACATTACGAACATTTTAAGTTTCTTTTTCTTTCTTTTTCCTTTTATTTATTTTAAATTTTTTACTCTATCTTTTATTATTTGCTAGCTAATATTTTTTATCTTAATTGTGGCTCCCACAACTAATCACTATTTTTTTTATTTTTCTTATGGCTCCCTAAGCTCATGCAACACGGCTTACATTGATAATCTGGATATAAAGTTGTTTTTTCAACTAGGAGGTCCATCACCATGCTTACATTGTTTGCATTGTTCTGTTTGAAATAAAGATAAATATAGTATGCAATTTTTCTGATGTGAATGAGAATTTTTAATAAATATAGTAAAAAAGTCAAATAAAGTAATGAGTTTAAGAAAAAAGTAAAAGGCTCAAATTATTTCCCTGGTATTTGTCTCTTAACGCCTCACTTGAACCTATACTTTCCTGTACAATAAATGGTTGTTACAGTGCTCTGTATTAAACCTTAAAGTTTGTACCTTGAATTTAGAATCACCATGTATACGATGTCTCCTTTATCCCTCCAAGTCCTGAGACAAATATTATGGGGTTGTACAAAAACTGGTTTAACCCTTTTACTCCCAGTTAATCCAAATGGCAGCATGACTTCCCTTATATTTTTCCAATATGTTTTTCGAATATTCCAAATTCATACCAAAAAAATGAAATAGTTTTATTTAACCACTTAACTGACTTTCTCGTACGCCATTCGGTCAAGACGAATCTGCCTAATTCATCATTTAACTCTTTAATTCCCATGAAAGAACACATTCTAGAAATTACATAGCTCAGAAAATCTGATTTAACACCAGAAAAATTCAATGGCTAATTTCTTTTTATTCAAATACGGAATGTACTGTTATTAATTGAAGCAAATATTGCTGTTTTAATTTTCTGGTGGGAATTAAGATATACGAATTAAAACATTTCAAAATATCTCGGGCGGTTTGGGATCCAGATGATTAAAGCTTTTTGACACCACTATTTTTTTTAAATGGAATGGCATACTTGTCAAAGGTAGAAATGTTTAGAATAAATATTACAAATATTTTAGCTTAAAAAAGTGGTTAAGAGGATAAACATATTTTCAACTTATTGCACGTTAAAAAAGGAACCCGTTAAGCGGTTAAAAACAAACATTTGATATATGAATAAAGCGAAATTTGTCATTGAGATTTTCTGGTGTAAATTCAGAGTCTCTGAATTACAAAATATCTAGAAAGTATTCAACAATGGGAGTGAAAGAATTAAAATTATTATCAAACATTTCCAAAAATGTACAAATCTATATATCCATGTATATGATGTGCACTTATGTGAAAAAAAAAAAAAAACAAATTTTAATTTAAGCAATTGTGCAAGAATTTAAATTAATTTAAAGGGTGTTAAGTTTTTAGTGTCTCCTAACGACGACATCAGGAATGAGGAGTTCATAACACTTATATTCTTCAATTAATTCTTGTTACATATACTAAAGTTTCTATCTTATTTGGAAAAGCGAAGAAGATATTCAGTAAAGCACTTTTACTGGGTTTCATTTTATTTTTCTAGCTCAATTCTATTAAGGGTATGCCTAAGGGATCAGCATTTCGATTTCATTGTTGATAACTTCGGTTACCTTGTCAGTCTTATATATCTTATGAAAGTCTTTTCTGAACTGTTTGCACATATACCTCGATAACAAAAGTGAAGATTACTGACATATAACTGACAGAAACTAAAATTGAAACTAACAGACATAATTTGAAGCGGAACTTGTTGCGAATATGTGGCATTTATTTGTTTTTAGGAATATATTTTATAACACTTATAAAACTAGAATTAAGGATTAATTAATATAACAAGTCAGAAATTGCACGTCAAGCGTAGCAAATGAGATGATTTCGTATTAGATCAAAGTTTTAAAAATATTCAGATCTTGGTGCAATAATATACAGTACTTCGGATACAGTATAGTGGCCGAAATCGTTTGTGTCTGCATGTAAATACTATCTGCTTTCAATGATACAGAAAGTAACTTGTAGTAAACATTAGTAACGTATATGAATTTCATAAAATATGAAATAGTTTAATATAATTAAAACGCGCCCCAAAAAATGTTTCTCTCTGTGACATTATGAAATGGTGTACTTTTGCGCGACCCTGTAGATTAATAACTGATTTTCTTTGCACTATAGATTGTACAGAATGTAAATTTTATAGATGCATATAAATTTTATTATGTTCGAAACACGCATCATTAAAGTGCGCATGAAAAAAAAAAATCCTATTGGCCGTAATGTTACAGAATGTATTTGATTGTCCCCGCAATTAAACTAAACACCCGATTCTCTTAACATTTGAAATGTGTCGACAAAATTATGCCATAATTTTATATTTTAAATTTCAATCGATTCGGTTGGGTAGATTTTGCTCTTTTATATGCAGTAAGATGGACTGAACAACGATTTTAGTTGCTACGTATTCACATCATTACGAACGCACCAAAAAATGCTATGCAAATGAAATAAAATTCAGTGAGATATATCTTTTAAATGATTTCTACCAGTAAATTTTAATAGTATTTTTTATGTCAAGAAATCTCAAAAACTTATTCGTCATTTTCCCCAGCATTTCTGTTAAATTATTTACTCTTACTAGCAGCGCGCTGCTACCAGTTATGATTTGACCTTACAATTATTCATCTACAGTTTATTTGTTGGGGATGTGGGACATGGGTCCTAGCAGGGGTGCAAAAATCTAAGCGCCAGCGAGTAATCCTTCACCACTAAAATTTAAAAGCTTTCGTCACTTAAAATTTGCTAGCATTCTTAGATAAATTTCACAAGAAATATTAGACGAAAAATAACGAAATAATTTTAGTTTATATATAGCCCCCCCCCTTGGGACCCAGGGTCCTCGACTAAACAGTCCTAGAACCTCTCGTCTTCATTTTAGACAAAAAAAATAGAATTACTATTTGAAATTAGCCACGACATTTAGTTTTACGATGCTGCACGGCTCGATCATCTATAAATATATTGAGCAGACACGTAGAAAGTATCGAAATATTTTTAGTACATTCCCCACTAAAGAAAATTTGTAGGTATTTGTTCCAAAAATCTGAGGGAAATCTATCGGTATTTGGCCCATTCTGGAGATATTTTTAAGAATATCATAAAAAATTCTGCAGATATTTTTAAGATAAAGTTTAATCTGCAAATTTCTGTTAAATTTCTGAAGAAAGGGGCGATTTCTTCAGATAATCTTAATCCCTTAACTGTTTCGCCCGAACGGCGTTCGGGTATGACGAATTTGCTTATTGCATCATTTAAAGCTTTTTGACACCACTATTATTTTAAGAAAATTTTCATACTATTGAAAGGCGGAAATGTTTAGACTAAATTTTACGAATATTTTATTTAAAGAATAGTGGTGTGAATCCGCTATTTTCAATTTACTGAACGGAAAAGAATTAACCAGTTAAGGGGTTAAGATTATTTATAATGGGGTTTCATTCTACTTTTTTAAATCATATTTTAAATATATGTTTTTGAGGGCTCGCAAATGGTCCACCAACTGAACATCAACATTTTCTTTAAAAAATTTTCTTTTTAGATTTTTCCTGAAATTTTACAGAAAACAATTTCGGAGTTAAATTTTGGTAGGAATGCTGTAGAATCTTACCACGAATTTTTCTGTTTAAAAATATTGGTGTCCAGGTCGCAGACCTTCTGGGAGCTCAGGACTTTTTAGTCAAAATCATCATCATATTCGCTGAGAAATGGAATTGTTAAGAAAGAGGAACTTATCCTTAGAATTATATCCTTAAAATAGTGAAGTTTCAAATGTAACCACTTCCGCAAGGCATGCATAACCACCACCCTAAACTTCATCAACTAAATATGTGTAGAAAATTTCTGTTTATTTAACCCTTTGCGCTCTGATGGTAGAATTTTCTACCACATAATTTTAATTCCGAAATGTCACAACGGCATCAGAAAATTCAACCACTTTACTTGAAAATTTGTTAATGCATTTTTTTTTTTCGTCTATATCGTTAACCGGTTTTTTTCTTTGCAAAATACTGGTGCCAAAGTGACATTGTGAATTTTGAAGAAATTTGCCCACCAGAGCTCAAAGGGTTAAACGCCGCATTGGGAGGAAAAACCAATCAAAAATAATCACAAAAACTGTTTTTTTATTTTTTACTGGTTGAAGTTCATTTTGCGATAGTCGTTCCAAGACAACCATCTGTTAGTGTTTCTGAAATGATTATAATACCTAGCCAAATTGATACCAGTAAAAAGAAATAGAACATTTTAACCATATTTCTGATTCAAATTTTCTGTGAATAATCAGTTTAACCCCTTGGGAACGAGAGACACGTATACGTGCCGCAAAAAGGCTTAAGATTCCTTATTTACTCCCACTAGTAAAAATTTACTAAAAAATTTGCCTTATTTAATCGGAGAATTTTCTCGTTTTAAAATGGCACAAATTTCTGTTTTTAAAAACTGGTGACAAAAACTTTAAGAATTTCGTAAAAGGTTCCTGTCGCTAACGGGTTAAAAAAGACGAGTTTTCTATTGAAGTTATCTCTTGGAAGTTTTTACTAGCGGTAATCAAAGACTGAAAAAAAATAATAAAACAGCCGTCATCTTCTGACAACCTTCTCAGTTTCTTCACTCATATCTGTTAGGCAAAATATTATATGCCTCATTCTCTTTATTCATAACTCTACTGCTGAGAATATGCATTTTCATATAAATCTAAGATTCGTCTCAAGTTATCTTTATAAATATAATCCCGAGTACATTTTTTAATGCTCAGAATATGAAAATCACTAATTTTAAATGCTAAAAAATTTAAATTTAAAAAAAAAAAAAAAAAAAAAAAAGTAAAAATAGATTTACACAACTGTTTTACATGCTTCAAAACTACTTGATTCATTTTCAAAACGAATAAATAAAAATATTTTAAAATTGAATGGTCTATTAAACACCATTATTCAATTTATTCGTATTTTTTCATATTATGCATCTTATTTTTATTTTACTTGAATGTTTGTTTTATTTTGATTACTGTTGAGTAACTCGAGTCATACTTTTAGTAAATAAAGCACATAACTTACCTTTTTTTCATACAATATATTAAAATTATGGGACAAACACAATCTTCTTGTAAGCTAAAACACATTTGTAGTGTTGAGTTTAAGCATTTCTTGAAGTAAATAGTATGAAATTGAAACTAAAAAAATAATGGTGTTAAAAAGTTAAAATATGTAAACGATTTTTGCTCGTACGACGTGACTTACCGGCAAATAAGTTAATTTTTGAAAAAAAAAAATTAAAATAATGCCTATTTTTATCACGTCTTTTACAGAATTTTTAATCTTTTATCACCGGTTTTTCAAAACAGATATTTTTGCCAAATTAAATCACACAAATGCTCGGATTAAAGAATGAAAAATTTACAATACAAATTTACTGGTGAGAATAAATAATAAAAAAAATCATTATTGGAATACAGATGCTCGTACATGGTACGGGCAAATCATGATTGGCAAAAGCACGTTGCATATATGACGTACGGGCGAATCATGGAAGTGGATAAATAATCCTGTATCGTTGCATACTGAAATTTTGCATGTTGTCTATTCTTATTACTGCTTTTAAAATTTTTAATTTACACCTTTTAGCACTTGTTTTTACAGTTTTCTAAGTCTTAACCTCATCAGTCTTGAGAAAAATATTACGGGGAACCACAAAAAGCAATTTAATATTACTATTAAACGTTTCCAAAGGTGTATCAGAGAATATATCGATGCTTACCATATGCACGCATATATTTAAAAAATTTTTAATCCTCTGGATCCCAAACCGCCCGAGGTAATTTGAGATATTTTAATTCGTATATCTTAATTCCCACGAGAAAATTAAAACAGCAATATCTCGTTTAACCCCTTGGGGACAAAAGACACGTACACTAGGGTGGGCCGAAAAAAACTTTTTTTCGATTTTCGATTATGGCGGGTGCGGAAAAGTGGCCACTGGTGGCACTCAGTTCATACAAAAAATTTGAGATTTTTTGGACATTTTCTTACCCTGCCGCAAACGGCTTGAAATTTTGCAAAAAGTTCATTTTTGAACTTTTTTCGAAAAAAATTAAAAAATGTTAAAATAAATTTATTTTGGTTGTATTTACTTGGAAAGGCATATTTAATGTACCAAATGTTTAAATAATATCTGGTCATGCATTATTTAATATTTATGTGTATTATAACTTAGGCTATTTTTATAGCTTTTCCGCGTATAACAGGCAAAAGTTGTATTTGTTTGAATCGATCGTTAGTTTCTATATTATTTATGTCGCTTGGTCTTCTTTATATTTTTTCTATGTGTCAAACGTCATATATTTGGGGAAAAGACAGCAGTATACTTCAAAAACAAATCTGGAAGGTGAGAAAGTGGAGAATCAGCACTCTAAGCGAGCGCAATGACTCAGCGTAATACTCAGGGAGTGAAGGATGAAATAGTTGAGAGCCAAAATGCGATAAAGGATTCTTATTTATACTTGCTCAGTTACCTGCGACACTTGTTCAGTGTTAACGCGAAACCCTTTTGTAGTGATTATACAGTGCTTTTTGGGTCGTTTAATGTGCCATTATAGTGTTTTGTGCGTTTTATTACGACGAGCTTAGAAATGGCTAGTATAAAGGGCCATGACAATGCAAAGACACGCGATACCGTGAAAAATACCTTTTTGGGGGCATCATGCATATTGAAAGAATTGCAATTGCAAACTTATGCTGATAATCATGCGCCACTACTACTGGTTGCTTCACCATGTAGAAGTTGTGACAGCAGAGGATACGAATCTCGTCATCGATAAAAACAAAGTCAGAAGAGAGAAATAGAAACTTGGAAAGAAGATACAGGCAGAAGTTATTGAAAGAAGGAAAATTAAGAGTATATTTTTTGATGGTAGAAAGGATAAATGTATATTAAAAGGAAGAAAAATAACAACCGGCACCGTCGAGAGAAAGGCGAGGAACACATCACCGTGTTGTTTGAACCTGGTTAGGAATACTCGGGTCACTTGATACCTCGTTCCGTTTCCTTGATACCTTGTCAGTTCAGAAAAGTATAAGTTGTGGTGACTTGGAAGATTGTATAATGCTTTTGCTATTTCTTTTCCGTGACCGGAACGCGGTGATGTGTTCCTCGCCTTTCTCTCGACGGTGCCGCTTGTTATTTTTCTTCCTCTTAATATACTTTTATCCTTTCTACCATAAAAAAATATGCTTTTAATTTTCCTTCTTTCAATAACTTCTTCTGCCTGTATCTTCTTTCCAAGTTTCTATTTCTCTCTTCTGACTTTGTTTTTATCGATGACGAGATTCGTATCCTCTGCTGTCACAACTTCTACATGGTGAAGCAACCAGTAGTAGTGGCGCATGATTATCAGCATAAGTTGACAATTGCAATTCTTTCAATCTGCATGACGGCCCCAAAAAGTTACTTTTCACGCTATTGCGTGTCTTTGCATTGTCATGGCCTTTTATACTAGCCATTTCTAAACTCGTCGTAATAAAACGCACAAAATACTATAATGGCACATTAAACGACCCAAAAAGCACTGTATAATCACTACAAAAAGGTTTCACGTTAACACTGAACAAATGTCGCAGGTTACTGAGCAAAGATAAATAATAAGAATCCTTTATCGCATTTTGGCTCTCAGCTATTTCGTCCTTCACTTCCTGAGTATTACGACGAGTCATTGCGGTCGCTTAGAGTCCTGTTTCACCACTTTCTCACCTTCCAGATTTGTTTTTGAAGTATACTGCTGTCTTTTCCCCAAATATATGACGTTTGACACATAGAAAAAATATAAAGACGACCAAGGGACATGAATATAAAATATAGAAACTAACGATCGATTCAAACAAATACAACTTTTGCCTGTTATACGCGGAAAAGCTATAAAAATAGCCTAAGTTATAATACACATAAATATTAAATAATGCATGACCAGATATTATTTAAACATTTGGTACATTAAATATGCCTTTTCAAGTAAATACAACCAAAATAAATTTAATTTAACATTTTTTAATTTTTTTCGAATAAAGTTCAAAAATGAACATTTTTGCAAAAGTTCAAGCCGTTTGCGGCAGGGTAAGGAAATGTCCAAAAAATCTCAAATTTTTTGTATGAAATGAGTGCCACCAGTGGCCACTTTTCCTCACCCGCCATAATCGAAAATCGAAAAAAAGTTTTTTTCGGCCCACCCTAACGTACACGTGCCGCAAATAGGCTTGAAAATCCGTGTTCATTGACACCAATAAAATTATACTGTAAATACTGCTCTTTTTAATCAAGCATTTTCTCGATTTAACAAGGTACGAATTTCTGTTTTTTTAAACCGTTGACAAAACATCAAAAATTTCATAAAAGGCTCCCGTCTCGAAGGGGGTTAAATGATAACAAAACATTCCGTATTTTAGCCGTTACTAGTCGCGTGTCAGACTTTTTGCCGCCTGTATAACTTATCTTCTCCTAACTTGTATCACATTACAAATACAACGGAGATCTACCATGTAGCTGACTTTGAAGGTTTCTAGACCACCTTAGTGAAGTAACAGGACACTTCTGTTTTTCTTTCAGTACTTTTTTAGAAACAAAGTTGAAGTTGGCGAAAAAGTCTACATTACAATCACTAATGTCAGATCATTTTTACTTTTTCTAGTTACTCCAGATGTCATGAATAAAATGCATAATTTCAGAAAACTGCAAACTTATATTTTCATTGAAATGTTATTTTCGTATATTAGGTGAAAAAAGTTTCTTATTTTACTTATTTGGTATGCGTGGAGGGGGGAGGGGGGGGGTAGCGGCGAAAAGACCGCGCGCGACTAATGACGTTGTGAATAAAGACTGCTATTACTCGCGTGTTATATTAAACGAAATTAGCCATTGAATTTTTCTGGTGTAAAATCAGATTTAATGAGTTACATAATTTTCAGGGCGTGTTCTATCATGGGACTTAAAGGGTTAACCCTTTGAGCTCTGGGGTGTAAATTTCTTCAAAATTCCAAATGTCACATTGGCACCAGTATTTTGCAAAGAAAAAAACCGGTTAACGATAAACACGAAAAAATGCATTAAACTTTTTTTTAAGTAAATTTGGTAAAATTTCCTGGTGCCATTGTAAAATTTCGGAATTAAAATTATGTGGTAGAAAATTCTACCAGCAGAGCTCAAGGGGTTAAAAAAACATTCGGAATTCTAGAACGATATAAATTAATTTAAAGCCTGTTTGTTAGTGTTTCTTGCATGGGACTTCAGGACTGAGGAGGTTAATTTACATCTTTTAGTAACCTATTTTTGATGTATATAAAGTTTTAATTTACAGTTTTAGCAATTAAAATTATTATATTATTACAAGGTGTTAATTCGCAAATGAAATTCCTTTTATTAACTTTAATAAAATTAATTTTTATACACTCATAACTTTTTTCTTTCATTATCTGGTACAAAACTTCTTTTATCATTCAAAAATAAGACTTGTTATGGCGTATGCAATCAAGAAAATATAAATAAAAAGTTAGACCTTATACAAGTGAAATCTCTTTTCAAACCTTTTTTATCATACTATTAAATATTAGTACATTTTTTATTGAACAGCCGTTATATCAGATTTGAGGCAAAAATTCCTATCTTGTCTGCAAGACCACAGAAAACATACACAAAAGTACATTTGTTTGATTTAATTTTGTTTCTTTTCTTCAATTCCATTAAGAATATCCCTAAGAGATCAGCATTTCGATTTCATTGTTGATAACTTTGCACCCATTGTCAGTGTTAGATATCCTACGGAGTCCCTTCAGGAATATTTTCCTAATGTACCTAGATAGCAAAAGTCAAGATCTAGAGACTTATGACCAGTGTGGAGCGGAAATTATTTGAGTATGTATTTTATTCTTTAATTATGAAATATTGTATTAGATGAATTTATTGCAGAAACCTCGTAGTTTATTACTTTTTCAGTGGTGTTATTTATAGTTATAGAAATTTCTAATAATTATGAAAATATAAAAGTGAGTTGAAAAAATTAATGAATAAAAATAACCACTGTATAAGGTCCTAATTCTAATAATATTTTTAATTTGAAGGTATAGTTAACCCTTTCCGGCGCAATGTTACCACTCCAGCAACACCTAATTTTAATTCCAAACTTACAAACGGCACCAATAATATTTTAGTAAAATTTTACTTTTACGATAACAACTTAACCCTTTGAGCTCTGAGGTGTAAATTTCTTCAAAATTCCAAATGTCACATTGGCATTAATATTTTGCAAAGAAAAAAAACGGTTAATCATAAACACGAAAAAATTCATTAAATCTTTTTAAAATAGATTTGGTCGAATTTTCTGGTGCCATTGCGACATTTCGGAATTAAAATTATGTGGTAGAAAATTCTACCATCAGAGCTCAAGGGGTTAAATCAGGGAATTCTTAATTTCTAAAAAAGTCTTTTGTAAATTCCGGTGTCAGTCAGCAATTTCTGATTTTACGAACAGAATTTGTCTGGGCCGGAAAGGGTTAAATGCTTATTCTTTATCCAGATCAATTATCCAAACATATTGCTCTAAACTTATCGCTTCATATATTGGTAGATTAAATCCAAGAATTAATGACAGGGCTACTTTTTTTTGTTATTTAACTGTGAATTTTTTAGTAATTTTTAAAATTTCCTTAGCTTAATGAAATTCATAATTTGTAAACAACATTAAAAAAGCCTTTTTTTTCATTTTGTGTTGACATGTACAAAAAAAAAAAAAAAAAAAAAAAAAAACAGAGCAACATAAAAAATATTTTGCTAACAATCCATTAATTTATTAGATTTAATACATGGTTTGTACACACGAAATAATTTTCATATTCTGTAGAAACATGCATTTTCATTTATAAAACAGAAATTCAACTTTTGCTCAAAGTATCTTATTAAAAAAATAAAGAAAAAAAAGAATAACCTGAATGTTTTTTTTAGTCATGCCAAATGAAAATTTTCGTAATACGTTCAATAAAAACAAAAGTGTTGCATGTTCATAGGATTATTTACTTATTCCCTGTAAAAACTTTTGTTTTATCAATATAAATTAAAAAATACATAAATTCGTTTTGTCTATTATAAAGAAAATATTAATAATAAGTTAGACCTCATACAAATAAAATCTCTTTTCAAATATATTTTATCATAGTCTCAAATATTAACCACTTAATCGTCGAAGCCCGAGACATTCACGTGCTGCAAGTTTCACGGCTGTTATTCAGAATTGTTTGATTCCCACCAGTTTTATAAAATAGTGTAATTGGTTTTATTCTGGCATCGTCTTACTTGTCATTAAATAAGATGAATATTTTTTTTCCAAAAAAGTGGTAGCAATAATAAATTTGAATTTTTAAACCGTAATTTAATGGGACCATTAAGGGGTTCATTTTCTTTCATTATCTAGTACAAAACTTCTTTTATCATTCAAAAATAAAACATTTCTTATGGCATATGCAATCAATAAAATAAAAATAACAAGTTAAACCTCATAAAAATGAAATCTCTTTTCGAACCTTTCTTATTATACTCTCAAATATTAATACATTTCTTATTCATAGCCATTATAACATATTTGAGGCAAAAATTCCTATCTTGTCTACATTTGTTTGATTTCATTTTGTTTCTTTTGGTCAATTCTATTAATGATATCCCTAAGGGATCGGCATTTCCATTTCATTGTTGATAATTTAGCATCCACTGTCAGTCTTAAATATCCTACGGGGTTCCTTCAGGAATATTTTCCTAATGTACCTATATAACGAAAGTGAAGATGTAGACCTAGAGATATATGACCATTGTGGAGCTTAAATCATTTGAATAAATATTTTATTATTTTATTATGAAATATTGTACCAGATGAATTTATTGCAGAAATCTGGTAGTTTGTTTCTTTTTCGAAGGAGTTATTAATACTTATCAAAATCTCTTGTAAAGATGAAATTATAAAAGTTAGTTAAAAAAATTAATAAGCAAAAATAAATACAGCTCATATTCAAAATATTAGAATAATTGAGAAAAAATAATAAGAAAAAATTATTAGTCATTTATTTATTTTTTATACTAAGTAAATGTAATTAAATTTCTTATAAATTAAATCTGGAATGTTTAGATAAGATTTTAACATTTATAAAATATAAAATACAGCACAATAAATTAGGTATACAGCTTCCTTAAACACACCAGAATATTAGAATAAAATTTAGATTGGTTCAAAATATTAGAATATTTTATTTTACGCAACAATATTACCTTATGAATATGAAGTAAATGGTAGTTAATATTTTGTAGCATCCCCTTTAGCTTTCATAACAGCGTACAATCGATCTTGCATACTATATACAAGGTGTTTACAAACATTTCTGTCAATATTAGCCCAAATAGACTTTATACGTGCCACTAACTCAGTTTTACTTGAAGGAGGATTTTCTTGAAGTTTTTTCTTCATTATACACCATAAGTTTTCGATGGGATTAAGATCTGGTGAATTTGGTGGCCAAGGAAGTACCTTAATGTTGCGTTGGCGGAACCAATTCTTAGTTGACACCGAGGTATGCGGGGACGCTAAATCTTGTTGAAAGATGAAATCATCTTCGAATAAATCTTCTGATGATGGAATCATGTAATATTCTAAAATTTCTTGATATATCAGAGAGTTAACCTTTTCGTAGACGATGCATAACTTTCCAGGTCCTTCTGCACTCATACAACCCCAAACCATGACACTAGCAGCAAATTTTACGGAACGTTTAAGGCATTCTTTATCAAATGCTTCTTGCTTCATTCTCCAAACTCGAATACCTAGATTACCATATGAAACACAAAACATACTTTCATCACTAAATAATATATTTTTCCAATCTTCATTGCTTTATAAACGTCTTGATTTACACCAATTCAATCTTATACGCTTTTGTCTTGCAGTCATGAGAGGTTTTGTTTTCGGTACACGAGATTCAAATTTAAATTTATGGAGACGTCTTAATGTTGTCGATGTAGAAACTTCAACTCCTTCTTCTTTCCATTTTCGGTGCAAGAATCGCACACTTTTAAAACGGTTTTTCTTAACTATACGCTTCAGTTTCCTGTCATCTCTAGCAGATGTTTTTGGTTTTCGGCCACCATTTCGGCGATTATTTTGAAATTTTCCAATTTTTGAATATTGTGTTAGTATTTTACTAACGCTCGATTGCGAACAATGTAAATAATTCGCTATAAAACATTGATTTTTACCGTGCCGATACAAATCAACCATACGAAGTTTAGTAGATTCAGGAATATCACTCACACAGCCCATTTTAAGACGAAAAAGAAACAAACTGCAAAAAAGAATACTGATTTTAAATAAAATAGTCTGAATTTAATCAATGATGCCACCAGTTAAGAATTGGTAATAATTAAAGGAGAATTAATGTGAAATATTCTAATATTTTGAACCACTTGAATAAATATTCTAATATTTTGACTTTTCAAAATAATTTTTTTTTTGCAATTAATCTTTTCAAAAATGATATTAAATTTAAGATAACAAGTAAGTTTAATCAACAATAAGTTCTTAATAAAAATATCGTTTGCATATTTTCATTAAAAGACATTAAATTACCAAACGATATTTTCAATTTCTAAAAAAAAGGTAATTATTCTAATATTTTGAATATGAGCTGTACTATATATGATTCTAATTCTAATAATATTTTTAATGTGAAGTTATATTTAAATGTTTATTCTTTATCGAGATCAAAAAATCTGAACTTATTGCTTTGAAACAATATATAGGTAGAATAAATCAGAGAATTGGACAGATGGCTGCTTTTTATGTCATTTAACTGTGTATGTTTTAATAATTTTCAAATTTTCCTTAGCTAAATAAAATGCATAATATGTGTACAATATTTTAAAAAAAACTCTTTTATTTCTTTTTGTGCTGTCAAGTACAAAAAGAACCAAAGTAACATAAAAAAATGTTTTGATAACAATCTATAATTTTCTTACTTTTAATACATGGTTTTTACACGCGAAAGCATTTTCATATTCTGCAGAAAATGTGATTTTTCATTTACAAAAATAAAATTTAAATTTGTCTAAAAATATCTTATTACCAAAAAAAAAAACACAAATGTTTTTTTAGTCTTATCAAGGGAATATTTTAAAAATATTTTCAACAAAAGAAAAATTGTTGTACGTTTATATTTTTATTTATTTATTCCTTGCAAAAACTTTTTCTTATCTGTATACACTAAAAATATTTAATTTGCATTTTTTAACACTATCAAACTGATTGGTAAATTAACAGTTGGAAATATTTAATTCGTATAAAAATATATAGAAAGTTACTGTGTATACAATACAAAAAATGTAAATAGTATGTTAGACCTTATACAAATGAAATCTTTCTTCAAACCTTTCTTTTCATAGTCTCAAATATTAATACATTTCTTATTATATAGCCATTATAACAGATTTGAGGCAAAAATTTCTATCTTGTCTGCAATACCAAAGAAAACATACAGAAAAGTACATTTGTTTGATTTCATTTTGTTTCTTTTCTTCAATTCCCAAGAAACAGCTTTTCGATTTCATTGTTGTTCTTTCGCACCCAATGTCAATCTTAGATATCCTATGGGGTCCCTGCAGGAATATTTTCCTAATGTACCTAGATAACAAAAGTGAAGATCTAGAGACATATGACCATCGTGGAGCGGAAATTATTAGAATATATATTTTATTCCATTATTATGAAATATTGTATCAGATGAATTTAATGTAGAAATCTGGTAGTTTATTTATTTTTCGGTAGAGATATTTATAGTTATCAAAATCTCCTGTAAAGATGAAAATATAAGCTTATGTTAAAAATATTAATAATTTAAAATAACCTCTGTATATGATTTATATTATAATAATTTGTTTAATGTGAAGGCATATTTAAATGTTTTTTCTTTATTCTAAGACGAAAAATCTGAACTTATTGCTTTGAATCTTAGTACAGTCGACTCTCGTTAATTCGAACTCGTCGGGACCACAAGAAATGTTCGAATTATCCGAAGTTCGAATTATGGAAAACATTCTTAATATGGTACTATTACAAAGGAATTAATGTTATGGTGTTTTTAAACTTTTTCGTCTGTTATCATTAGAATATGACTTAATATTAAATTAGAATGTATAAATAAATAAACTAATTAAAAAATTAGAAATAAGCACGATGGAAGAAAAATTTAAAGTGTCACTGATAAACAGACGGGGTACTAAGAAAGTGGATATCAAATGCATTGTATTATAAGTATATTCGCTCGAAACAATTTTCACAAAAATCAAAGAAAGAAAGTTATTCAAAGCATATGAAATCCGTGAGAAAAAAAAAGGAAAATAAAAAATCGGAATTCTCATTAATTTGAATTAAACGGAGTCAAGAGAAAATGAGTTCGAATTAATGAAAAATTTTAACGTTATTCTGCCATTGAAAATTTCGGGACTTCATGTTTAGTTCGAATTAAGCGAAGATTCGAATTATCCGATTTCGAATTAACGAGAGTCGACTGTATATAGGTAGATCAAATCCGATAATCAGACATAGGGATGCTTTTTATGTCATCTAACTGCGACTATTACTTTTTGTACTTTTTAGTACAGTCAAACCTCGTTAACATGCACACGCTTAACATGAAATGCTTTTAACATGAATTGTTTTCACAGTCGCCTATAAAGACGAATGCAAAGATTTAATACTGATAACGTGAACAAAATTTTGATTCCCTTTGATGTACAAGTTAGCGAGGTTCAATTATAATTTTCAAAATTCCCTTAGCTAGATAAAATGCACTATTTGTATACAATAATTAAGGGAAAAAAAATATTCTTTTTTGTACAGAACAACATAAAAAAATATTTTCATAACAACCCATTAATTCCTTACTTATAGTGCATTGTTTTTATAGGCAAAAGCATTTTCATATTCTGCAGGGAAAATGCATTTTTATTTATAAAACAGAAATTTAAATTTGGCTCAAAATATCTTTAGGAAATAAAATTTATTTGAATTCTTACTAAATGAATATATTCAAAAATACAAAATTTTTGCATGTTCATATTTTTATTTATTTTTTCCCAATAAAATCTTTTTCTTATTAGTATAAACTGACAGTATATCTAAAGTTATTGTGTACATAATAAAGAAAATATAAGTAATAATTTTGACCTCATACAAATGAAATCTCCTTTCAGTCATTTCTTATCATATACTGAAATATTAATAAATTTTTTACTACTTTGCCATAATAACAGATTTGAGGCAAAAATTACTTTCTTGTCTTCAAGACCAAAGAAAATATACAGAAAAGTACATTTGTTTTATTTCATTTTGTTTCTTTTGTTCAATTATATTAAGGATATCCCTAAGGGATCAGAATTTCGATTTCATTGTTTATAACTTTGCAACCATTGCCAGTCTTGGATATCCTACGGGGTCCCTTTTGGAATATTTTCCTAATGTACCTAGATAACAAAAGTGAAGATCTAGAGACTTATGACCATTGTGGAGCGGAAATTATTTGAATATATATTGTTTTCTATGAAATATTATATCAAATGAATTTATTGCAGAAACCTGGTAGTTTGTTTATTTTTCGGTGGTAATATTTATAGTTATCAAAAACTTTTGTAAAGATGAAAATATAACAGTAAGTTAAAAAAAATAATAATTAAAGTTAACCACTGCATATGATTCTAATTATAATAAAATTTTTAACGTGAAGTTATATTTAAATGTTTATTCTTTATCCAGTTTGAAAACCTAAACTTATTACTTTGAAACGTAATATATAGTAATTTAAATCCGAGAAATGGACATAGAGGTGCTTTTTATGTAATTTAATTGCGACTGTTACTTTTTGTACTTTTTAATAATTTTGAAAAATGTCGCAGTTAAACAAAATGTACAATTTGTATACAATATTTAAGGACAATCTTTTTTATCAATTCTTTTTTGTACAGAACATAGAAAATATCTTCACAACAATCCATTTATTCCTTACTTTTAATGCATGGCTTTTACAGCCAAAGCATTTTCATATTTTGCAGAAAAAGCGCATTTTTATTTATAAAACAGAAATTTAAATTTGGCTCAAAATATCGTTTTAAAAAAATGTATTTTATATCTTACCAAATAAAAATTTTTGAGATATCTTCAATAAAAGCAAAATTTTTTCATGTTCATGTTTTTATTTATTTATTCCCTGTAAAAAAATTTTCTTATCAGTGTAAACTGAAGGTATATATATCGAAAGCCATTGTGTATACAATTAAAAAATATATAAATAATATTTATTTGTTTGTATTTATGTTGGCCAATTATCTACACTGTGAGATATAGGCCCTAAGAGGTGGGATGCCCTCCGTGGGGGTCTTTCTAAGGGAACCTAACCCGTATTTAAGCAAGGTTCGAAGAAAAACACGGAAAACTCCGAACGGTTAGGCCGACGGTCGCGATTGGGTTCGAACCCAGCACTTACCGACTACCAGTTTGGAGGTCAGAACCTCGCGGCCTTATATAAATAATAAGTTAAACAACAAAAAAATGAAAATTCTTTTCAAATATTTCTTATCATATTCAGAATTAATAAAAAAAATTCTTATTACTTAGCCATTATAACAGATTTGGGACGAAAATTCCTATCTTGTTTTTAAGATCAAAGGAAATATACAGAAAAGTTTGATTTCATTTTATTTCTTTACTTGATTCCTATTAAGGATATACCAAAGGGATAAGCTTTTCGATTTCATTGTTGCTAACTTAGCACACACTGTCAGTCTCAGATATCCCATGGGGACACTTCAGGAATATTTTCCTAGTGTACCAAGATAACAAAAGTAATGATCTAGATATACAGGGTGATTAAAAAAAACGTGGACAAAATGATATGACAAATCAAGCATACAACAAGGATAAAAAATCACATAGGAACATAGAGTCGCAAACTACTTATTGTGTCACAAATGCAGGGTGTTTCATTCTAGCTGCACCCGGTTTGAAAGTAATAATTTCGAGGAAAATAAATATATTGTAATAAAAATACAACGATATGTACCTTGTTTTGTGTGAAATGTGATAACATTACGAAAAGATCTGGAAAAACACATTGCTCAAGCAATCGATGATGCCGTATGAACTGATTATGACAGTCCAAAATGTGAGGTGCCAAGTGCATATTGCTGGTGCGCATAGTGCAAACTTCTACCACTTTTGTTTGGTGTTATCACATTTAAAACAAAGGTGAGAATGTCCGTTAAATGTTTTATTATAATGTACTTCAGTTTTCTGAAATTTATTACTGTCAACCCAAACTGAGTAAGGATGAAACACCCTGTATTCTTGACACAATAAGTGGTTTGCGGCCCTATGTTCCTATGTGATTTTTTTATCCTTGTCGTATGCCTGAATTGTCGTATCAATTTGTCCGCATTTTTTTGAATCACCCTGTATATGACTATTGTACAGCGGAAATTATGTGAGTGTATTTTAGAATTTTATTTTGAAATATCGAATAAGATTAACTTATTGCTGTAATCTGGTAGCTTATATCTTTTTTGGTGGAGTTTTTTATATTTATGAAAATTTCTTGCAAAGATGAAAATATACACGTGAGTTTAAAAAACAAGCAAAGATAACCACTGTTTTTGATTCCAATTCTAATAACATTTTTACTGCAAATGTATATTTATACGCTTGTTCTTTAACTAGGTCGAAAATCTGAACTTATTGCTCTGAAACTAGGTAGATTAAATCTGAGAATTTAACATGAAACTGATTGTTTATGTCATTGAACTGCGCAATTTTTAGTATTTTTTGAAATTTCCGTAGTTAAATAAAATGCATAATCTGTATACGATATTTAAGATTTTTTTCTTTTTTGTTTTGCTATGGAAACAGAGTAATATAAAAATAATTTGATAACAGTCTATTAATACCTTACCTGTAATGCATGATTTTATAGGGGAAAACATTTTCATATTCTGCAAAGAATGTACATTTTCATTTATAAAACAGAAATTTCTATTTGGCACAAAATATCTTATTAAAATAAAAAATTTAAAAACAAAGATTCTTGTTTTAACCAAATAGATTATTTTGAAATATTTTGAATATTATTCGAAATATTTAAATTCGATATATATATTATTGATCGACATCGAATAAACGACTTTTTTTAAAATTAATAACTCCTTAATTTAAGCCTTCGTTGTAAAGATAAAATTTTATTAAAATATTCTCTGTGCCGTTTATAAGTTTGGAATTAAAATTAGGGGTGATAAAAAAAAGAGTGGCACCACTGCTCCGAATGAGTTAACTCTTTCTGGCCCAGGCAAATTCTGTTCGTAAAATGAGAAATTATTGAATGACACCGAAATTTACAAACGTCTTTTTTAGAAATAATGAAATCTTTAATGTTAGCTTTCATTGTAAAATCAAAATTTTATTAAAAATTTCTTGTCGCCGTTTGCAAGTTTCGAATTAAAATTAGGTTTGTCCGGAGTGGGACCACAATGGCGAAAGGGGGTAAGGATATACCAAAGAAATCAGCAGCATTTCGATTTCATTGCTGGCAACTTAGCACCCTTCAGGAACATTTTCCTTGAGAGCCTAGATAATATTGATCTACACATATATGACTATTGTGGAGTGGAAATTACGTGAATACATTTTAGAAATTTATTATGAAATATTGGATCAGGTTAACTTATTGCTGAAATCTGGTAGTATATATATATATATATATATATATATATTGAAGTACATTTATTTCATTTCATTTTGTTTCTTTAGTCCGATTCTATTAAGGATATGCTTAAGGGATCAGCATTTCGATTTCATTGTTGGTAACTTTGCGCCCAATGTCAGTCTTAGATATCCTACGGGGACCCTTCAAGAACATCTTCCTAGTGTACCTAGATAACAAAAGTAAAGGACTAGAGACATATGACCCCACCAGTGGGCGCGAGGTTCTGACCTCCAAATTGGTTGACGGTAGGTGCTGGGTTCGAACCCAATCACGACTTTTGGAGTTTTCCGTGGTTTTCTTCGAGCCTTGCATAAATAGGTTCCCTGAGAATTTAGGTTCCCTGAGAAAGACCCCCCACGGAGGGCATTCCACCCCTTAGGGCCTATATCCGAATGTGTAGATAATTGGCCGACATAAATACAAACAAACAAACAAACTAGAGACATATGACTGTTGTAGAGGGTGAATTATTTGAATATATATTTTATACTTTTATTGTGAAATACTGCATGAGATTTTATTGTATAAATTTGGAGGTTTATTTCTTTTTCGTTGGTAAAAATTATTTAGAATTGCATTCCTGACCCCCTTAGAGGAACACGAATATTTTTTTAGACTTAGCGAATAAGTTCTTTTGAATTATTTCCCATAAGAGCAAAACTTTTACACAGTCATCATTTTATTAAATATTTATTATTTTGTATAATCTTTTTCCTATCATTATAAGCTAAAACGATAACGAAAGTTTTTGAGTATTCAGTGAAAAAGATACAAATATTAAGTTAGAACTCATATAATAGATAGCTGCTTTCTAGCATCTCTTATCATATGTTTAATGATGTATTTTTTATTGCATCGTCATTATAACAGATTTCGACTTTATGGCTGAAATTCGTGTCTTATTTGCAAGAGCGAATAATATACAAAGAAAATACAAAGTACGTTTATTGGACTTCATTTTGCTTATTTGGTTCAATAGTATTCAAGATATGCCTAAGGGATCAGCATTTCGATTTCATTGTTGATAACTCCGCCCCCACTGTCAATCTTAAATCTATCCTGCGGGGAGCCTCCCAGAACTTTTGTCTGGTATACGTTGATAACAAAAGTGAAAATGTAAAGATATATAACTGCTTGGAGCTGTTAATTCATTTATGGTAGATTTCTTTATAGGTTTAATATATTTGATAGTAATGATGGATTTAATACAGATTAAAATAACAGAAAGAAGATAAGTAAAAATACGAAATTCACTATATACTTTTTATGAATGTATTAAATTAATTTTTGTAGTAAAAAAAAATAATAAAATAAAATGGCGTACAACATGCGTCAAGGGCTTTTAAAGCTAAAATATTAAATTTAAATATTAAAGGAGAAATGTGTTTAATGTCTAATAATAATTTAAAAACAAGCTACCCCGTTTATAAACAACTTTATTGATAAAAGGAATAGAATAAATTACACAGATACATAAACAGCAAATCCTGTACTCCAACGGTAACTTCCAAAGCGCCCTCTGAATAATATTACCAGTGTGTTCCCCTTTTTAAATTTAGATTCTTGATTGGAACTACTTTTTTAGAATGATAAAATTCGTATTATTTAATGACATATTGAGTTAGGTGAAAACGAAAGATTTTTGGCACTTGAAAAAACTGGTGCCAAGAAGAAATGTGAATTTAAAAAAAGTAGATTTTGGCAACACAGCACCTGAATACTAGGCCTGAGAATTGACAGGAAAATTGCGGCTGTCGAGTTTTTTTAAACGTTAATACAGTCCTCTGAAGTTACAAACCAGTATTTTCTAAAGTTTTCTTTTACTTATTTAATCTTGAAAGAATAAGATTTAAAAAAAAGTTTAGAAAGTATTGGTATTAAAATTCAAGAAACAGTTCAAAATCTGAAATAAATCAGCCTATGACGGCCGCTATTTTTGTGTCAGCGCGGTCTCAGACTTCATATTCATGAGGCGATTTTTTTTATAACAAAATAATGAATGAGGAAAAAAGTGAGAACTTCAACTTTAAACATGGGCTGAAGATTGAAGGTTCTCAAGGAAGTGGGTAGATTAAGCATATATGTTTCTCACATAATAATGAATGAGCATATAAAATATTGAAATCCAATTTTAAACATAGGTTGAACATCGAAGGGTCTCCAGGAAGTGGGTAAATTAATCGCATATGTTGATCACATAATAATGAATGACCATTAAAATGTGGAACTCCAACTTTAAATATAGATTGAACAACGGATGATCTCCTGAAGCATATATGTTGCTCACTTAATAATGCATGAGCATATAAAATTGAAATACAACTTTAAACATAGGTTAAATATCGGAGGGTCTCCAGGAAGATGGTAAATTAGTAGATTAAACGTATTTGTTGCTCACATAATAATGAATAAGCATATAAAGCAGTAGCGGCTGGTCAGGGGGTACCGCATCAATTTATTCACACCACTAAAATTGTACGGCTATTTCAGTTTTATTTAATCAACTAAATTTGTCGAATAAATAATATGAAAGATTCTGTTAAATTTTAGTGGTGTGCAAAACTGGATGCAGCACTCCCTGGCGAGCCGTTACTGATATAAAACATTGAAATCCAACTTTAAGCATAGGTTGAACATCGGAGGATCACCAGGAAATGGGTAAATTCAACATATATGTTGCTCACATAATATTGCATGACCATATAAAATAGTGAAATCCAACTACTTTAAACATAGGTTAAACATCGGAGGGTCTGCAGGAAGATAGTAAATAATTCGCATATGTTGCAACGTATTAATGAATGAGCGCAGAAGAAATCGAAAATCAAACTTTAAATACATGTTGAAAATCGAAGAGTTTTCAAGAAGTAATTAAATTAATCTCATATGTAGCTCACACAATAATAACTGAGTGCATAAAAAAAATTAAAATTCAAACTTTAAATATAGGCTGAACATCAGAAGGTCTTTAAGGAGAGGGTAAGTTAATCGCAAATGTTGGTCTACACAAATAAATAAGCAGATAAAAAAAAAAAAAAAAAAAAAAAAAAAAAAACTTTAAACATAGGTTGAATATCGAAGGTTCTTAACCCCTCGCAACGGGAGCTTTTTACGAAATGTTTAATGTTTTGTCATCGTTTTTTATTAAAAACAGAAATTTCTGCCTTATCAAATCGAGAAAGTGCTCCCATTTACTAAGGCAAATTTTACAGTAAAATTATACTGATGGGGATAAGCAGTGATTCTTAAGCCTTTTTGCGGTGCGTATACGTGTCGCTCGTCACCAAGGGGTTAAACAAGAATGCAAATGACGCGCATATCTTACTCACAGAGTAGTAAATGAGTACAGAAAAAATCGAAATTATACTATTAAACATTGGTTGACCGTGGAAGGGTCATTGGAAAGATGGTAAATGAAATGCATATGTTATTCAAGTAGGCATTTCAGGATTAGCAACACGCGCATTCAGTAGGTAGCTCGAGTATTTAATCATTTCCGGTGCGGAGAAATTTTGTTTGTAAAATGATTAAAGATGGTCTGACACGAGAATGTTCAAAACAATATTTATAAGGGAATAAAACCTTGATTAATAAACCTTAAATATATATATATATATATGTATGTATAAAATTCTGGGTGCCAGTACCCTTAAAACTAGCTTTTTTTTTTTTCGTGTGTGTGTGTGGACACTTTTCGCTAAATAATTAAAGATTAACCATTTGAGGAGCAAACAATGTCTCTGATATATTGAAAAATTAAAAATTAAAATAAGTAAAAGTATTTCTTAAACGTTTTGACCCCAAAGTTAAAAATATGTAACTTCGTTAAAAATTTCTGGTGAAAATCTTGTTTAAATTAGGTGGGATGAAATATATCCCACCGCCCCTCAAGAGGTTAAATCTAATGTATGCACCTTATCTGGCGCAGTGGTACCACGCCGGGGGGCTTTTTCAGAAAAAATCACGTTTTGAGCACCTTATCGCCAAAGCAACGGTTGGCGCGGAGATGAATTCAATCCTACGCACCAATTCTTGTTTGTGACGTCATACTCGAATAGAAACCTCTTCCTTTCTGAATTGTGTCTAAAATGTTTTCTATCCCTTTGCTTATCCATAACAGTGCATAAAGTGTTCTTTTTTTCAATGTCTGTTGATTTTTAAATATCAAATAAATAATTTATCATACAAAAAAGGCTAAAAAAATAAAACCAGGTTTAAAGTTTTGTGCACATACTTTAATTAGCCTCCGATGCTATTTCTTTCAGACAAGCTAAAAAATGTCGTGTCCTCAGCCCTGAATTTTCTACTCAACCGATTTTGATATTTATTTTTTTAAATGAAAGCTATTTATTTGTAGTTGTGCCCATTTTAGCTATTTTTTAATTTATTTCAATTTTTATATTTTATTTTTAATTTTAAATGCTTTTTACGATATTTCTTAAATATGGTGGCAACTCAGTTTAGCTTTTCTCTCGATAATAAAAATTTATTTTCCATTATCACTTTCCACGAGTCAGAAGCTTTATTTCATCAGTGAACATGTCGTTGCATTTAAAGGAAAAAAGTCAATTGTTTTCGTAAAATTTAACCAGAATAAAATGATTGCGTATAATTATGCACTAATTGAGGTATAAAAAATATATTTACTGAGAAATAATAATAATAATGTAAATAAAATAACAGAAAGTAATTTATGATAAAAATTAATGCCTGAAGAAAAATTTCAAAAGAGAAAAATGATGTCATTCAGCAATCAGATAAATAGGAATTACAATATTATTACGGATGACTTTTTCATATTACTAATAACAGTAACTTTTAAAAAACTTTTGAAGAGAAAATGACGTCACTATTTAAAACATCGCATTTTTACTAATAACGATATTACATTTCAATATTTCTTTTCATTATGGACACTGAGATTGAGATTTTACTTTCAGACGACTTCAGTTACTGGAAATAATGTCACAGTAAAAATTAAATTAGTTTTTTTTTTTTTTTTTTTTTTTTTTTTTTTTTTTTAACAAAATTATTATTATTATTATTATTATTTGTGAGTGCATATAAAATAAAATTTCTGGATTTCGCCGGCACTCAGATTACAATTTTAACTGAAGATGTGCGAATATTTGCATGCAAAATTGTAACTGGCAAACTTGACATTAAGTTTGGAAATATATTTATTATATTTTGATTCAATAATGTAATTACTTTTGCTTTTTTTTAAAACCAAATCGATGGGGTCTTTTAAATATTTCATTCGTCGAATTCGATGGAATTCCACTCGTTTTATTGTTAAAATGCATTTTCTTTTTCTCAGCGTCTTTAAAAAAGCGTTTTAACTAAAGAAAAAATCCGTTTTTGATGGATCTAGTCAATTCATCAAAGCACGTCAAATTGTATCTCTTTATTATTCCGAAATTCCAATGACTCAGAGAGAGATTGCTAATCAATTGGGTATTTCACGCCGTTCTGTTTGCTATTATATTGATAAACACAAGAAAATGAAGTTAGTTCATTGCATTGTAAACGGGGTCGATCTTCTAAAAGACCCTATCGATTTTTTTTTTTCTAAATCGGAGGCGAAACTAAATTCTGCAATGGCAGAATCTACATTCAACTTGTTTTTTTTATTTGTTTGCTTTTTAATTATTTACTTTTTAGGAATCTTTCTGTCCTATTTATTACTTTGAGGTAACTATAAATAAAGAGTCAATTATTCAAATTTTGTTCCCCATCCCCTTCCTAAAAAAAGCTTGTTTTTATTTCATTCCCACCAAATTTTAAATAATCCAAACTTTTAATTTTTCTATTTGCTTATTTGATTAAACACAATATTCTTTTAATTTAGGTAAAATTTTGATTCTAAAATACGATAGATCGTTTGCCGCCATTTCGGATGAAAATCAAAACAGAACGACGATTGGCGTTTGGCGATGCAACTAGCTGAACGTTCTCGTTTTCGCCATCTCGCCAAGGCTGGTGCTCAAGACGTGATTCTTTCTGAAAAAGCCGTCGGGGGCCACCTAATTTTAATTCCAACGAACCAACAATGTTTTAATGAAAATTATCAATCACAAAGAAAGTTTAAACTAACGAGTTTTTTATTACTAAAAAAGTTTCTTGAAAATTCCGGTGTCAGTTATGGACAGAATTTTCCTATGCCGAAAAGGGTTAAAATAAAAATAAATAAATCTACCTTTTTGGATGCGTTGGAAGGACATATATAAAATTTAAAATTATGCATATATTTTATCACAACAAAGAAAATGTGATGTGACATTGATTATGAAAAACTTTTTTGACATCCATTATATTTTTCGTATAATATTAGAAAAGTATCTCACAGTTCGTCTGATCATAGTAAAGCAGACGAATAGACAGAGAAAGTATATGATTACAAAACATAAAAATTAAAGGTTCTTATTTATAGTACGTAAATAATTACACATTTAGTCATACCCCTAGTAATCATTATTTATATCTCCAAGTTTTTACATCACTAAAAACTTACATATTAACCTTTAATAATACGTGGATGCAAGCAAATTTTCTGTACACCGGTTTCTTTTGTTTTAATGGAAAAACTGCGGGTCGTAGTAGTATGATTCTTGTATATTTTTGCATAACATAAATACCTATTCTGTATATGCAAACTTTATGATCAGACACTATAACAAAGTTTAAAGTATATGATTTTTTTTTATTTAAGATGTAATATTATTTTCTATATTTACTGTATTATTAAAAATACTGAAACATGTCTTCCATGATACCATATCACATACCATTTACCATAAAATAGTTATATACTATCAAATTAAAAAATCGATTAAAAATGCATAAATGCTAAAATTATTATTCAAATTCCAGCTCAGTTTTAAAAACTTGTTGATGTTTTGTCGAAATGTAGTTTTCTTTTTACGCAGCTTTTTAGTATAAGTAATTAATTCTTTATTTATGTGGCAATAATTACTCTCCAAGGATTTCAAAACTTTTTGAAAATTTCGAAATTGGCTGAAATTTACTTTTAAAAGGTAAAATTATCGATTCATTCATTAAAGCATACTTAAAATTCGCCAAACTATGCAAAACTTTAAAAATACTTCGCTTGCATAACACATTAAAATGTTTTTTTTTTTTTAATAAATATTTTCTACAACTTATTAAATGCCTGGAGTAATATTAAACTTTTGTAGCAAACTGTTATAATTTCTAGAAAATCTATGACTTTTTCCGCTAGTTCTTGAGTCAAATTATTAATTAGAAATAATAATCATGATTTATTATTCTAATTAGTAAAATTTTGGTGCAAATTTTGTATCTTTTTTTCAAGCATTTTCTTGATTCAATTCGGGAAGAATTTCTGTTTTGAAAAACCGGTGATAAAAAATTAAAAATTCAGTAAAGAACGGGAAATATAGCCATTTTTTTTAAATATTGATTAGTTAACTTCTTAAGGGAAGGAAACCCGTAAGAAAAAAAAACCAAAATTTTTATTATTGATTTTAAAGTAACAAATTTTGGTGTACTATTTAAGAATCTTTTTGTAAAGAATAATTAGCAAAAAAATTCACTTTTTATTAAAAAATATTTTTTTATGTCGATTTTTATCTTTTTTTTTTTTTTTTTTTTTGTAAAAAAATACACTTTTTAAAATTACTACTCCTCATACAATTTTCAATATTTTGGTATTACTAAAATTTCTTAAATAGTGTTATAGTATATGGAAACAACCTAGGGAGAGATATTTTTAATTTTCTATTTTAATCAGCTAAAAAAAGAAAGAAAGAAAGAAAGAAAGAAATTATGCATGGTAAATTTCCTTAAATTCGTTATAATTTTCATGTTTATCAAGTTATGTAAAATTTTCAGAAATAGTTAAAAAATATATCTCTCCTCACTTTTGTTGCAATTTTTTTTAAGATTCCAAAAAAATAAACACTTTGTTTCTAAACCATTTTACCACTGAGCCTTAGTACATTGAACTTAGGCAAAATATGGAAAAAATCATTTTCAGGTAAACACATTTTAAAATGGCCGCTAGTCCTTTAAACTCTAGTGACTACAATTAAAAAAAGCTCATTTGCTACCTGTTCCAAGTGTCCCCGAGTTCTGAAATTTTGCATGGATATTCGCAAATATGCATTTTATCGGTTTCTGAGATTTTTTTTTTTTTTTTTTTTTTTTTTGAACTTTTGATGATTTTTGGCCGAAAATGAGGTTCGGGTCTCCCTTAACTGCCGAAACTTAAAAAAAAAAAAAAAAAAAAAAAAAAAAAAAAAAAAAAAAGATTTTTTTTTTTTTTTTTTTTTTTTTTTTGCTAAAAAAATTGCCACCGCAAATTTTCGAAAATAATCTTTTCTTTATTTAATGGTAAAAGTTTATTTTTGTTAATAAAGCAAAGTTTTTAACTCAAAAAAAAATGGTTGTTCGATAGTTAATTCCAGAAATATGCATTTATTTGAGCGAGACGTATATATACGCTCGGGGCAGTTAAGGGGTTAAAAGATTAAACACAACGTTATGATGAAAAATCGTTAAATAAAAATTAACTCAAATTCACCAAATTTGTATCCATGCATAAAGTGAAACATACACCTAAAATTAAAACATTTGAAAAGTTAATTTTAATTCGGACAGCAACTTTTTTAATGCAATGTAGACATATGAGATAAACTTAATCAAAATAATATCTAAAAAACCCGACATAATAAACAGAGAATAACAAAAACAGAAATATAGCTTAATTTATCTTTTTTTTTTTTTTTTTTTTTTGGTATTTTAGATTTACTCTGCACAAGGTTTCTTATGAAAAAGATACACTCTTCATAAAATTTTCTTACTTTTGTAAATATCCGAAAATTCACTTCTAACATTTTTATGAAACTGAAAGAATGCTACCGAGGCAATTGGAACCAATGACAAAACATAAAAATAGTCGGATGTAGTATTCTCAATATTTTCTTCTATCTCCTACATGTTAACCCCTTGGGGACAAGCGACACGTGTACCTGCCGCAAATAAACTTAAGAATCCTTGTTACCCCCACCAGTAAAATTATACTGTAAAATTTTCCTTATTTTATCGGAGCATTTTCTTGTTTTAACCCTTTCTGGCACGGGCAAAATATGTAGTAAAATGAGAAATTATCGACTGATACCGGAATTCAGAAGCAAATTTTTTATATATTTTAATTTCCTTAATTTAAGCTTTTATTGTAAGAACAAAATTTACTAAAATATCATTGGTCCCGTTTGAAATTTGGAATTAAAATTAGATACCCCAGACCGGGCACAATGTGCCGGAAAGGGTTAATAAGACACAAATTTCAGTTTTTTAAAACGGGTACTAAACATTAAAAATTTCCTAAAAAACTCCCGTCGTGAAGGGTTTAATAATTCCAGAAAAATGAAGCATAGCAGCGTCATCGGTTAGGTATTACACCAAAATTTAATCAGCAAAAACTTATGTCAAGTTCTTATTGAATTTGATGATAGATGAAAATCCGTGAGTCTGAGGCAGAATCATTGCAAAAAATCATAAAAAAAGAATCAGGATCGAAGCGCCATCTGTTGAACGATTTACTCAAAAAACTAAACAACATTAACTTATATGAGAGGCTAACTGCATCTGAATTTTGATGAAAAATTTTGCATTAGTTCCTGAGGTAGAGTTATTATGATAATTATGAATAATGCTATATAGCAGCGCCACCTGCGGGACATACATCAAGGGCTAACGATATCTGAAGTTTTATTGAAATCTGTCCATTAGCTTTTAAAATATAGGTATTGCGGAAATCGTGGAAAAGGCGGCATAGCAGCGCCATGTGTTGGAAGATATACACGAAAAATAATCAGCTCCAGTTTATATCAAGATCTAATTGAATCTAAAATTTTGTAAAATTCCGTTTTTGAGATAGAGCACCCACAAAAATTTCGTCACTTATAGACTCACAGAGTGAAATTTTCTAAAAACATGTTTATTGGATTCTGAAGCCTGAAGAGTGTAAATCCATTGAAAACCGGAATTCAAAAATTTTCACCAATCCAATACTTTCTTCTTGTAAAGATAGAAAAAAGTAAAAAGAATAAAAAAAAGAATAAAATTCAGTTGTTTAATTTTAAGAAAAAAAGTTGCTAAAATAACAGATGAACATTTTGTTAAGTGTTACAAGACAAAAGAGAAACAAAATTGTGACTTTAACATAAGGATGAAATATGGGGGTTAAAAATTAGTGGTCGTTAGTTGTCAAATGCAATAAAATTATTGGATTTCACGACAACAACAGTGGCGTAACCAGGGTGGATGCCCAAATGCCTAGAATATCGATAAATTTTTAAAGTTCTGTTCCCCTTATCTAACCAGAAAAATTTCTGCTATGAATCAAGGTGAAGAAAACCTTATAATGTTACTGGTTTTGGACACTTGAACTAGTTACGCCACTGTACAAAATTACGCGTAGTCATCAAATTTGATGCTTAGTTTCCTTCCACTTTAATTGTTGTTTACAAACGCGATCCGTCGTTCTTATGAGTCCCCTCTGATACATTCACTCCAAGAGCACCTGTTCTGGATAAAATAAGACACTGTATCAAGAATGTTTTAAAATTTTAGTGTACCCTCTTTACCAGTGTTGTCGCAACCTGGAGGTCATTTTATTAGAAATACTGAAATCACACCAGAAAGTTTTATTAAAAAATTTAATTTTCTTTATTTATGAAATATCGATTACCTTACAAAGTATAAATAACTTTAAAAAATTCTTGGTGATAATTTGAAATGCTTAGCCAGAAACCAGCCAAATGCGGCAACACTGCTCTTCACACCTAAAGAAAAAAAAAAAAAAAGAAAAGAAAAAAAAAAAAAGGATTTGTGAAGATTTTTAAATACCGCACATTATATTTTTATCCAAAGCTATTTATTATGTTCTGATATATACTTTCAGTTGCAGGATTTTTTAAAAATTTTTCCCTGATTTTATCTTAAAAGTCATATTTTCCCTCAATGAACATAGTTGCTTCAGAATCTGTTTTGTATGTTTGTTAATTTTTAAAAAGAATAAACAGTTTTCTAGAATCATAATATTGAAGTTTGATCAAATTTCAGCTAGCCTTTATAAAAAGCTTTATAAAAAGCTTTTATAAAAAGCTAATTTTTTATTTTCTTTTAGTGATTAAGACCGAGATAAAATGTTAAATGCGTTAAGTGTACTCCCTATCTTTAACGTATAATAGAAATAATGTTACTTTCAGTATGATTGCAAAAACAAATTGTAAAATATGATATAACATAAAAATGGAACTATGAAATGCAGTTTGACAACTGCCTCACCAGTGGCCGAGATGTTGTTCCTCCGAAACTGGTATTCGACAGGAGCTGGGTTCGAGCCCATTCACGGCCGTCGATCTAACCGTTCGGAGTTTTCCGTGGTTTTCTTCGATCCTTAGATTTCCTTGCATAAATATGGGTTAGGTTCACTTAGAAAGACCCCCATTGAAGGCACCCACCTTAGGGCGCTTATATTTAACTGTAGATAAATGGCGAACAAAGACACAAACAAACAAACAAAACAGTTTGACAATTAGAAAAAAATGTAGGCATCATTTGACGCCCATCTTATAGCACCTAATTTCTAACCCTGATTGAAATAGCTGAGGGTCAGTTCGCCTTCAATGGATCAAAAATGCTCAAAACCTGGTACAACTTCCATTATCTTTTCCCAAACTAACTAATACGGCAAATTAAATAAGGTTTTTTGAATTTTTAAGCATAATATTACTTGTTCTAATAAACAAAAAAGATTTATGAAAAATATTTAAAATAACTAGGAAAGCTTAATTAAGCAACATTACATTTTTGTATTATCATAATTACTTTATATAACTGCGCGCATGATTTTTTAAAAGCTTTTAAAGATATTGAAATAAAAATTTCTGAGTGCATTAATAATATATTTCAGCATAAAATGAACTAGTTTCAGAATTAGTTTGAATAACAAAATTTTTATTAAAAAAATACTCGAGATGTTTTAAAGATTTTCTTTTTTAAAATTTTGTTTACCAATTATAAATATTATAAATGTAGATTATTTATAATATTTTTACTTGTTATTTTAATTATATCGGTATATATTAGTATTATATTATATTAACATTTGATTTCAATAAACAAAGAATTATCTTTAAATTAAAATATCTTTAATGTTGATAAAATAAAATTAATACGAGATATCATGCATGAAATGATGCATAGTAATTACGAAAACAAAAATATAGGGCTAATTCCAAATTATTTTGAAGAGTAAGTCATAATTCTCATAACTCTTACGCTAGGTTGGCCATTGATATTCTCAGAAAATTCACTTGATCTTATTCAATTAATAAGAAGTCTCTCATGCAAAAAAGCCACAATTTTCCTTTTAAAAATACTGGTAGCCAAAAATTGTAACACGCTACTTACACTACAAGTACTCGTGGATGTAAGTATAGTAGATTACTTAAATATTTCTAATTGTCGATACGTCAGTGAAGGCTTACTTTGGAGACACGAAAATTTTTGGTTTCCTTCTATCTGTCTGTTCCGCGATAACTGCAGTAAAAATCATTCGATCTCTTTGAAATTAAGTAAGCACGCTCATGAGCTATCGGGATTAAGCTGTATAGTTTTTTGTTAGGTTTAGATCATTTGTTCGGAAAATACAGAACATTCTATTTTGTATCATAATGCTTTCCTATGGCAAATCAAATGGAAAGAAAATGGCTCTTGATTAATGAATGAAATTGATAAAAGATAGATATTGAAATTCCCAAATACGGATCTTAAATTTACCTTATTATTTTGAAATTTTGTCTAAGCATTTGTCAGATTTTTAAAAATATTTCTGCTAATTTTGGGGGTTTTTTTAAAGCATGAGTTCAAATAATATAAAACATTTTGATTTAGAATTTTTTTATTTAAAATGTACATATTTCATTATTTCTCTTTCTTTTATTTGTTGCAAAGCAACAAAAACTTTTTGAAGGTAATTGCGATGATTTTCAAATTTCTCTCCATTGAATGAAAATGGCGCGTTTCGTTAAAGTATTTAAACGTCAAATTATGGGTGTTAAAAGTTCCAACTAAGATTTTAAATCATTCCTATTCTTTTGAAATTTTGTCAATATGTTTGTAACATTTTTTTTAAATTAGGTGTATAGTGAAATAGTCCAAAATGTAACCAGCGTTGAATTTTAGAATTTTCTCGTGGAATTTTAGAAATGTTTTCAATAATATAAAACAGTTTATTTGATCAATTTACATATTTGACATGACTTATATTTCATTTTTTTCTCTTTTGTCTGTTGCTTAGCAATGAAAATAGCCGATTAAATAATTCCAATTGTGAAAAATTAAGTGGTTAAATATAAATTACATTAATAACATATCTTTTTTAACACTTTCCAATATAGCTGAAAATTGGTTATGTATTTTATTTGTCTGTCCGTCTGTATGTCTATTTTTTCTAACTCGCGTAAATATAGTCCGATATATTTGAAATTGATATATATTATTGTAGTTTACCATAGCATATTCTGTATTGAAAATGAAGTGCAGCGCATTTCCTGTTCATTTACAGTGTCATTCAGAAGAATTCCTTGCATTACGATCTACGGCGGAAAATCGTTTCCTGTGTGTTTTCATGATATTTTAAACATATTGAAATTGATGCAAATCACTAATGTTTATTAAAAATGTCATACTATAGACCATGGCGCGCAAATAACATTCATTTACAGGAACATGCAAAAGAATTTGGTTATAGAAGAAAGTGAGCAATAATTGAACTTATGAATAAAATAACATTAAAGTTTTGTCCAATTTGTTATTTATCCTTAAAAATCTCAGTATAAAATGAAATTTAAGATGTATTCTAACCATTTGCATAATCAATAAAAAATTACGAATAAAAATTTAATGAGTGTAATCTTCAGCGGGGCTCTGCCCCCCTGAAGAAATGTGCTTTATTACCTAAAAAAATATAATATGTAGTTCATAAAAGTTTTAGAATATGATTGCACAAAAGAATTATCAATTTAACGCATCATATTTCTGAAACCTTGTACGTATTTTTAGGTGGGTTCGTAACTACATAAATACGTAGCACTTATAGTCGTCGTCTGATCTGTACGTCTGCCTATATATCCGTCTGTTTGTCTACCGCAAAAAATTATAAAAATACTACCCAACCAAATGGTTTGAAATTTAAAATATATGATTGTTGGAAAAATTTGTGGAGTCATTTCTAATTTTATGAACATCGGATCGATAGTTTAATTACAGGGACAGTCAAAAGTATTCCGTTACATTACGCCAATGGGGAAAACACCTTCAATTGCATTTTAATGATGTTATATTTTTCGTACATAATGTAATTGGTATAGATCTACAGGGTGATTCTGAATTCATCATCAATATTTGGTGGGGAGGTAGGGAATAGGAAAAGAACACTATTTCCCATAGAAAACCAAGGGTCCCAAAGTCTTCCGAAGGAGATAGGCGCCATTAAAGTTTAGGGTCCAAAAATTCAAATGATTATAAAAAACAGAAAAATTGATCGATTCGTTTGCGGTTTTCACTAAAATTATTCTTTTTGTCAGTATTGTCTTGAAAATAAATTATAAAGATAAATTTCAAAAAATGACGATAGAGGGCGCTTTAGACTTTAGAGTAACGAACAACTATTTTTTACCGTTATTTTTTGCATCTAATTAAAGGTTTCGTAAGCGTAGACTTAAACTCAAATTTTGAGCTCAAAATCTGAATAGTTGGAAGCAGTTAAGTAGCACAAACTTAACTGTGTTCAGAGGGTTTTAAATTCAAATGATTATAAAAAACGGAAAAATTGGTCGATTGATTTGCGATTTTCACTAAAACTATTCTTTATGTCAATATTTCCTTGAAAATAAATTTTAAAGATTAATTTAAAAAAATACCGATAGAGGGCGCCTTAAACTTTAGAGTAACCAACAACTATTTTTAAGCGCTATTTTTTGTATCTAATTAAATGCTTTCAAATGCTTAGATTTAAATTTTGAGCTCAAATTCTAAATCGATGGAGGGGTTAAGAAGCGGAAACTGAACAGTGTTCATGAGTTAAAATGTTACCCTCCCCACCCCTCGAACACATTTCAAATTTCCGCACTTAATTACTAAAAACGATGCAGATTTTGAGCTCAAAATTTAAGTTTGAACTTTTACAAGCATTTGATTAGATACAAAAAATAATGGTTAAAAATAGTTGTTGGTTACTCCAAAGTTTAAGGCGCCCTCTAACGGTATTTTTAAAAATTAATCTTTAAAATTTATTTTCAAGGAAATATTGACATAAAGAATAGTTTTAGCGAAAACGGCAAACGAATCGAACAACTTTTCTGTTTTTTATAATCATTTGAAATTTGAACCTCCCCACCCCCATTAAACACAGTTCAGTTTGCGCTACTTAACCACTCCCAACGATTCAGATTTTCATCTCGAAATTTAAGTTTATGTCTAAGCTTCTAAAAAAATTTTATGAGATGCGAAAAATAATGGTAAAATATAGTTGTACATTACTCCAAAGTCTAAAGCGCCCTCTATCGGCATTTTTTGAAATTTATCTTTATAATTCATTTTCAATAAAATACCGACATAAAGAATAGTTTTAGTGAAAATCGCAAATCAATCGACCAATTTTTCCGTTTTTTATAATCATTTGAATTTAAAACCCTCTGAACACAGTTATGTTTGTGCTGCTTAACTGCTTCCAACTATTCAGATTTTGAGCTCAAAATTTAAGTTTAAGTCTACGCTTACAAAACCTTTAATGAGATGCAAAAAATAACGGTAAAAAATAGTTGTTTGTTACTTTAAAGTCTAAAGCGCGCTCTATCGTCATTTTTTGAAATTTTTCTTTATAATTTATTTTCAAGACAATACTGACATAAAGAATAATTTTAGTGAAAACCGCAAACGAATCGATCAATTTTTCTGTTTTTTATAATCATTTGAATTTTCTGACCCTAAACTTTAATGGCGCCTATCTCCTTCGGAAGTCTTTGGGACCCTTGGTTTCCTATGTGAAATAGTGTTCTTTTCCTATTCCCTACCTCCCCACCAAATATTGATGATGAATTCAGAATCACCCTGTATGAAGTACATAAAATATACATTTTGTACAGAATGCGGTGCAAAGAATATTTTTGCTTAATTTACAAGGCCACACAAAAATATTCCATTATATAATGTTATAGGGGAAAACAATGTTTAACGTTTTATTAAATTGATATACGTTGCTGAGGCCTTCTGCAAATTACAGTAGAACCCCGCTAATTCGGACCCCGATAATCCGGATCTCCGGATAATTCGGATCGGTTTAGTCATTTTTTTTTCAAGTTTGAGAAGCGATTGGCTAATTTCCATAACGTTAACTTGTTTCATCGTCGTATTCTAAAAAAAAAAAAAAAAAAAAAACTTTTTCTGACATGCTTTCGGAATAATTAAGCAAAGTAAACATTATTACTATCTGCAAATATTCAATAAGTTTAACATAAAGGTGATTTTCTGTTAGTATGTTATATTTTATTTCATTTATTTTCTAATTCTCCGGATAATCCGGATTTTCGATAATTCGGATTGGGTCCGGTCCCAATTAATCCGAATTATCGGGGTTTTACTGTACTTCCTACATAAATGAAAGCACATAGTATTTACACCGACACACAAAAGATTACAGACTGGAAGTTCATTTTTAGTTTTGATATGTGCTTTTAAGTAAATGTTTTCATATTACGTTATATGTATAAATGTTAAAAATCATATACTGAGTTACACCAAAGTATCTGTAAGGGATACTGTGTATGGACGGAAATAGCGTAAAAGATTTTTTTCCTTTTAAATTATGCATTTTTATGTTGGACTACATTTAGCACACTAAAATATCTTTCTACAATATAAATAAAACAATTTACAAGGCCACGTAAACAATTGGAAACAAAGCCTTCTATGGATGATAATCTCTGGAAGAGTGATTTCAGTAGATTTAAGCGAATGTAAGTCTTAATTAAATTACAGCTAGTAATTAAGTAACAGTTAATCAGTAGCGTGTAAATAAAAATAGTAGGTCATATACATGGTTGTATAAGACTGTTCAAGTAAAGTAGATTTGCTGAAAGTGAAATTAAAATCTGTTATGCGTTTTTAAAACATTGCAAGATAGTTAAAAAGAGTTAAAGAAATATGTTTCTCTGTCTATCTGATCATTTGTATGTCTTTCTGTACTCGAACTTGCATTAATATAGTTTGACTGATCTGGAATTGTTTATGTGTTATTGAGATTTAATATGCCATGTCCAGTACTGAAATACGGTGCGTAAAGCTTATAGTTTAATTGCAGAGACAATCAAAAGAATTCTATTACATTATGGGTCATGGGAAAATATCATAATTATACAAGTATGTATAGTGGTTCATAATTATACAAGTATGTATAGTTCCGTCTGTCCCTATATACTAGCGCAAAAACTACCAAACTGTATAATTCGAATTTAAATACATAAAATCGTTGCAAATCATTTAAAATTTATGAAAATCCAGTCACTACTTAATAATAGTTTTCTCAAATCTATCAAATCTTATCATTCGTAAAATAATTCAGTCATATGCCATGACAGGTATTGATTCTAGGTTGCAATGGTGATTATGCCCCATTTAAGAGGTAATAATATTATTTCTGTATTACTGAGTTTAATATATAACATCGTTATAAGTTTTCTATTCATACATTTTTGCATAAAAGTGCAGCAGCTCTTACACCAAGATCTGAATATTTTAAAAATTTCGTTGTTATAACAACGCACCTCATTTAAATGCTTTGAAGTGCCATTTCCGACTTGTTTATTCTTATATTCATTTATGTTATTGGAAAACTTTCAATTGCTGTTTGTATAATCTTAAATGCTACGCAAAGTATAGTAAAAAGTACAGTCGAGTCTCTCTATAACTAAACTCCATACATCAAATTTCTCTATATAACGAATTTTTAGTAGGAACGGTCCCCTTTTCGCCTTATTACATTAAAAACAATCTCTATATAGCGAATTATCTACCTCCATATAACGAATTTTTACATAAATTGGTCTTAATTTATTCAGTTTTAAAAGAGCTTCGAAATCATATGGAATCAATTCTCCATCACTTATTTTTAATTTATCGTCAGTGCTGAGTTTTTTTTATATGTTACTTCTCTCCTTGTTCTTTAAATCCAACGAATTCATCCCACCTCCCACACATTTTTCCACATCTTTCTCAAAACAGAGTCAATTGGATTGATACACATGTAAGAGAGGAATCAATGAGAGACACATAAGAGAGGCCTTCAAATGGAGGAAAATGTTAACTACAATTTTTCATTCGTTGCTAAAATTTGAGCATTTTGTTTTTGAGAGCGTAACAATTTTAAAATCAAAACAACAAAAAAATTACAGATTTCTTCGTCTGAAATTAATGCAAGTCTTTCTTTTTTTTAATTTTCATTAAGCTTTCAAATAAATGTATGTTCTCTTTTTTGAAACAGCTTAAATAATTAAGAATTGTGTTAGGTTAATATTTACTTTTAAACATTTCAAATTCTTAATTCAAAAGATCAAACATAATATTTGTTCAAATTTTACGCATTAAATACGATTTTTAACATCATTCTCTATACATCGAATTTCTCTATATAACGAATTTTTTACTGGAACGGTGAATTTCGTTAAGAGACTCGACTGTAGTTACTTAAAGATCTGACGTTGAGGCTCCTAATCTGCAGATTTACTAGTTAATTTAAATGTTTTTCGTCGATCTGCGCTTTGTTCATTGTAACAAGTGATGCTGTATTTAACAATCCTAAAGAAAAATCTAGGAATTTATTTTTGTTGTTTGTTGTAATTAGTTTGTCAAAAGGCATGGAAACTGAATCAGTTTTACAGCACTTTCTGTGTAACATACTTGTCAACTTTCGACATAAATTCTGCAAAAAGTACGTTACTGTATATACTCGCGTATACGACTCTCAATGTTTTATGCAAAATTTTGAAAAAAAAAAATATCGTGCATAAGTCGAACCACTTATCTGGTTGTATGTTGAAATATAATTTCTAATCGAAGATGCAAAAATTTAATAATTTTCATTAAATTAATGAACATTTTTTTTTACGTTTCAAATAATACTTTATTTTTAATTCAGCGCTATAAATCTACACAATTTTGTAAAACTGAAGAAACTTAAACTATTTTCAAACCTATTCACATCAATTTAACACTAGAACAGCCATTAGGGGTCAAAATTATCCTTGACAGATCGATAATAGTCTATTCGAACCAGAATTTTCTTCATAAGATATGTTAAATTGATGGAGCAGAAAAATAGACTAATTAAATAAATTAATTAATTTAAAATAAAAATTCTGGTGAGAAGCACGATTTGTAAAATTTGAGTAAAATAACCGTCGGTTCTAGTGCTAATCATACTTAAAAAGAAAAATTCTTTGGAAAATCTATTTATGCCTTAATTATAATGGTAAACAATTTCGTTCACTGCTAAAATACACCTTGTACAAGTTATATGTCAATACTACATATTTGTATGGCAAGACTTTAAGGAGAGAAATCTAAAAGCGTTATTAACTCTTTTTGAAAAGGATATTAAAATGTTTGAAAAAAACGCCCCTGTTCTGAAGGGAATGCTGTACTAAGAAAAAATAGGTGCAGAATAATTACAAAAACATTATTGTTGAGCTTGTTTTTGTTAGTCACTGGGAAATGATCACTGTTCGCTTTTACCAGGGTTGCCACAGGCGACTATTTTTTTTTTTTTTTTTTTGTAAAAAAATTTCAGTTTATTTTTCTTGCAAGTGTTGATAAAGTTTGTCTTAAGGATTTCTGTTTCGAGAAACTGGTGCCGTTTAGAATTTAAAAAAAATTAGTCTACTTGCGGCAGCCCTGCTTTTATCTACCTCTCCAACCTAGACCCATATGTAATTACAAAGACTTCCATTCTCCAATTATCTTTACGAACTCGTACATAAGTTGACTCTCCCTTTTCAACTCCTGAATTTTGCCTAAAGGTCTTCGACTTTACTCAAATATATACGATAATTTAAACTAGATTAAACAGGTTCCTAGCTAGAAAATATTTTAATTGCATTATTAGATATTTAATTTTCCATTTTCACTCTGAACATGTTTGATATAATTTCTTTAAAAAAAATTCTAATTGAAAACATGATTAACCATTTGAATTAACCACTTAATCGTCGCGCACGAGACATTCACGGGCTGCAAGTTTCACGGCTTTTATTCAGACTTGTTTGATTCCCACCAGTTTTATAAAATAATGTAATTGGTTTCATTCTGGTATCATTTTATTTGCGCATTATATAAGATGAATATATTTCTTTTTCTGTTTTACTTTCCTCTATCTTTACAAGAAGAAAGTATTGGATTCATGAAAATTTTCAACTTCCGGTTTTCGACGGATTTATACGTTTTAGTAGGTCCTGAACACGTTTTGACTATTTTTAGAATCTGTCCGTCTGTCTGTGAGTCTGTCTGTATGTGACAAAAAATTTGTGGGCGCTCTATTTCAAGAACTAATGCTCGAAATTTAATAAAATTTTATATTCAGTTAGACCTTGATATAAATTAGTGCCTATTGGTTTTTGGTAAAAATTGGCCTGCACGTGGCGCTGCTATACTACGTTTTTCTTGATTTTCAAGATTGCTATATCTCAAGAACTAATGCACAGAATTTCACAAAACTTCAGATTTTGTGACCCCTTGATATACATAGACGCTGATTAAGTTTTGGTGTAAATTGGCCAGCAGGTGGCGCTGCTATGCTACGTTTTTCATGATTTTCATGATAGCTATATCTCAAGAACTAATGCACAGAATTTCACCAAACTTCAGATTTCGCGATACCTTGAGATACATAGCCGCTGATAAGGTTTAGGTGTGAACTACCCTATAGGTGGCGCTGCTATGCTACATTTTGCACGATTTTTGCGATAGCTATATCTCAAGAACTAATGCAGAGAACTTCATCAAATTTTAGATTCTGTTACACTAGAATATATAACATAATTAGACGTTGATTACATTTTAGTATTAACCTTGCAACAGGTGGTGCAGCTATGCTGCATTTTGCACGATTTTTCCGATAGCTATATGTCAACAACCAACGCACAGAATTTCATCAAACTTCAGATTTTGTTACAAAATGACATATAACATAATTACACGATGATTACGTTTTGTTATAAATCCTTCAACTGATGGTGCAGCTGTGCTATATTTTACACGTTTTTTTTTTTAACTAGCTATATCTCAAGAACTAATGCACAGAATTTCATCAAACTTCAGATTCTTTTACACCATAACATAATTAGACGCTTTTTTACGTTTTGGCATAAATTGTCCAAGATATGGTGTTGCTGTGCTACATTTTGCAAATTTTTTGTTACAAATATATCTTAAGAACTAATGGACGAAATTCCATCAAATTTCAGATTCTGTTAGGTCTTGACATAAATAGATGCTTATTACGTTTTAGTATAAATTACACAACATAAAGCACTACTAAGCTCATTTTCTCAGAATATTAATTAAATTTTGCGTTTTAGGCTTTTCGGATACGAGAATCTCATTAGGCTAGGTCAAATAATCGGGGGAATTCGATAGTGGGTAACTTTAAGGTCACCACGTTTTTTTTTTTTTTTTTTTTTTTTTTTTTTTTTTAAATATTAAAATGTACTTATGAGATAGAAGAAAGTTTTGGGATTGACACATCCAACTAGTTTTTAAGTAGTGGGAATAATGAATTTGAATTTTTAAACCGTAGTTTAATGCGACCATTAAGTGGTTAACTCACATTTTGCAAAGGCTATGTTTACAAGTGTGATGCACCCTTTCCCTTAAATAAATAAGTTAAACAGTTTTCAATAAAAATTCTGGTGTAAAATGTATTTCTAAACAAAGAAGTAAGATTTCCTGTCTTTCTAGTTTTAATGCTGAATATGAAAATATACAGAAATCGGGGACAACTATTTTTTTTCATATATTTTTTAAAACATTTTAGCATTACAAATAAAAAATAAGAATGTCTCCTCTGCATTCCATTCTTTACTGTCAGAAACAAAACTCATAACAAAACTACGGAACAGAAAATAAAAACAACTAAATCTATTTTTAAAAATTCAAAAAAAAAAAAAAATCTCCATACCTTTTCCTGCATACTGAAGAACTAGAAAGATATTTTGACAGTTTGCTCTGTCACAATATTCAAGGAGAGAAGTGGGGAAAAAAAGTTTATTTAGAACATGAAGAGGCTATATTATAGTCAGACACTGAACGAAATTTTAATCAAATGAAATCATACCTGTTTTCTAAAAAAAATGCATCTGCGGAAACTCAATTTCGTTAACGTATAATTCGGTATCTTTGTTTTAGAAGAAAATTTGTTGTTTCTAGATAAACTTATTTGAAAGTTAAACCAGCAAATGAGGTGCGTAAGTACTTTAAGTAGTTTTATAAATATTCAAATCTTGGTGCAATAGCTGTTGCACTCTGATGCAAAATGCATGGATACAAAATTTACTACGACTATATATATTAAATTCAATATTATATGACTCTATTTTCAAGAAGATTTCTTTAGCACGAGAACCAAGAATCATTACTTATCATGAAACATTATTGAATGAATTGCACGTGAAAAAAATTAATAGATTAAAGAAATTTTTTATAAATATATTTTTAAATTTTCATTCAATTTTCTTAAAATGTGAAATGACTCGGCAAAAACCTGCAACGGTTAACCTTAATCAATTTCAAACCATACCGTTGGGTGTCTTTTGCTCTGTTATAAGCGGGCAGACGAACAGACGGAGATTGTAGTTGCTATATATTTGTTATAATACTGAATCCGCCTAATAAAGATAAATAAATAAATTTAACAGTTCTAAATAAAAATTGTAGTGTGAAATATTTTTATAAAACTAGACTAAATTTTTCCGTTTTTCTAATGTTAATATTGGATATCTTCAATGACAACGGCTTCATAATATGCATTTTTAATAAATTTTGCTCTTACAAATCCAACACAAGAATTCCTCTTCTTCATTCTATTCTTTACTGTCAAAAACCCTCATAACAAAACTGTGGAACACAAAATAGAAACAACTTAACCTATTTTTACAAGTTCACGCCAAATTATTTTTTCTCCATACCCTTTTATGCATACTGAAGAACTAGAAAAACATTTTGACAGTTCGATCGGTCACAATATGCCAAGGAGAGGAATGGGAAAAAGATGTTTATTTAAAACTTCTATATTAAAGTCAGATACTGAATGAAATTTTAAACAAACCAAATCACACCTGCTTTGTAAAAATGATGCACCTCTGAAAACTTAATTTTGTTAGCATGTAACTCGAAAACTTTGTTTTGCAAGAAAAGTGACTTATTTAGAAGTCAAACCTGGCAAATGCGCTGCGTTCGTTCTAAAACTATTTTTATAAATATTCAGATCTTGGTGCAGTAGATATTCCACTATTCTGAAAGAATTCAATAATACAATATTTATAACGATTATAGATATTAACTTCAGTAATACGTAAATTATATGACTCCATCTTAAAGAGGATTTTATCATTATGGGAATCCCGAATCATTACCTATCATGAAATATCATAGAATTAATCACGTATGAAAAGATTTAATAGATAACAAGATGAAAAAATCTTTAATTAATATTTTTTAAATTTTTCATTCGATTTTCCTAAAAGGTGAAATGACTCGACCAAAAACTGACAAGGTTATTTATAATAAATTTCAAACCATTAGGGTTGGATATTTTTTGCTGTTGTATGCAGACAGATGGGCGGAGCAAACGAAAACCATTGTTGTTTTGCATACATATAATTAAACGAGAGCAACCGAACTTGTTAAATAAATAACTTAAACAGTTTTAATAAAAAATTCTGGTATTATTATATATATATATATAGAACTAAAGTAAAATTTTCCGTTTTTCTATCGTTAATATTGAATATTTTCAATGACAACGACATTATTAAGATATTTTTAATTACATTTTAGCATTAAAAATACAAAGAGTGATTTCTTATTCTGCATTCCATTCTTTACTGTCAGAAACACTCATAACAAAACTACGGAGAAGAAAATAGAAACAACTAAACCTATTTTTAAAAATTCAACAAAGTGTTTTTTTTCTCCATTACCCTTTCGAACATGTTGAAGAACTAGAAAAATATTTTGACAGTTTGCTCTGTCACATTATGCCAAGGAGAGAAGTGGGAAAAAGATGTTTATTTAGAAATTGAAGATACTACATTAAAGTCAGATATTAAATGAAATTTTTGTTAAATCAAATCATACCTGATTTGTAAAAAATATGCATCTGCGAAAACTTTACTTCATTAGCATTCAACTTTGCAACTTTTCTTTATAATAAAAGTATGTTGTTTCTGGATCAGTTAATTTAGAAGTCAAACGTGGAAAGTGAGGTGCGTTCATACTATGATTAGTTTTATAAATATTCAGATCTTTAGGATTAGCTGTTGTACTCCTATAAAAATAACAGGTATGCAAAATTTACTGCGATCATAGTAATGCTAGTTAAGCATAAATGGCACGCCATCTCCATGGCAACCTAGACTCATCACCAATCTTGAAATATCGTTGAATTAACTATGTATGATTGGATTTAATAGATTAAAGTAAATTTTTATTAATATCTTTTTAAAATTTAATTCAGTTTTCATAAAATGTCAAATAAGTCGACCAAACTCTGCAACGAATATCTATAAAGTCGGGATATTTTTCGCTCTGTAATATGCAGACAAACGGGCGGAACAAATGAAGATTATGGTGCTCTGTATTTCTGTTAACACTAGAACCGCGAAATTTTTTTCTGGAGGTTCCAAAAAATATTTCACATCAGAATTTTCATTTTAAACTAATTCACTTATTTATTTAAATTATTTTTCTACATCATACATATTACTTATTTCGTAAAAAAATTTCTGGTTCGAATCGACATTTATTCATTTTTTCCGGGTCAAATTGACCCGGTTCTGCGGTTTTATTGTTAGAGTGGCCGATTTCAAACAAGATAAATAGTTAAGTTAAGCAATTTAAAAAAAATTCTGGTGTAAATTATATTTTATAAAACATAAGTAAAATTCCTTGTTTTTTACAATTGATGCTGAATATTTCAAATGGCAACGACGTTATTCATATATTTTCAATAACATTTTAGCACAAAAAATACAAAGCAAGAATGTCTTTATACCTTCCATCCTTCACTGTCAAACACACTAAAAAAATTATGGAAAACAAAAACTACTAAAAATATTTTTATAACTTAAACAGTTTTTTTTCTCCATACATACTGACTCCATACATAATTTCTCCTGCATACTGAAGAACTAGAAATGCATTTTGACAGTTTGCTCTGTCAGAATATGCCAAGAAGAAAAATACAAAATACAATTTAAAACTTGAAGATACTATATTAAAGTCAGATACTGAATTACATGTTGAACAAATCAAATCAAACCTGTTTTGTAAAAAAGATGCATCTGCGAAAATTTAATTTCATTATCATGTAATTCGGAAACTTTGTTTTGCAAAGAAAGTGATTTGTTTCTGGACAAACTTACTTAGAAGACAGACCTAGCAAATGAGGTGCGTTTGTATTTTAATTAGTTTTTAAATATTCAAATCTTGGTGCAATAGCTGTTGCACTCTGATGCAAAAATGCATGGATACAAAATTTACTACGACTATAGATAGTTAATTCAACAATACACGACTCCATTTTAAAAAAGATTTTTTATTACCATGGGAACCAAGAATCCTCATCTATCATGAAATGTCATTGAATTAATTGCGCATGAAAAAATTTAATAGATTCTAGAAAACTTTTATCATTTTCTTAAATTTTCATTCAATTTTCATAAAATGTAAAAGGACTCGACAAAAACCTGCAACGGTTACCCATAATAAATTTCAAACCATACCGTTGTGTGACTTTTGCTCTATCATGTGCGGAAAGATGATCAGATATAAGAGAATGTAGTTGCTACATATTTAAATAATAATGAACGCGCCTGAAGAAGATAAATACATAAATTAAACAGTTTCAAATAAAAATTCTGTTGTCGAATATTTTTATAAAACTTCATTAAAATTTACCATTTCTCAATATTAATACCGATTTTTCAATGACAACGACTTTACAATATACATTTTTAATAATACTTTACTGTTACAAATACAACAAAAGAATATGTCTTCTTCATCCCATTCTTTATTGTAAAACACACTCATGACAAAACTGGAAAAAAAAAAATAAAAACAATTAAAACTATTTTAAAAATTTCAACAAAGTTTTTTTTTTTTTTTTTTTTTTTTTTTTTTTTTTTTTTTTTTCTTCTGCCATATCCTTTCCTGAATATTGAAAAACTAGAGAGACATTTTGACAGTTACCTCTGTCACAATATGCTAAGAAGAAAAGTGAGAGAGAAATGTTTATTTAAAGCTTGAAGATGCTATTTTAAAGTCGGATACTGAATTGAATTTTAAACAAAATAAATCATATCTGCCTCGAAAAAAAAAGATGTATCTGGGAAAACTTAATGTCGTTAGCTTGTAACTCGGAGACATTGTTTTACAAGAAAAATGTCTTGATTCTGGGTAAACTTGTTTAAAAGTATAATGTAAATGAACCTTGCAAATGAGGTGCGCTCGCGCTATAATTAGCTTTGGTACTACTAGGTTATCCTGTCGACCAAAAATTTATCGCCAAACTGTAAGATTAAATGCCAATAATGGATGATCGTGAATGTCACATTCAATGACATTAAATACGATTCACGTGCTTAAAATGTCATTAAGTGATTTTTATTTCGACTTTTTATTTGTATTTTTATTAATATTCTACTAATTATTTATTTTTTTCAATATTTATTTAAAATAAAAATTATGTCAATATGTATAATTTGGCTATTAATTTGGCGATTTGTATAATTTGGCGAAATTGGTCGACGGGATAACAAAGTAGTACCTTAGCTTTATATATATTCAGATTTTGGGGCAATAGCTGTTGCACTGTTACGCAAAAATGCATGAATACAAAATTTACTAGCATCTTAAATAATAAATTTGGCAACACGGAAATGATATGATTATATCTTAGAGAAGACATTATCACCATGGGAATGAAGAATCATTTCCTATCATGAAATATCATTAAATTAATTGCGTATGAAAATATTTAATAGATTGAAGAATACTTTTATTATTATTATTATTTTAATTTTCATTCAAATTTCATAACATATGAAATGACTCGACAAAAACTGCAACGGTTATTAGAAATAAATTTCAAATAATTAGATATTGTAATTTTTGCTGTGTTATATGCGGACAGACGGACGGAGTAAACGAAAAGCCATAGTTGCTTAGTATTCATATAAATAAATAAAAAGGAGACCCTCATAGTTACAAAAGTAGGTTAAACAGTTTTAATAGAAATTCTGGCGTAAATTATTTTTGATAAAACTAAAGTAAATTTTCCCGTTTTTCTATTATTAATCCTGAACATTTTTAATTACAATGGATTAAGATATTTTTAAGACGTTGACTGCCACGGATATTTTTAAAAATCTGGCCTAAAATGGCAATTTGATTTAATCGCATTTTATTATTAAAAATTCCCACCAGTATTTTTCTATTATAAATACTAAAATTGATTTCTCTTGCAAATGTTGTTAAAGGATGTGTCAAGCATTTCTCTTTTTTAAAAGTGATGCTGTTTAGAAAAAATACAATTAACACATTGACTGCCAACTACAAGTTAACTCGTCTTCCAAGAAAAGAACGCAACCTACGAGTTATCTCGTAGTCGGCAGTCAACGTGTTAATAACACTTTAGCATTAAAAATACAAAGCAAGAATGCCTATTCTGCATTCCATTCTTTACCGTCAGAAACACTCATAACAAAGCTACGGAACAGAAAATAAAAGAAACTAAACGTATTTTTAAACGTTCAGTAAAGAATTTTTTTCTTCAAACTCTTTCCGTCCCACCAGTGGCCGAGAGACTCTGACCTCTCAACTGGTAGACGGCAGGTGCTGGGTTCGAACCCAATTGCGGCTGTCGGCCTAACCGTTCGGAGTTTTCGTGGTTTTCTTCGAACCTTGCGTAAATACGAGTTAGGTTTCCTTAGAAAGATCCCCAAGAAGGGCACTTCCCCCCTGGGCTATATCCCTAGTGTAGCTAATCGGCCGACAAAAGTAAACCAAACCTTTCCTGCATACTGAAGAATTAGAAAGACATTTTGACAGTTCTCTCTGTCAAAATATGCCAAGAAGAGAAGTGGGGAAAAATATTTATTTAAAACTTGAAGATGCTATATTAAAGTCAAATTCTAAATGAAGTTTTAAACAAACTAAATAACACCTGTTTTGCAAAAAAAGATGCACCTGCGAAAACTTCATTTCGTTAGCATGTAACTCGGAAACTTTGCTTTATAAGAAAAGTGTCTTGTTTCTCGACAAACATACTTAGAAGTCAAACGTGGCAAATGCGGTGCATTCGCTCTATAATTAGTTTTATAAATATTCAAATCTTGGGGCAGTAGCTGTTGCACCTTTATGCAAAATTGTATGGATAAAAATTTACTACGATTATCGATATTAAATACAGTAATACGGAAATTCTATGGCTTCAACGTAACTCCTCCAAGACCAGCATCCTTTATACGAACATTATTTGTTTGGCACCTCTTTTTGTTAATTGACTTCAATTTATAAATCGCAAAAATTTCGAAATTAAATAAAATTAGTTTTACTTCACTTTTTTACTTTTATCAAACTCAAACACTGTAAACACTTAATGAGGGTGCATATATGCACCTATGGTTTCGGACGGATTAAAAAGGACGTGTTATCATCATGGCAACCAAGAATCATTACCTATCATGAAATATCATTAAATCAATTTTGTATGACAATATTTAATAGGCTGAAAAAAACTTTTATAAGTATGATTTAAAATTTTTATTCGATCTTCATAAAATGTGAAATGACTTGACAAATAACAAACAGTTATCTGTAATAAATTTCAAACCAATAGATTAGACAATTTTTGCTGAGTTACATGCGGACAGAGGAAATCCGGACGGTGCCATTGTCGATTTTTACTCCTATACATGCGGAATGAAATTAAATTTGCTAAATATATAATTTAAACAATCTTGATAAATATTCTGGTGTAAATAATTGTTTTTAATAAAACTTGAGTAAAATTCCTGTTTTTTTTTTATGTTGAATTTTTTCAATGACAACGACATTAATCATATATTCAAATAACATTTTATGATTAAAAAAAAACAAAGCTAGACTGTTTATTCTGAATTCCATTCTTTACTGTCAAAAACACTCATAACTAAACTCGGAACAGAAAACAAAAACAATAAATTATTTTTAGAAGTTAAACAAAGTATTTTTTATATGCCCTTTCCTGAATACTGAAGATTTAGAAAGACATTTTGACAGTTTGCTCTGGCACAATATGTTAAGAAGACAAGTAAAAAAAAAGTCTATTTAAAACTTGAAGGTGCTATATTAATGTCAGATTCTGGATGAATTTTTGAACAAATCAAATCACACCTGTTTCATAACAAAGATGCATTTGCGAAAAGTAAATTTCGTTTGCATGTATGTCGGAAACTTTGTATAAAAAGAAAAGTGTCTGTTTTTTGAACAAGCATATTTAGAAATAAGTTAACATTTTCTTTGTCTGATATTTAGTTTGTTAACATGTTTCGTTTAAAGTTAAAGAAAATATCCAGATATTTCAGCTTCTATATGGCCGATTCCTCAATAATTTGATAATTTCACTATGTAATTTAGTAAAAAATAAGAGTTAAAATTAAGAAGCAATACATGGCAATTTTTTTTAATGTTTTAAAAAAATGAAAGAAAAAAAAAGTCTTTTTTTCTTGAACAGTATTCTCCTCTTAATACTAGAATTACCACAGATACCAACATCTGTTAATTATTCCAGAATTTTGTCCAAGGCAAGGTTGTTTAAAACTGGAAAAATATAAAAAAGATATCTTTTAGATAAGGTACTTTTTGAAATACATTTTAGAGTTTTTGATAAAGTAAAATTTACGGTTGTAAACTTGTTTTTCTTAGATTAGACTCCGGTTAGTTAAAAGATGTTGGTATCTATGGAATTCCGGTGACGAGTAATGGTTCCAGGTTTTCAGCGTAAATCAGGATGCCAAAAGCTCTGGACGCCACTAATTTTTTGCAGTATATTTCGTCGTTTTTAATTGCAGATAATTCTGCCATTCAGGTTGTCAGTTCAACTTGCAGTTTTTACTTGAAATTTCAAATTAATGCCGGACATTTTGAAAGAAGGATTTTTTCTTTGCGTTAAAAATTATTAAATAAATCATAAAATACTGTTCTTTATTTCAGGTTTCAACTCTAAATTTGTAAATATAAAAGATGGCCAAACTGCCAACCCTGATGTCATTAGATAATGCGAATCAAATTGTTTAGAATACAAGTATCCATTTCTAGCCTGGATAGTCGCTGGATATGAGCCATTTTGGACTGTCTCAAATTACTGCATTTGGGTTTGGATCAAAGATTTCCTAACCACTTAACTGATAAATACTTTTGAAAAAAACTTTCAAATAATGCATATTTTTTTCAGGTCTTTTACAGAAATTTTAATATTTTATTACCGGTTTTAAACAACAGAAATATTAGCCATGAGGTCTTGCCCCGAATGACTGCATCGCTGTTTTGATCAACGATTTTTGCATTAACCCTTTCTTGCGCAGTGTTCTAATTTTAATTCCAAACTTGCAAACGGCACCAGTAATATTTTAATAAAATTTTGCTTTTACAGTGAAAGCTTAAACTAAGGAATTCGTAATATCTAGACAAGCCCTTTATAAATTCCGGTGTCAATCGACAATTTCTCATTTTACTAATAGAATTTGCTTGCGCTGGAAAGGGTTAAAATCAGCGCTATTGACGCAAAAGAAGGAAAAAAAATAAATAAATGACTTAAAGCATTTTTAAAAAATCTGGTGTGAAATATTTTAATAATTTTTATTGCCAAATTTCCTGTTTTTCCAATTTAATGCTAAATATTTTCAACGACAACGACTGCATTCATACACTTTTAATATTTTACCTTTACAAATACAAAGCAAAAATGCCCCAGCACTACATTCCATTCTTCACTGTCAAAAACGCTTATAAGAAAACATTGGAAAAAAAAACTTTAAAGTTCAAAAAAATATTTCTTTGTCCATACTCTTAAATGAATACTAAAGAACTAGAAAGAAATTTTGACAGTTTCCTCTGTCACAATATGCCAAGAAAAGGAGAGGAAAAAAATGTTTATTTAAAACTGAAGTCAGATTCTGGATGAATTTTTAAACAAATCAAATCACACCTGTTTCGTAAAAAGTTGCATCTGCGAAAACTTAATTTCGTTAGCATGTAACTTGAAAAGTTTTTTTTTTCTTTTTTTTTTAAAGAAAAGTGTATGTTTTCTGGACAAGCATATTTAAAATTGAACTAACATTTCCGTTGTCTAGTATTTAGTTTATGGACATGTTTAGTATTGTATTTATTTGATAAAATGTAAACATATGAAATATGTGAATACGCATAATATTTGTAATAGTACAATATGCAGAATTGTATGTTTTGTCTAAATTTATATAAAACTTGTTTTTGAAATGTATATTAAATGCAATAATCAGTATTTTGATGAACTCTGAATTTTTTTTCTCTTTTTTATGGATACTAATAATATTATAAGTTTTAGTAATAATACACTAAAAATGATCACATATGACTTAGAATAATCATATTTGAGGCTTAAAAACAATTTAATTCGTAATCCTCTTAAAAAGAACTTTACATAAATAACTGTCTCCTTAATGCCTAATAAAAGTATGTGTCCATTCCTGAAATTTCTCGTCTTTCTGAAGTTAATGCTGAATATTTTTAATGACAAGACTATCAATATATTTTAATAACATTTTAGCGTCACAAATATTCTGCATTCTATTCTTTACTGTCAAAAACATTCATAACAAAAGTATGGAACGGAAAATAAAAACAACTAAAACTTTTTTTTTAAAGTTCAACAAATTATTTTTTTTGGTCCATTCTCTTACCTGCATACTAAAAAACTAGAAAGACATTTTGACAGTTTGCTCTGTCACAATATGCCAAGAAGAGAAGAGGCAAAAAAATGTTTATTTAAAACTTGAAGATACTATATTAAAGTCAGATACGGAATTAAATGTTAAACAAATCAAATCACACCTGTTTTGTAAAAAAGATGCATTCTGCGAAAATTTAATTTCATTATCATGCAATTCGGAAACTTTGTTTTGCAAAGAAAGTGATTTATTTCTGGACAAACTTATTTAGAAATGAACTAAAATTTTTGTTGCCTAATTATTAAATTTATTAACATGTGTAGTTTTGTATTTATTTGATAAAATGTAAACGTATCAAATATGTGTATATGCAAAATATTTGTAATAGTATAATATAATGGCATTTGGAAAAGTTGGCCTTGTAAGCCAAGTATCCGGGTTCGATTCCCTGCCTGGGCATTTTTTCGCTCAGCTGGAAATATTCAATTCGTATGATAACTTTACCAATCAGTCAGATTGTGTTAAAATAATAGTATATCTACGTATCCATCGTTCTATGGAGTTCCATTACCTGCGGCTTATTCTGCCGAGCTGTCCAAATGACAGACCAGATGTTATGGCCAATAAGGTTATTTGAGCGAAAAATCCCAGCCGGTTATCGCCCGGTTAGCTTAACAAGTAAAGCATTGGCCTTGTAAGCCAAGTATCCGGATTCGATTCTCGGCCTGGGCAATTTTTCGCTCAGCTGAAAAAAAAGTTTACTGTATGGTTTCTGTAAAGAGCCTTTTTATAAATGTGGGGCGTTTTTCCCTGCGGTAGCTTTTTCGCCTATTTATGGACAGGCTAGCTCAGTTTGTGGGTCAAATTGTCATTTTTTCTTTTTCTTTTTTTATGTATTTAGTTTAACTATAATTTATTCCTGTACTTATTTTCTAATTATTTTTTTGTGGCCACCAGCCACATTTAAACAATTTAATGGCTCTCATTGCTTTGAAAAACACAATACCTCAATATCCTGGTTGTTAAGTTGCTCAGCAACTAGAAAGTCCAAGTAAGACACTACATTGTTCTATTGACACTGCATTAGGGTTCGGATCAAAGATTTTTTATGGAAATCAGTTTAATAGATGCAAAGGAGGGGGGATTAATGGGGTAAAGAGTTTTTAAAAAATGAGGTAAACTATTTTAATAATTTCTTTTGCAAATTTTCCCATCTTTCCAATTTAATGCTGAATATTTTCAACGACAACGACTTTATTCATATACTTTTAATAATACTTTAGCTTTACATATACAAAGCAAAAATGCCCCGCACTGCATTCCATTCTTCACTGTCAAAAACACTCATAACAAAACTTTGGAACAGAAAATAAAAACAACTAAAGCTTTTTTAAAAGTTTAACAATTTTTTTTTTTTTTTGTCCATCTTTTTTCCTGCATACCGAAGAACTAGAAAGACATTTTGACAGTTTGCTCTGTCACAATATGCCAAGAAAAAAAAGAGAAAAAAATGTTTATTTAAAACTTGCAGATGCTATATTAAAGTCAGATTCTGGATGAATTTTTAAACAAATCAGATCACACCTGTTTAGTAAAAAATTGCATCTGCGAAAACTTAATTTCGTTAGCATGTAACTTGAAAAGTTTGTTTTAAAAGAAAAGTATATGTTTTCTAGACAAGCAAATTTAGAAATGAACTAACATTTTCGTTGTCTGATATTTAGTTTACGAAAATGTTTCATTTAAAGAAAATATCAAGATATTTCAGTTTTTATATATTTCAAAATTAGAGAAGAGGTCAGTGTAAGTTCTACTTTCTTTGTTCAGCTGATTTTTAAGCTTTATTCTTTTCAGTTACATAAAATAGAGATGGACCCTTGAGCGTTTCAACACATTTGAGCAGGAATATCTTTTTCATCAAATTTGTTGGAAAAATCACTTTAAAATGTTGTAAAATAAATGGAAAAACACTGAAAAAAATTGTTTTAATTAAAATTAATTTTTAAAATTGTTTTGTGTTATTTAGATAAAAGGTAAGCTTACTAAATATGTGAATATGCATAAAATTGGCAATAGTATAACCCTTATAGAGGCAAGCAATAATGTCGCTGTAATAAAGAATTTTCACCAGAAAAATCGTAAGATTTTTATGTAAAAGAATAATTGGCAATCTTCTTCATTAATTTGCCTTTAAAGTTAAAATTGTTAAATTTCGTTTAAAATTTCTAGTGAGAATCTAGTTTAATATAGGTGGATTAAAATTAATTCCATCGCTCCTCAAGGTTTTCAGTATGCAGAAATGTATGTTTTGTCTAAATTTATATGAAATATTATTTTTATGAATTCCTAATTTTTCTTACAGAGATTAATGATATCATAAGTTTTAATTATAATAAACCAAGAATAATCATATTTGCGGTTAAACACAATTTTACTATTAATCCTCTTGAAAAGAACTTTACATAAATGTCTCTTAAATGACTAATAAAAATGTGTACCCACAGCGGAAATTGTTCGTCTTTCTAATGTTAATGTTAGTATTTTCAATTATTTTTAATAACATTTTAGCCTTAAAATAGAAAAGAAGAATGACTCTTCGGCGTGCTACTGTTTACTGTCAAGGACATTCATAACAAAACTATGGAACTAAAAATAAAAATAAATAAAACTATTTTTTAAAGTTTAACAAAGTATTTTTTCCATAACCTTTCCTGCTTACTGAAGAAGTAAAAAGATCATTTTGACAGTTTTCTTTGTCACTATATCCTAAGAAGAATAGTTGCATTTTTTTCCTTTGTTTAACATTCGAAGACGCTATTTTAAAGTCAGATTCTGAATGAATTTTTAAACAAATCAAATCACATCTGTTTCGCAAAAAGATGCATCTGAGAAAACTTAATTTCGCTCACATATAATTCCGAAACTTTTTTTTTAAATGTGTGTCGTTTCTGGACAAGCATATTTAGTAGTGAGTTAACATTTTCTTTGCCTCATATTTACAAGGAAGGTCTCCATACTGGGCAAACCCAGAATTTTAAGAAAAAAATACTAATTAAAGTACTCATGTATGTAATAAAGGGTCAGTCAAAATTAGCGGCGGAATCACATTAGATATTGTGTAAAAAAAAAATTTATTTTTGAATATTTGGCATGAAAAGACTATAAAGTCGCTCGATTTGGCGATCAGCCCTTTTCCTCGCCAAAAGCAAAAGATTATAATGAAACTCAAAACTGTTGGGTATTTAGTTTGTGTTTAAATGGTATTTAATAAATTTAAACATAAACAATGAGAGACTTTAATATATTATATACAACTATATACATATTGTATTGTATATATATATATTACTCGTTGAAGTAGTTATTTAATTAATCGCTGGAAAAAATATTTTCATAGCTAAAAAAAATCATATTGAGAAAAATTATCCTCATACAAGCGTATTCAAAAATAAACGTCATAAGTTTCCATAGCTACAAAATCTAATCGACCATTCTCAATTGGACTTTGAGCTTGAAACAAGTTTAAATAAATTTAAGTTATGAATTTCGTTTTAAATTTTTTATGAACTTATATATCCTCATGAGAAGAACTCATGTAATTTTTTCATATTTTTCGGAGTATGCCCGTATGGAGACCTTCCTTGTTAGTTTATTTTCATGGTTCATTTAAGTTAAAAAAAAAAAAAATCTCGATTTTTGAATTGTTATGAGAGTGATCTTCGAAAAAATTTGTAATTTCACTCTGTTTTATTTTTAAAAAACTTAAATTTTAAGTATTTATCTAGAGGAATCTTTGGCGGTATCGTAAAGTTTTACTTACAATTTGACAAATATTTTTTATCAGGAGCTTTTACAAAAAAAAACTATACAAAGGAGAATATTTTAAAATAATAGTGGTGCGAACAAAATATAAAAATAAACGTTGGTGGCAGTCTTCTAATTATCAATTTACCATACCTCCAAGTACATAATACACAAGTTAGGAAGTAACGTATAATTTCCCGGGATATACTTTCTAGCCTTTTCGGGAAGAAAATGTTTTAGAGAATTTTTAATCTTTTATCACCAGTTTTTCAGAACAGAATTTTTTATCCAATGGAATCTGGAAAATGGTCGGATTTAACAAGGAAAATTTATAGTAAAAATTTGTTTGCAACAATAATCAAGGATTTTGAGCCTCTTATGTGGCACGTATACCTATCGCTCGTCATCAAGTGGTTAAATTGTATTTTTTTAACCTATCGACCTCTAATCGACGAGTTCTTATAACCTAATTTATTCGATTGCAACCAGAAACTTGATTAAGAATATGATTAAGAATAATTATATTTGAAGCTTATAAACAATTTTATTCGTAATCCTCTTGAAAAGAATTTTGCATAAATACCTGTCTCTTAAATGGCCAATGAAAATATATACCCACTGTGGAAATTTCTCGTCAGTGTTATTCTGAATATTTTTATTGAAAAGACTCTATTCATATATTTTTGATTACATTTTAGCGTTACAAATACTAAACAAGAATTCCTTTTCTGCATTATGTCCTTTACTATCAAAAATACTCATAACAAAGTTATAGAACAGAAAATAAAAGCAAATAAAACTATTTTTAAAAGTTCAACAAAATATTTTTTTCCACAACCTTTCCTGTATTCTGAAAAACTGTAAGACCATTTTGACAATTTTCTCTGTCACAATATGCCAAGAGGATCGGCGGGAAATTTTTTCATCATTTAAAACGTAGAAATGTTAAATTAAAGTCAGATTCTGGCAGAATATTTAAGCAAATCAAATCACACCTGTTTCGTAAAAAAGATGTATCTGCGAAATCTTAATTTCGCTAGCATGTAATTCCGAAACTTCCCTTTTTAGCTCACAGGCTATCATAGCCTGAGAGCTTATGTGCCCGTCCGTTCTGTATGTATGTGCGTAACGCGATAACTCATGATAAAAATATCCGATCCACTTGAAATTTTGTATATAGGTATATCCTGACAAGGCGCTTCCCTGATTAGTTTTTGGAGTTCATTCGATATGTATAAGAGGGGGAACGGGGGGCTCATGCCCCACGTTAGTTGATATAAATGGGATTTTCTTGCAAAATTAAGTTTTTGTTCAAAATTTAGATTAGGATCATTCTAATGAGGCAATTCCGTGACTTATTAGGTGTTCATTGAATAAGTATAAATAGGGGGAACAGGGGCTCTAATGCCCCCCCCCCCCGTTAGTTGATATAAATGGGATTTTCATGCAGAATTAAGTTTTCGTTCAAAATTTAGATTAGGATCATTCTGATGAGGCGATTCCGTGACTGTTATTAGGTGTTCATTGGATAAGTATAAATAGGGGGAACAGGGGTTCTAATGCCCCTCCCCCGTTAGTTGATATAAATGGGATTTTCATGCAGAATTAATTTTTCGTTCAAAATTTAGATTAGGATCATTCTGATGAGGCGATTCCGTGACTGTTATTAGGTGTTCATTGAATAAGTATAAATCGGGGGAACAAGGGTTCTAATCCCCCCCTCCCCGTTAGTTGATATAAATGGGATTTTCATGCAGAATTATGTTTTCGTTCAAAATTTAGATTAGGATCATTCTGATGAGGCGATTTCGTGACTGTTATTAGGTGTTCATTGAATAAGTATAAATAGGGGGAACAGGGGTTCTAATGCCCCCCCCCCCTTAATTTATATAAATGGGTTTTTCAAGCAGAATTTTCAGATTTCGTTCAAATCTCTGAATAGTTTTGGAAGTTTAATGGTTAAGTATAAAAGAGGGGGATAACTCCTTTTAAATTATATAAATGCTAAATGGGTTTTTATTAAGAATTATCTAACTTGCTCTGAATTTTGGATATAGATTTTTTATATGATAAAGCATGTCTTTGATAGTATAGGAGGTTCAATGATTAAGTATAAAAAAAGAGGAAAGGGGAGAGCTGTTTCCCCTTCTTAATTTTTTTTTCGAACGGAATTAACCCTTGAAAATATAAGGCTTTAATGTACAATTAGTGTTTGTAGCCTGTGAGCTCAATGCCATCAGTTTAGCTGGGCAGTATTCTTTTTTTTAAAAGGTGTGTCGTTTCTGGGCAATCATATTTAGTACTGATTTGCATTTGATTTGTCTAGTACTAAGTTTATTTTCATGTTTCATTTAAACTTTTTAAAAAAATCCAGATTTTTACGCTGTTATGGGGGCGATTCTCCAATAAGTGGATAATTTAACTCTGTGATTCATTAATTTAAAAAAGAAAAAGAAAACGAAAAAGAAAAGAGAAAAAAAACCTAAATTTTAAGCATTTATTTTTAAAAATTCGTAACGTCATCGCAAAGTTTTAATTACAGACTACCACGGGCTTTGTTAAATTCTGTTGTCCATTATTTCTTACTTCTGCTTTGAGAGAAATATACAATTAAATTTATTTTAAAAGCATAGTGGTGTCAACAGAATATAAAAATAGTCTTGCATGGCAGTCTTGTAATTGCAACTTTACGATACCTCCAAATAGCCAAGACATAAGATTAGAAATAATGGACAATATATCGGGATAAACTTTAACGAAAGACAGAATTTTTAATCTTATAACACTCATTTTTCAGTTCAGAAATTTTTACCTAATTTAATCGAGAAAATGTTCAAATTAAATAAGGCAAAATTTACAATAAAAATTTACTAGTGAGAATAATTAAGTATTCTGAGCCCTTTATGCGGCACGTATACCGATCGTTCTTCTCCAACAATACTTTTTCTTAAAGTTATTATTATCTAATTTATCTTATTCTAACTACATATTTCTTCATAAAGTAACTTACATATAAATGCCACGTAGCAATTGGTTCATAATACCTGCTGAATAGATTTAAATGAAAATTCTGGTGTAGCTGTTTTTAATGACATTTCAGTTACATTCCCTGAAGTACGTGAGCAGATGCAATGTCATTGAAATGGGACAGAAGTAGCAGGGACAGTACTGAAAAAATTAAGGCAATTGCTTGTGAATTAGTTCGTTAAATTTAATAAGAATGCACTGCGATATTTTTAGATAATAATAATAATAATAATAATAATAATAATAATAATAATGATAATAATAATAATAATAATAATAATAATAATAATAATAATAATAATAAGGAATATTTAGAAGACCGAGAGAGCAATTAATTATAAATAACAAACATATTCTTATCTCTTTATATAGTTTCAAAATAACTTAATTATAATGCATTCATTTTGCATGGACCCCGTTTACTGATAATTCTTTGCTTTAATTTATGCTTTGTTGAAAGGATGAGCTAGTGACTTTATTAAAACGGTCGGTAGAATGCGCAAGCGACTGAATTTATTATAAGTATGTATACATATCTATAATAAATGTATCTAATAGTTCCATAACACATATTTTTTTTATTTTTAAAAAGTGCTCTTCTTAACCGCTCCCCTGATTTTCCAGTATGTGATATGGGTGACGTGCTTGTGCCGACAGTAAATTTTGATTATAATTTTTTTAATTTTTAATCAGAGCATTTTTCTGTTTCGATTAGGTAAAAATTTCTGTTTTGAAAAACGGGCGATAAAACATAAAAAAATCACTAAAAAAACAGGTATTAACCCTTTCCGGCACGGGCAAAATCTAATGAAAAATGAGAAATTTTCAACGGACACCGGAATTCACAAGCGAACTTTTTAGATATTTTGAATTCCTTAATTGAGGCTTATATTGTAAAAGCAAAATTTTACTAAAATTTTATTGGTGCCATTTGCAAGTTTCGAATTAAAATTAGGTATCCCAGACCGGGCACAGTGTACCGGAAAGGGTTAAGTCTTTTTTCAAAAATATTCATCAATTAAAAGATTAATCAATACATTTAAAAATTTGAAAGAACTGAATTAATGATGCGTTTCATTAATTAACATAATTATTCTAATTAGTAAATAAATTTTAGGAGTTGTGATTTTCTGAGTGAAAAATACTGCTTAAATTTAAAAAAAATTCAGAAAAATTACAATTCCTGTTAATGCACATTTTCGAATGGTAACAAATTATTATTAGTTGTACAAAAAAAAAATAAAATAAAATAAAATAAAATAAAATAAAATAAACACTTTGAATATATTAATTCCAGAATCACTGATAACGCTTCTTTGAAACAGAAGAAAAAACAACTTCAAAATAATTTTAAACATCAAAAAATATTTCTTGATATTTTCTGCAATCTGAAAAGACAGATAGGCATTTTGTCAATACGTTCTGTCACTATATGCCCAGAAATAGATTAAAGAAAAGGAAAACTTAATTTAAAACTTCTGCATCGGAAGATGATGTATTGCTATCACATTTTCTTTGTATTTCAAAAAACGAAATCACCACTTGTTTTGTAAAACACATGGAAAACTAATTTCTTTAGCATGTAAGTTTCAGAGTTGATTTTAAAGAAAATATGTATAAATTCTCAACAGTTATGCTTGGAAATAAAATTACAGCTTCTTTGTCTGGTATTTAGTTTTTTTTTAAATACTTCATTTTAATTAAAAAATATATATCTCTTTGTTTAACCCTTTCCGTCACGGGCAAATTTTATTAGTAAAATGAGAAATTATCGACTGACACCGGAATTTACATACGGCTAGGGCAATTCCATTTTAAAATAAGCCAAAGTATTGGGTCGATCGAAATGTCGTATCGTGTCGGGGAAATTAATTTACTCTGTAAAATTATTCGGGTTAGTTTTTACAGGTTAGATATCTAAATTAATTTTTAATAATTAATGAGCAGAATCTTCCGGTACGAATTGATTTCCCCGACACGTCACGATTTTCCGATAGATGAAATAGATAAAATTAAAGTAGCATAAATTAATAAATATGAGATTTTTGATTCACGAAGTACCAATGCAACAATGAAATTTCTTATGTAAGTTGGAGAAAAGTTAGTATGGTCTTCAAATGATATTTCAACGATGAGAAAAGAAGAAATAGTATTATTACTTCTAGAGCCTTCGTTCGACAACAGAGAAAGACTATTCTTTGAGAATATAAGCTTAACTTATTCTGCTTATTAGAATTGAGCTATGAGTATCACTTAAAAGCATTAAAAAACGAAAAAAATACATTAAAAATTCGATAAATTCAGAATTAATACGTCCGTTACAATGAGTGTTTATATAAAAGAGACAATTTACCCCAATACTTTTTATTGAAAATAATATGAAGTCACATGTAAGTATCACACTTTTGTTAGTTCAAATAAATTACAGTTATTTTTCTTGCATGCATATTTTCAGAAATTTTTAACTTTTTATAAAGACATAAAACACGACAATCACTTGTGAAATACGTCCGTTACTGAACAACAACAAAAATAAATAAATAGATAAATAAAAACAAATAAATTAATGTTCCTAAAAATCTTCAAAATTTAATTGCATTACATAGAAGCAGAATCCTTGTTCTTCATAAAGTTCAAGCAACTAAACAAGGATCTAACATATTTAGTATTTTTGAAGGGTGTTTTATGTACCGACTGATAAGTTTATTACCATCGAATTGCCCATAACTAATAATAGTGAAAGTAGTTTTAGAATAAACCACTCAGTTTAGCTTAAACGCTTCACTGATTTGACCGTACGTTATACGGGCAACGTGCTTTTGCTCGTCGTTATTTATTATTCTCCCCAGTATTTTTTTGTCGTAAATTTTGTATTGTTTAATCCAAACATCTTTCTGATTTAATTGGGCAAAAATTTCTTTAAAAAAACGGTGATAAAAGATTAAAATTTCTGTAAAAGACATGGAAAAAAATAGGCATTATTTGAAAGATTTTTCAAAAATATTTATCAGTTAAGTGGTAAAAATGATGCCTAAGTACATAATAGGAATTCTAAAAACTAACAGTTCTAAAAACTACGCAGGGCTGCCACAGGCGACTATTTTTATATTCTGTTCGTGCCAGTATTTTTTTTAACATATATTTTCATTTATGTTTTTCTTGCAAATGATTTCTGCTTTGCGAAAATGGTACCTGTTAGAATTAAAAAATAGTCACCTGTGGCAGAGCTGGGTATGCTATGTTGTAATAGGAGATTTTTAAGGAATCATTAAGAAAAAAGGCTTTGCATGAATTAGAAAATTCGAGCTATTGATCTAATTAAAATACACATAATTTCTGTGATTTTGTTAACCCTTTGGACCCGGAAGGTGATTCTCACTCACCACTAGAATTGTCAGGCGTCCATCGTAAATCATGACACCAAATGCTTTGGACACCACTGATATCTTACAGTTTATTTTGCCATCTTTTATCCCAGACTTTCTGCCATTAGACAAGTTGAAGAAAATTAGTTTAAAACACCCCTGAAGGGAATAAACATAAATAAGGTAACGTTTTCATCATTATTTATGCCACTCCCCACGTGACCTCCAGACCAATATAATTTACATTATTTTATTTCGTTAGCACCCCTTTTTTTATAAGAAACATTTTTACTTGTACTTTGACTACGCGCGCATACTAAGAATTTACAGTAAAAATAGAGTGATGCGAATTAAAATTTAAAATTAGAAATAAGAAAATTAAATTTAAAATAATTTTAAAATTAGAAATATTATCGTAAAATTAATGTGAATAGGCCTGGCGATGTATTCTTTTAAATGTTTACGATTATTACTGAAGGTCAGAAAAAAACAAGAAGGAAATTTTGCACCAGATATGCAAATGAGGTATGTTCATAGTATAACGAAGTTTTTAAAATATAGAGAATTTCGGATAAAATACAGTATCCGAAAACTTTTGTGTGTCCCTGTAAATATTAACCTTCCTACCCTGAATGGGTCTAATCGACCCAGACCTATGATGCGTTTCATTCGATTCAAACCAGAAAATTTTTCATAAAGTAAATTAAATAAATAACACAAATATTTAAGTGAAATGAGTATGTTAAATGGATTTAAATAAAAATTCTGGTGTCAAATATTTTAATCAAGTTTGAGTAAAATTTCAATAGGGTAGGAAGGTTAAATGCTTTCTATTATACAGGTATTAACGTTTAGTAAACCTCAGAACATTTATCATATTCATAAAATCCTAAATAGTTTAATATAGTTAAAACGCACCCCAAACAACATCTCCTTCTATACCATCATATAATAGAAGACTTTTGTGTGGTCCTCTATGTTAATGAAAAATATTCTTCGCGTATTATACAGAATGTATATTTTAGTACAGATTTCATAGATGCATATGAATGGCATTATTTTCAAAACCGTATGACATCATTAAAATGCACTTGAAACTATTTTTTCCAATTGATCGTAATGTAACGGAATACTTTTGATTATTCCTGTAATTGAACTATGCATCCGATTTTCATAAATTTTGGAATGAATCGATAAAATTAAATAATGATTATGTTTTTAAGTTTCAAACGATTCGGTTGAGTAGTTTTTGCGTTATTATATGTGGACAAACAGACGGATTAAACGACGACTACCGTAAATTCCTGTGTATAATCCGCGGATCAAACAATTCTTTTTGGACCCAGAAATTTTATTTAGTGATTGAAGACAAATATTTGCGACGATCTAAAAAGTTACATTTCTTTTTAAACAAATTCTGGGTCGAAAAATAATTGCTTGACCCGCGGATTATACGCAGGAAATTACGGTATAGGTGTTACGTATTTACAAGTTATTATATGTGGACAAACAGACGGATTGAATGACGACTACCGTAACTTCGTGCGTATAATCCGCGGATCAAACAATTCTTTTTGGACCCAGAAATTTTATTTAGTGATTGAAGACAAATATTTGCGACGATCTAAGAAGTTACATTTCTTTTTAAATAAATTCTGGGTCGAAAAATAATTGTTTGATCCGCGGATTATACGCAGGAAATTACGGTATAGGTGTTACGTATTTACATAGTCATAGCTGCCAACTTTTACGCATTTTTCCTACCACAAAAATTTTTATAATAAATGTTGCCTTATTTAAACATCGAAATCTTACGATTAAACAAACAGAATATTTTTGTACAATTTTAGTGGTAGCAAAAATGAGTAAATGTTGGCAGCTATGCATAGTTACAAAAGCACCGAAAAACGGGCTTAACAATGAATTCAGGAAAGTTCAAAAAACCTTTTAACCCCTTAATGGTCGCATTAAAGGGGCTCAGGGGTTGAAAACTTTTCAAAAAATTGATTTTTTTTATGATCTAATTGATTATTCATTGAATTCTTAACTCAATGCAAAAAACCGCATAAATATATTTGCATTTTTAACGGAGTTATAAGCATTTATGTATCAACAATTTCATAGCCGCATCCATATAAGTTCAACTTTAACTCGCATTTTCTCAAAACTTGATTTTTTAAGACTAACACCAAGATTAAAAAAAGACTATTTGATGGAATGGCTTAATTTTTTTTTTTTTTTTTTTTTTTTTTTTTTTTTTTTGCATGCATATAACATCATTATCTAGATTATGAATTAATATATTTTAAATAGTTTAATATTTTGAGTATTTTTAATGGAAAAAAAGTTGTGTTTTTTAGGGGTTTTTTAAATTTTCAACTTTGAGAGATTTTTTAATAATTTTTTTTAAGTGATAGTTATATCCTTAATTCATATTCTAGATAATTATGTTATATGCGTGCAAAAAAAATAAGCCATTCCATCAAATAGTTTTTTTTAAATCTTGGTGTTAGTCGTCAAAAATCAAGTTTTGAGAAAACACGACTTAAAGTTGAAATTATATGGATGCGGCTTTGTAAATATTGATACACCAATGCTTATAACTCCGTTAAAAATGCAAATATTTTTATGCGGTTTTTTGCATTGAGTTAAGAAGTAATTGAATAATCAAACTAGATCATAAAAAAATCGATTTTTTGAAAAGTTTTCAACTCCTGAGCCCCCTTTTAAATTACGGTTTAAAAATTCAAATTCATTGTTGCCACCACTTTTTTGAAAAAAAATGTTCTTTTTATTTAATGACAAGTAAAATGATACCAGAAGAAAACCAATTACACTATTTTATAAAACTGGTGGTAATCAAACAATTCTGAATAAAAGCCGTGAAGCTTTTAGCCCGTGAACGTCTCGAGTTGGACAATTAAGTGGTTAAACAAATAAAACAAAAATCAATTTTTTTCCAAAATTATTTCTCATGTCTCTCAGTAAGTATTATAAGGTATTTTTAAATTTACATTTAAATTTATTTATTTTTTTTTTGAAAAAATTAAAGACATACTTAATTACATTCGTGCGTGATGCATATATACATACGCACATGTATAACAACAAAAACAGAGATTTTTTTAACCCGGTTAAAAATAATTTATGAGCTCAAACACCGTATTTTGTTATTCCTTCCTGCTTACTAAAGAACCAGAAAGACATCTTGACAGTTCTTCTGTCACAATATTTTAAGAATAGAAGGGGAAAAAAGGGAAGTTATTTAAAATCTGCTCACAGGAACGTTATATGTTACAGACTTTTCTATGTATTTTAAATAAAGAAAAATCACACCTGTTTTCAAAAATGTCCGTGAGAAAAGTTAATTTTGTTTGCACATGAGGAGTAGATTTGATTTTGGAAAGAAATACTTTGTTTTGGATGACATGTTTTTTCTTTTTTCTTTTAGCATCTATTTTACTAGAAAGTATTTTTATAAAGTTGAGAAGACATTTCTGCATGTTTAGTTCAGTTCTATTCATGTTCTGGAAGAAGACTTTATGTCCTAAACTAATAACACCTACGGTGAGATTTCATCGTGATCAATCTGCAAATAAAAGCAGGTTTATCTTTTTTATGAGTAACTGAACATGAATAGTTTTTAAAAAACAACTCACCCCATACTTATTTTAAAGATTTTTCTTTGTGATATAATATAATTCCGTCGTTAAGCGATATGAGTATTCTGAATGATTCCAGTAGTGTTGACAGTTACACTGTCAGTGTGCAAACAATGGAGTTATGATTAAATAGGAGGGAACATATAGTGTATTGTCTAGTAATTGGGAAAGAAGTAACTGAGGTGGTTGCAACAAGGTGACGGCTGTTTCTTTTAACCTATTTCGGCACACTGTGCCCGGTATGGGATACCTAATTTTAATTCCAAACATGCAAGCGGAACCAATAATATTTTAGTAAAATTTTGCTTTCACAATAAAAGCTTAAAATAAGGAATTCAAAATGTTAAAAAAAAAAATCGCTTGTGAATTCCGGTGTCAGTCGATAATTTCTCAATTTACTAACATATTTTGCCCGTTCCGGAAAGGGTTAATTAGGTCAACAGATTCTCCTGCCAGTAAATTTGAATAGAAAATTTTGTCTAATTTAAGTGTATTATAGATAAAACTTCTCTCATAAATATGGTAAAAAAAACTATATCTTTTTACTGGTATCACTTTATATTAAGTATTACGATCTTTATCACTGACAGAAACCATAGGTTGAATTGGTTGTCATAATGTAGTGGCACTACTACGGCTAGAATAAATTCCCACCAGTAAAAACTAATATCAGATTTTACCATAATTTTTCATAAAAAAATTTAATTCATGACGCGTTTAAATAAGGAGAAAATTTGTATTTAATTTTACTGGTGTAAGTTTTCCTCAATAATACTGAAACACTGCGAAATCGGTTACAGTTGAAGCTTTACTATTTTAAGGATATGTCCAGTTCCTCTTTAATAACAGTTTCATGGTGCAAACAGACTGCAGTCCACTTCGATTTTGTTTCTGGTAGAGGTATGCACAACGCGCCGAGAAAGACTGTGGCGTCACATTATTTTAATTCATATTATATTAACCAGAAAAAAATTGGTTACTAACCTAATTACCTAACCCAGAGGTTCCTAAAGTGTGCTCTGCGGAGCTCGTGGAGCTCCGACTAAAATTTCCAGGGGCTCCTCGGTGTTCCAGAAAGAATAAACAAAACATGGAAGAAATTAACATATTGCAAGTGAAAGATTTTCAAAAATATGTAGGAATTTTTGCTTGTGTATGTCAGAAATAAATATATCGATAACTGAATTGAAAAATAGAATAATACACTTCAAAGCCATTTAAGCAGTTGCGTTAAACATCTATCCAATTTCTGTATAATATTTTTAGTTTGAATTTCTTTATCTTATGTTTCAGCATTTAATATACTTTTTCTTCATACTTTTAAAACATGGAAGAAATTAACATATTGCAAGTGAAAGATTTTCAAAAATATGTAGGAATTTTTGCGTGTGTGTGTCAGAAATAAATATATCGATAACTGAATTGAAAAATAGAATAATACACTTCAAAGCCTTTTAAGCAGTTGCGTTAAACATGTATCCAGTTTCTGTATAATATTTTTGGTTTGAAATGCTTTATCTTAAGTTTCAGCATTTAATATACTTTTTCTGCATTTAGTTGCATAATATTTCTTCATTTAATTTTATGTTTCTGCATTAATGTGTTTTAAAATTTAGATTTAAAATAAGCTACAAAAAACAGCATCTGAATAGAATGCACAACGTGAATCGAAAAAGTAAAGGCCCACCAGTGCTAGTATCTCTGCTTGTTGTACAAAAAGGAGAACAACTTTTTTTGTGTTGTTGTTAAGGGAGAACAGTTTGGAGCTCCGCCTATTCATATATTTATACTTAATTCTTTTTTGCTACCTCTGGTTTTGATAGCTCTTGAATTCATGATAGTTCTGAATGCTACCATAAAAAAAAACTTTATAAAATCAACACACTTAAAAGTAGATTTTTCAAACTAATTTGCGAAAATATGGAAAGTCTGCATCAGTTTCTGCTGCTGCATGCTGAAGTAAGATGGTTATATATATATATATAAAATGTTGACATGTTTGCTGAAGCTGCGTGCAAAAGTTGAAACTTTTCTGACTGATCACAACCCTCAATTAACAGCAATTTTAAATGATAAAGATTGTTAATGTAAATTGGCATGTGTGGTGGACATTTTTAGTTAAGGCCCCGCTGCACAGAGCTTCTGAACTTTCGTAGCCAATGTTAATCCAATGTAAAACGCCTATTGTTCTCTCTCATTTGCATTTAAAGATTTTTCTAATTTTTTTTCTGCACAAAATACTTTAAGCCTTTACTGAGTTAAGTCTGTTTGTACTTTTTTGCTGTGGTTTGTCATTTAGTAGCAAATGGAGATGAAATTCTGGCTCATTAAAAACTGAGGTACTTTTCCATAAAAGGCAAAATGAATTTATCGTTGCAAGGAGAGGTTACTGTTTTTGATGCAAATTCCAAAGTGTCACCATTTAAGAGGAAACTTACCTTCTGGTTTAAATGTGTAGAAAAGCCTGATATAAGTTGCTTTTTTCTTACTAAAATGTTCTTAAATGACCATAACATTAAGTTTGAAAAAAAAAATCATAAAAATATTCAAGATCATCTCGAAGCTCTGATAGATTCGTTTGAGAATTACTTTCCAGCTGCTTAAAATAAGATGAATGACGAAATGGTTATAAAATAAATTGAAAGCACAAAACCACACAGCTTAAGCCCTTGGGGACTAGCGACACGTATACGTGCCGCAAAAAGGCTTAAGAATCCTTATTTATCCATATCAGTAAAATTTTACTGTAAAATTTGCCTTATTTAATCCGAGTATTTTCTCGACTTAATAACACACAAATTTCTGTTTTTAAAAACCGGTGACACAACATTAAAAATTTCGCAAAAATCTCCCGTCGCGAAGGGGTTAAGCTCTGAGGAATACGATTATCTCATTGATATAAAATCTCAATGTAATCTCGTAATCTCTTTTTAAAGAAAGCTTAGCACTGAATTTTGGTGTCATTTGACAAATGAATAGAACATCATGTCAGACAGAACAAAATTAATTGTACACCCATATTCATCGACATGTCTGTGCGAAGCTGGATTCTCCATTTACACTAATATCAAAACAAAATACAGAAACTGGTTAAATGCAGAACCAGACATTTACTTACAATTGTCGATAATTGCACCAGATAGCTAAAAACTGTGCAAAATAATTCAAGCACATTTTTTACACTAAACTTTTATATATTATTGTTCGTCAAACTTTATGCAGAAGAAAAAAAATATCGGAATTTAATGTTTGTATATATTGCATATTGTATTACTTTTATTTTTGTAATTTTAATTTAATGAAACTGTTTATTTTACTTTTATTATATTTAACTTATTTAAATCTTCTATCCTAGTTTTCAAAATTGTATTTAATTTTTGAAACAATGTCTGTCGCTTAAAACATCTTTTTCAAAAAGATCTTGTATCATTTAAAATCCCTCATTTGATTCATTTGTGTGTAATGAGTGCATATATTTATTTTTATATCTTTGACTTTTTTTAATCGTTTTTTTTATTTGTAATAATTTTTAGTTATTTAAATTTTTATAGTGTTTTTCATAGTAAAATAATGTTTGTCGTTGAAAACATATTTTTTTTAATCTAATTTTCAATCATTTCAAGTAACTCGTTAGATTCCTATTAAATTTGTGTACATTGTATATATATTTCTTTTTTTATATATAAATTTAAATTCTTTAATCTGTTTGTGCTATTTGTATATTTAAATTTTCTACACTGCTTTTCATTGTACATCAGTATTGTGGATTAAATCACTTCTTTTTGTAATATCTTGTACAATTTAATAAATCCATTAATTAAATTCATTTAATACTTATATACGTTGTGTATATAGTTTTTTTTTCTTTTCATAACTTTAATTTTTTAATCTATTTTTTTTTTATAATTTCTATTATCTATGCTGTTTTACATAATTATACTTAATTTTATCAGCAATGTATATTGCTGAAAACACAATTTTTTAGCATCTTGTATCACTTTACAACCACTATTTAAAATTTTCTTTTAAATGGTCTCTGCCACATTTTCCAATCAGATGTAAGACTAAAGTAATTTAAAAATATATACTGGTTCTTTACATTTGTATTAAGAATTTAAAATTTTGCTCGATTTAGAATTTAAAGTTATGCCACCCCTTACTTAGACCTTTGGTCAATGAGTACCCGCCCTGTTATAAATTTCATCTTACATTGTCAGTAAAGTTTTTTTACTAGTTGCAGTTCGTTTAACAGTTGTAGTTTTTAACTGCAAATCTGTTTTGATGCAAAAACAATGATGTTGAAAAGTATCTTTCAAAGCTATAATGAATAACCAAAACAGTGAATATCCAAAAAAGTGAGCATGCTGCACCTAACAATACAGCTTATAGATTTTGCCCCGCCCACTTAAACAGTAAAACGATGACCTTCTTCTAAATATATATATTTTTAAATGGTTCAAAAAAGGAAACTTTGAGGCGATTTATTCTAGATGCATCTACATCAGAACGCAGTTTTTTCAAATATTCACTGTTTGAAATTTCTGTATAAGATTTTTACATCTTACCTAATGAAAAAAAACCGTTCACCGCATATTACTATCGATCTTTGTTTTTGAAAAATTAAATTTTGAAATCAGGGTGTTTTTTGCTGGACACCCTGTACTTTACTTCTTCGCAATTCTAAACTTATAATTATTGAAAGAAGTTGGCGGAAAAGAAAAAATGTATGCCTTTTTTTAAATTTATTTACATACAGAAACAAATTGATTTATCACAGGTAAAAGAAAAATGAAATAATTATATAATTTTCTGTTGATTGTTTCATGAAATGTTAATTCGATAATCGTGTGTTTCTGTTACGGGTAGGCGGGACTAATGAAAACGTGTTACATAATTTCTCATGGGTAACTAAAATTACGTTTTTTTTTTTTTTTTTTTTTTTTTTTTTTTTTTTTTTTTTTTTTTTGCGAGTAGCCTATTGGAATTATACAGAAGTATCTCTCTGCAAACGGAAACTGTACAACTTTTTTTTTTCTGAGTGTGTGTGGTTTTCACCATAAATAATAGTTTTATGTAAGCCTGAAGCCCCATGCAATGCGTAATCCAAACATCGTTACTATTTTGATATTGAATTCCGAATTCATTCTGGAAATCCCAAAAGAATACTTTTTATTTAAAAAAAGGATGTCATTAACCCATTAACAGTATTTTTTGAACATCGCTCCAGTAAAAAAGAAGTTTGTTTTTCTTGTTACTAAAAGCTTTCAGAAATCACAAATTCTTATCTAGTATAATTTTTGCAGTACTTTAATAAAGACAATTCAGAAAAGAGGATTTTAATCTTTATTTTCCTTTTATTATATCCAATAATAGTAGTAATATTAAATAAAACCGTTAAAGGGTTATGTAATAAATTTGATTTTAAAAATTTCTACTATGAATTTAGAATTTCTGTATCAGAAAAAGTCAAACTGAGAACCTTGGTCCAATGTTGGCAATTACTGGCTCGGATTTTTATTCAGCAGATTTTTCTCGTCTCCATAGGCATGAAAAAACGTTAATTTGTATACCACAGAGTTTCGTTGGGTTCAGGGGCTCCGTCTTAGAAATTTTTCCAAAAAAGGGCTCCGCGAGCCGAAAAGTTTGGGAACCGCTGACCTAACCTAACCTTTCTTACTAACCTAACAAAAATATGTACGAATCGATAACCATTCATGTCTACTAATTATGCTACTCTTGAATTTTGCATAAAGTACCATCTATATATAGAAACTATACCAAACTAGAAAACTTTTAATATTAATATCTAATTTCGAAATACGCAATAGTAGATATGTTTGCTAAATTTTACCTTAGGGTACCAAACAATAGACAACTATGTCAGGTTGTTTAGGAATTAAACAAAATTAATGATTGGAAATCGTAATGTTAATTTTTTTTTTTTTTTTTTTTTTTTTTTTTTTTGCAAAACAGGTTGCATTGGTGATTGTTAATTTTTTTTTTTTTTTTTTTTTTTGCAAAACAGGTTGCATTGGTGATTAATTTAAAAATATAATTCCACGTTCCGCAATTTTTGATTCACATATTTTATTATAATAGAAATAGATTCTTGGTAAAAATGTGAAAGGTTACAATTAATATATTTTTTGAAAATTAATTTTTATATTATTCTGAAAATACATACATGTAAATTGTAACTACGATTTTTTTTTCAAAAACTTGTGAGGGAGTGACCTTTGTCATAAAGGCACTCTAGTATTTCTGAGATCGTGACGTCAATAATTTAACATGGGTAAGCGTAAAAGCGACATCTATCCTCTCTTTTACTTTAACTTTCTAGAGTGTGTGTGTCTCTTTCGGATTCTGCAGTTAGGCTCGCGGTTAGTAGTAATATGTTAATTTGAAGTATCTCAGTTTGCAACATATAAAAGCGTGGAGTTTGAGTGTGTGTGGGTATCTCTGGCATTAGCCAGCGAGTGAAGTGTCTCTGGCATTAGCCAGCCAAGACGGAGTGTGACTAGTAACATTAGATAGCGAGAGTGGTGTCTCTGGCAGTAGCCAGCAGAGCGTTCTTCTAGCGATATTAATCAGCGAAGTGTGTTTCCCGCTGGTATCTAGCAGATTGCAAGTAGCTTCGAGCCTCCAGTGAGTTGTGAAGAAGTTTCGGTATTCGAATAGAGAAGTTGGCCGTGGTAAGAAATTTAATAGTAATTGCATTTGATTATCCAAAGTTGAATAAAGGATATCTACAGCCACGGGCTGTCTAATTAAGTTTTATCTAGCAGCTTAGCTGAAGGATAGCTGAGAAGTAATTAGAGGTGCCACGATTGAGCTAGTTCCGGACCTGTGAGTATGAGTTCAATCTTTTAGTAGTATTCTCAGTTGTGAAAATTAAGACTTGCTCCACTTCCCTTGAGCCCTTATAGTTTTAATAAACTGTGTTTTTTTATCTTAATTCCTGAGTATGTCTGCATTTAACTTCCAGCACGAGCACCCAACCGTTACAAACTGTTTTCTAGAAACTTCAAATGTGCGAATCTGCTTACTGAAAAAGCGCCAAAAACTAGCGATACATCACAATTAGAATAATAAAATTTTATATAAATCACCATAAAATCAAAACAATTGAAAGGACGTGCTTCGTGCCGTAAAATATAACAGTGCGTTATCAGCTACTGTAAACGCGTGTCTTTGAGAGGACATTAATTACGGTGCAACTTGTCTATTTGTGAAGTCCCTTCTTTTGTTTTTTCTCTCCCCCCCACTTCCCCACTAAATTACCATTTTCATTTGACAAGTAGGCATCAACAATTAGGCATCAAAAACTCCAGACTATCCCAAGTAAGTCTGCAACGATATCCAAGTTGGCAGAACATATACTCATAACTTTTGGTTGCAGGACCCAGGCTGTCTGCCGGCTAAAATTCCGTCATGTACGCTAATGGCACCTGGTGCATGTAAAATCTGTCGTGGGTGCAAAGTCCTCGAAGTTATCTGTGAATTATACCTCTGAAGGTACCTTGCCAGGTGAAGGTCTCGTCATCTGATCAAGGTTCTAAATTACCATATATGCAAATTCAGTGAGACCATATTCAGTAGCCATTTGCAGTACAAGCAACAGGATGTAACGCTAAGCAACCGACAAAACAAAGTATGCTCAAATGAGAAGCAAGTATTGCAGATATGATGACGTGAGAATCGATGTTATCAGGTTTATTGCCGCTACGCGTCGATCACTCGCCCCGATATCAGGTATCTAACCCGTTAAGCTGAGGTAACACGGCAGTTAGGAGCCTGGTCATCGGTTAGAAAGAAAGAAAAGTCACAAATGAATTTTTAAAAAATAGCGAAAAAGGAGCGTTTGCAAGGAGTGTGACAGGTGGCGCCAGCTGTAAGGTAATCAATCATACAAGTACATATGTACAATTGAAAAGTGTTACCATACACTGTTAAAAATCTGCTGCATTTTGCTGCAACTCACTCCTCTGCTTGTATAGAAAACGGTTACTTGGCCGTGAAATGGAGCTTTCTCATTGGTTGAATAGAGATATTATATACAAGCGGTGGAGTGCGTTGCAGCAAAATGCAGCAGATTTTTAACAGTGTAGTGATAGAAAAAATTGTCAAAAAAAAGAAAAAAAAAAGAAAAGAAAAGAAAAGAAAAAAGAAAGAGGAAAGAAAAGAAAAGAAAGAAAAAATTTTTGCAACGATTAAGGAGACAGTACCTTGAAATTGGTCAGAATATCGATTTTCTTTTTTTAATATTAACTGAAAGCTTTTTTAATTGTGGATATCGGGACATCTCGTTTTTACCTACACGACAATTATATTGCCAGATATTTAATTATTAGAACCCTTACAAATGAAAATTTTAAACTGATTTTTCTCCCTGTTCACGTTTTTATAACTTGCTTGTTCGAAAAATACCAAGGCTTCTTTTGCTAATTTAGATAGAGGTTTGGAATTTTTTTACTTCTTGTTGGTGGTATATTTTACATTTTTGTGTATGGATTTAACATTCAAGAAAAGAAATTCTTAAAAATAATTCAAATGTTCAACAAAGCCAGTATTTCTTACAATTTTCTGCATGCGAAAATCAAGCAAAACATTTTTATTCTTCTCTAGTTAAAATATCTAAAGCAGAAGTGAAAAAATGTTTATTTAAAACTTATTTTCCTAAACATAATATTTATTACTCGCACTTTTATTTGCATTTTATATGAAGAAAATCGTACTATTTTGTAAAAAGTTGCATTTGCGAAAACTTAATTTTAATAGTACTCGTGAAACAGACTTGCTGTTGGAAAGAAATATGCTTTCATTACAGACAAGTTCAGTTAGAAATTTTTTGTTTTGTTTAAAATTTTTCTGTTTTAACTGAGGCACATTTTGTAAATTTATAACTGTTGTATAATTAAAAGTTACAGCATATTTTAAATATGAACTGCCAAAGTTTCCTTTTGTATTTTTAAAGTACTGTTACAAGAATTAAAAACATTCTTTGTTGAATTTTCACTAAATTCTTTAAAAATAAAATTTAAAAGTTTTGTTTATTTTAATAATGGAGTTATGAATTAAGAGAAGAAGACATATAGTGTATTGTCTACCAGTTATAAGAAAAGTAGCTGAGGAAATTGTTACAATGTGGCGGCTGATCTTTTACTTACCCATCATACGTAGTATAGGGTAAGTCTTGCAATCGTTTTCAAAATCGGAAAAAAATTTTGACGGATTTACACGTTTTAGACACTGGAGATTTCGAAAAACATATTTTTAGAAAAAAAAAAATTGCCGCCCGTCTGTCAGCCTGTCTGTAAACGCTCTACCTCCCGAACGAATTGAGATAGAGACTTGAAATTTCGTATGTACTTAGTATGTAAGAATGGGACGAAGCCTATTTAATATCAATAACCTTGATTATCCGGAACTATTTTTTTCGGACTCTCGAAAAATTCGTTCTGGTGAAAGGTACATAAAAATTTTCGAATTTTTTTTTTTATTTTAAGGAGTGTCGTAAAAGGCAATAAAATAACACAAATTTTGCATAAAGAATGAAGTTGATCGAATTATTAGTTGCCGAGATATCTGTAATCGTGTTTTCCACATTTTTCGATTTTTCATGACCCTGTATTTCATTCAAATTTCAATTCAAAGATATATTTTAATTGGAAATGAGACGCTTAATCCGACGCAATAAACTGTTAGTTAATAAGATTATTATTTTTGCAGTTATAAGGATGTTTCTTTTCCGCAATTCAGTATTACTTGAGTAGTTAGGCGTGTTGTATAATTTATGGAAAGAGATTCATCAGCAACTCTTTAATACAGCATTACTAACACAATAAAAATATAAATACACGTTCAAATTTTGTTTTGGAATTGCAATTCATTTTATAAATAGTTTTCAAATGTATTATTTTCATATATTATATATGCATATATATGATGGGTAAGTATTACGGTGGCCCCCAACGACTAGTTTTCACCGAATCAATAGTTTTTGATAATTGCCGAAGCAAACTTCCACCAGTTAATTTTGAATGAGTTTTTCTGTGCTAAAAAAGTGTACGCATGATTTTAGTGTCATAAATCTATGTAATTTGATAAAACTCGATGTGTTTTAGCCGAAGAATTATGTATTTTGTTAATTGCTGTGCATGTCATGGAAAAGCTTTTTTGAAATATAAAATGTAAATGATGTATAAACTTTTTTAAAAAAGTAACTTTTTGCAAAATAATCGCAAGTTTAATTCATCAACATAGTCTTATTTCATACATTATTTTACACAATTTAGCAATTTAAAGTGTTTAGTATCTCCACAAGTAAAAATTTTAAGAAATAGTAATCTGTCTGGGACACCCTGTATATAAATTATAGAAGTTAGAAAAGTTGTTTACTTACTATCATCTACAGGATGGGGATATGTGTTTGAGTTAAATTTTGTGTGAATATTAAATAAACAAAAAATAACTTTTTTTTTTTTTTTTTTTTTTTTTACATTTGGAAGAATTTAATTTCGTTACTACGTGAGTAGCAGACATAGTTTTGAAAGAAGTATGTTTTTCTTTGCGACAAATTTGTTTTAAAATAAAGCATTTTTTAAAGCTTTTTTTTCTGTACAAGAAGAAAGTATTCGATTCATGAAAATTTACAAATTGGGTTTTTTATGGATTTGCACGTGTATTAGAGGTTAGAGATACCAAAAAAAAAAAAAAAAAAAAAAACACATTGTTACAAAATATCAGTTTGAGAGTCTGTCTTTATGTGACACAAATATTTGGGGGGCTCTATTTCAACAACTAATGCACAAAATCTAATAAGAATTTATATACAATGCATTGAGATGAATTGACGTTTTCTAAAATTTGTTGTAAATTGCTCAACAGATGGTGGCTCTATACAGCATTTTTCGATATTTCCACAATAGCTTAATCTCCAGAAAAAATTCACGGATTTTCATCAAACTTTAGATTCAGTTCGATATTGACATAAAACGTTGCAAATTAGGTTTCAGTGTAAATCACTTACAATTGGCACTGATATGTTACATTTTACATAATTTACGTTATTGTAGCGACTGTCATATCTCAAGAACTAATGCATGGAATTTCATATCATTAAAATCCTTATGATGAGCATTGATTGTCATTTAATTTTGGCAGTGTGATGGTGAATTTTAAAATATTTAAATGCACAAAATAGAAGAAAGTTTTGAATTGCTACATCGAACTATTGAGTCATTTGGAAAGTCGTATTCGTTTGGGAATATCAATTCGCACCGGAAAATTCTGCCCGTCAATCATTAAACGTTATATAACGAAAACATTATCCAATAATTAAATGATAGAATTTTTCGGTAACAAATAATTTTCCCAAACGAACAAGACTATCCGTCCGACCCAATAGATTTTTTTCTCTTTTTTGAGTCTTCTCGTTCATTTACGCGTTTTGAATAAACTCAAGGAAATTCTTATGCATGTTTAACTTCTGTATGATGATTAATATAAAATTATTTTTTAATCAATAAATATCCCCACAACTAGTAATGTTTAGAAAGTTTGATTTTACTTTTGAATGAATCATTTTGGCGTACTCAAAAACACACTTTCAAACCTTTGTAAGTATTTTTAATCAAATATCATTAGAAATTTAGTTTAAAAAAATCATAGCTATGAAACTTCGTAATTTAATATGTTGATCCCTTTTATCACCGCGTTGCAGATTTGTAACAAACCCAAAAGTCGATTTTATTTGTTGCTCCTATTTCCCAACATACACTAGGAATTTTCAACAGACGATGGTATTGAGTTAATTTCTGAGATCAAAGATTTCTTTACCAGTTGAGAAGTTTCAGAAAGATATTGCACAAATTAACTTAGTACATTTTGTCAAATTAACCCTTTCCGGCACGGGCAAATTTTGTAGTAAAATGAGAAAATATCGACTGACACCGGAATTCACAAACGAATTTTTTAGCTATTTTGAAATCCTTTATTTAAGCTCTTATGGTAAAAGCAAAATTCTACTAAAATATTATTGGTGCCGTTTACAAATTTTGAATTAAAATTAGGTATTCCAGATTGGGCACAGTGTGCCGGAAAGGGTTAAATGACAAAGGTTGAAAGTTTTTTAAAAGGTTCCCGTCGCGAAGGAGTTAATAGGCATCTTAATCCTTTAATGTTCATTGCTTTCACAACGAAACCAAAAAATTTAAATTCTAATATGCAACAACGACACTGGAATTTTAACTTTAAAAAATCCATTTTATTATGTGTGTGAAAAATCGCGTTTTCTTATTTAAAAATATATTTGTTCGCTATTACCGGTGTCACTCATTTATTTCAAAATCTTAGCAATGAAAATATTTTGTCCGTTAAAGGGTTAAACGATGACTTCCATTTTGAGAAAATTCATTTCTGGTTTATATTTTGAGCTCTAACTTTGCTTCTAATTATATCTGAACCAAAAGTAAGACAATTTTAAAATCCAAAATGCTTGAACATTATTGTAAAATAAGAAAAAATAATCGAAATTTTTTGCAAAAATTGCAGTTTAAAGTAGGCACATATATGCTTATCAGTAACGCATAAAAACAAAAGTCTAAGCCAGCGAGCTATAAACAAATAAAACAGTTGAAATACAGGTAGAAAAAAATACTTCGTTCGGTTTATTCCAAACAGATAAATAAGAAAGACATTTTGACAGTTCTTTTGTCACAATAAATGAAGACGAGGGGAGAGAAAAATGTTGATTTGAAAATTGCGTGCAGGAAGATGATACATTAGAATCGAAATCTGCATGGATTTCGAATATATGAAACAACACATGTTATGTAAAAAGTCACATTCTCGAAAATTTAATTTAGCCAGCATATGTGTATTAAGTGTGTTTTTGGAAGAAATGCGTTTTTCAATGAGACAAGTATGTTTGAAATGAAATTTGTGTTATTTATTATTATTATTATTATTATTATTATTATTATTATTATTATTATTATTATTATTATTATTATTATTATTATTATTATTCAGCTATTTATGGATTAACCCCCTGGTTTTGCGTTAAAAAATGGTAAAAATAAAAATGAGTATGCTTAACTGTTTGAGGGGGAAGCAATTGCGTTTGTAAAATTCTGAACTCCCACCGGAAATTTGGAAAACTTTTATTTCAAAAAAGGACAAGCAGTTTTACCAGCCTTTTTTCCCCACGAAAGTTAAAAAAGTAAAATTTAATATATATATATATATATTTCCTTTGCAAATCTTTATTAATTGTAGTGGGATAAAATATAATTCACCGCCCCTCAAGGGGTTAAATAAACTACCAAGGAACCAGTTTTGAACTGAAAAAATTCCCTTGCTTAATAGCAGAAATTTTGACAGTTAACTAAAGCTTAGAAATAGCGGCTCAGTGTTACCACTGGGCTACTTTTTCTAAATTCGGACTTTTTGATTGGCACCACTTTATTGAAATAGTAAAATTCTCTTTATTCTCGCCTTATTTAATGTGTCACTAAATAAGAAGGGTTTTACCATTTCAAACAAGTTGGAAATTGCACGTGAAGCGTAGCAAATGAGGTGCGTTCGTACGATAACGAAGTTTTAAAAATATTACTTTCATATATCAATATCATAAAATTGTAGATAGTGAATTACAATTAAAACGCTCATCAAACAATGTTCTCCCTATGCCATTACGTAATGGAATACTTTTGTGTGGCCTTGTGAATCAATAACTAATGTTCTTTGCACCACAAATTATGTAAGATGTATATTATAATATGTACTTTATAGTTACATATAAATTTTATTAAGTTCGCATGAGTGTAACACGATTAAAATGCATTTGAAACATTTTTACCCATTGACCGTAATGTAATGGAATACTTTTGATTATCCCTGTAATTGATCTATGCATCCGATTTTCATAAAATTTGAAATAACTCGACAAAATTATGTAACAATTATGTATTTTAAATTTCAAACGTATAGAATATATTTGAAACTTTTTCCTCATTGACCATAATGTAATTGAATACTTTTGATTGCCCCTGTAATTGATCTATGCACACGATTATCAAAAAATTTGAAATAACTCGACAGAATTATGTAATAATTGTGTGTTTTAAATTTCAAACGATTAAAATGCATTTGAAACTTTTTTCCCCATTGACCGTAATGTAATGGAATACTTTTGATTGCCCCTGTAATTGATCTATGCATCCGAGTTTCATAAAATTTGAAATGACTCGACAAAATTATGTAATAATTATGTATTTTAAATTCCAAACGATTCGGTTGGGTAGTTTTTGCGTTGTTATATGCGGACGGACAGACGGACGGACAGACGGACGGACTGAACGACCACTATAGGTGCTACGTATTATATAATTACGAACGCACCTAAAAAGTGGTGTTAATCAAGATTCTGAATTTTTAAAAAGTAGCCCATCTGGCAACACTGTGGCGGCTCTCGTGGGTGGGTTTTTAACATCCTTTGTTCGGTTCCTTGAATTTGAAAACTAATAAATTATTTAAATTTTTTTCTCTTTGTTTATTTGAGATTTAATAAGTTAAAGAAATTTTTTGAAAATACTGGTGTTAATTTCAGGGGCTTGTACAAAACTTTAAAAAATACTCTTGTGACAGTCGGCCTTTTTGTGTCAAAGCCCAGGCCTAATAAACGCTGTATATTAATATACAGCGGTTAGTGGCCGAGCTATCGCTTCTCTGTCATAGAACTATAAATAAAGAGGAATCACATATCTGTAAAATGATGAAGCTTCAACAGTTACCGGTTTCACAATGTCGTATTATCGCCACAAAAACTGTTACCAGTAAATTCGAATATAATTTTTCTCCCTATTCAATCGCTTCTTTCCTGATTAACTTTAGTCATAACTATGGCCAAAAACAGATACAGTCGACTCTCGTTAATTCGAAATCGGATAATTTGAATTTTCGCTTAATTCGAACTAAACATGAAGTCCCGAAATTTTCAATGGCAGAATAACGTTAAACTTTTTCATTAATTCGAACTCATTTTCTCTTGACATCGTTTAATTCGAACTAACGAGAATTTTGATTTTTCATTCTACCTTTCTTTCTCACGGATTTCAGATCATTTGAATAACTTTTTTCTTTTATTTTTGTGAAAATTGTTCTGAACGAGTATACATATAATCTCATGCATTTGATATCCACTTTCTAAGTGCCCCGTCTGTCATCAGTGAAGCTTCAGATTTTTCTTCCATTGTGTTTGTTTCTAATCGTCTAATTAATTTATGTATTTATACATTATAATTTAATACTAAGTCATATCGTGATGATAACAGACATAATACATTTAAAAAACACTATAACATTAATTCCTTTGTACTAGTACCATATTAAGCATGTTCTCATTTCATACTTTCCATAATTCGAACTTCGGATAATTCGAACATTTCTTGTGGTCCCGACGAGTTCGAATTAACGAGAGCCGACTGTATTTATTTTGACAGTTGAAAGTTTATTTCGACGGTAATCTGGTCCTGCATTTCAGACATATTGTGACAATATATGTAAACAAGAAATTTGATTCAATTCTATCCATACTGTCGTACACTTTTTGATGATACAATAATGGAAATGGCTCCAAAATCGCTATTAAAGCGCTTTTTTGGGAGAATATTTCCAATTTCAAGTTAGACCTGCTATAGTCATGCCAAAAACATACACAAAAATTTAGTTCAATTCTAACCATAACTTCATACATTTTAAGAGGATAGAAAGCGACGCACATACGGATACACAGGCATACCAACGTACAGACAGATATACACTTTGCATAAACATGTTTTATGGGGTATCCTGAAACATGTAAATCCATCGAAAATCGGAAGTTGAAGAAAAATTTATTACAATATTTTTTTTTATCTTTAAAAGAATAAAATAATAATTGTAATTTAAGAAATTACCCCAACCATTTGAAAAATGTTTCACTCGATACATTCATCTATCATTTTAAGCTAAATACCAGTTGTTTTATTGTGTATTATCCGTGCCACTGCTATAAATGACTTTATACATGCTGCAATTTGAAGGTACGGTTCGTTTAAGTTATATCACTCTATTGTCGCCAAGCATAAAAGTTGGCTACGAAAGAAACATTTCAAACTATTTAACATTGTTGGTGCAAAAGTAATCATTATTAAAATACAGCTTTGGCATATACTGTTATACTTGTAAGACTTTGGCATATATTGTTTGATTTTACAGAGCAGAATTTTGGTGATGGAGGTTTTAAACCAAAATCGATCGCAGCAGATGCATCTGTGAATGGGTCCATCAGACATCGAATCAAAAAAGTTTTTTCCCAGTTTTTCCCAAGCCGATTGCTTTTTAGTTTTCTTTTTAGGTGGTGGAAAATCAAGAGTAATAGCTATAACATTTTCCGGCTTGTTAGAATCACTATTGGCACTCAAATTTTCCTGGTTAGAACCGACCGATAGTAAAACGCCATGGCTAGTGGATTGGTCGCCCTGGCGACATGATGTTTTACAATTAATCGGTTCGGCATTAAATTGCTTCCTTTTTCGTGATCGCCTTTCAACACGTAATTGGTTTTCAGCGGCTCAATAATCTTTTGATTTTATCATTTTCTGCATTGAAAGACGTTTTTGCGCCAAACCAAATACAGTATTACTCAGTTATCCCGTCGACCAATTTCGCCAAATGATACGAATCGCCAAACTAATAAGCAACTTATACATGTTGACTGTGTTTAATATCATTGAATGCGATATTCACGTTCATTCATTTCTTTGGCTTCGGCTTTTTCCGTATCTGTTAATTTCCGTCTACCCATTTTTAAATTTGTTAGTTTTCTCCTTTATTACAATGATTTTAACCATTTTAATTTACTATTCAAATAAAAATTCTTCTAAAAGTAAAGAATTTAATTTAAATTCAAATAAAAACTCTTCTAAAAGTAAAGAAATTAATTTAAATTCAAAAGTGACCACATCATTCAAAAGTGGTAACATCATTCAAAAGTGGTAACATCATCGGGTCCATTCTCCCGAAAACAACAACCATTTTTCAAATGGTTAAAAAATCTGTATAAAGTTTAACAAAATGGCAGTGATTAGTGTCTGTCTGATTTTCTATACTATGAAGACTCAGAAAGAAATTATGGCAGAGTTTCTGACAAAGCATCTTATGTACACACATTTTTAAAAAGTTTATCTAAAACTTATGCACATAAAAAACTAGTTGGATGTGTCAATCCCAAAACTTTCTTCTATCTCATAAGTATATTTTAATATTTAAAAAAATGTGGTGACCCCAAAGTTACCCACTATCGAATTTCCTCGAACATTTGACCTAGCCTAATGAGATTCTGGATCCGAAAAGCCTAAAACGCAAAATTTAATTAATATTCTGAGAAAATGAGCTTAGTAGTGCCTCATGTTGGATAATTTATACTAAAACCTAATAAGCATCGATTTTTGTCAAGACCTAACAGAATCTGAAATTTGATGGAATTTCGTCCATTAGTTCTTGAGATATAGTTATAACAAAAAATTTGCAAAACGTAGCACAGCAACACCATATCTTGGACAATTTATGCCAAAACGTAAAAAAGCGTCGTCTAATTATGTTATGGTGTAAAAGAATCTGAAGTTTGATAAAATTCTGTGCATTAATTCTTGAGATATAGCTAGTTTAAAAAAAAAGTGTAAAATATAGCACAGCAGCACCATCAGTTGAAGGATTTATAACAAAACGTAATCATCGTGTAATTCATCGCAGCATAGCTGCACCACCTGTTGCAAGGTTAATACCAAAATGTAATCAGCGTCTAATTATGTTATATATTCTAGTGTAACAGAATCTAAAATTTGATAAAGTTCTCTGCATTAGTTCTTGAGATATAGCTAACGCAAAAATCGTTCAAAATGTAGCATAGCAGCGCCACCTATAGGACAGTTCACACCAAAACCATATCAGCGGCTATGTATCTCAAGGCATTGCGGAATCTGAAGTTTGGTGAAATTCTGTGCATTAGTTCTTGAGATATAGCTATCATGAAAATCATAAAAAACGTGGCATAGCAGCGCCACCTGCTGGCCAATTTACACCAAAACTTAATCAGCGTCTATGTATATCAAGGGGGTACAGAATCTAAAGTTTGGTGAAATTCTGTGCATTAGTTCTTGAGATATTGCAATCTTGAAAATCATGAAAAACGTAGTATAGCAGCGCCACCTGTAGGCCAATTTTCACCAAAAACCAATAGGTACTAATTGATATCAAGGTCTAACTGAATATAAAATTTTATGAAATTTCGAGCATTAGTTCTTGAGATAGAGCGCCCACAAATTTTTTGTCACATACAGACAGACACACAGACAGACAGACAGACAGACAGACGGACAGACTCACAGACAGACATTTTCTAAAAATAGTCAAAACGTGTTCAGGACCTTCTAAAACGTATAAATCCGTCGAAAATTTTCATGAATCCAATACTTTCTTCTTGTAAAGATAGAAGAAAGTGATAATGTTAGAAATAACAATCTCTTTGAATTTTAAATAAACAAATATCACACCTGGCTGTAGAAGGAAACATATATAAATAAATTTTGTTTGTATTCGAGAAGCAGGCGTAATTTTGAAAGAAATATTTTTTTTTTCCTTAGAACAAGTTAGATTTGGAATGAAGTTTTTTCGCGTGTGGTTTTAAGTTTATTAAGAAAGCTTGTTTTGATTCTAGAAAAAACGTTATGTATTTTCTGTATTTATAATTATAGTTTAGAGCAGGGCTGTCCAACGCGGCGCCCGCGGGCGCCATGGCGCCCTTTGACAATTTTCTTGGCGCCCCTTAAAAGATTTTCTGTTACTAGCATATTTTTTAAATAAAATTCCTTTCTAAATGATGCTTTATTTAAAATCTTGATATTTGCTTCAGAGATTATTTTTTTAAATCCCTGCAAGTATTTACTTGAATGAAAGCTCTTCCAGGTTTTGTTTTTATAGCCAGCCATGGATTGATAACTATATCATGCCTCTCTTTGTTTCTCTACTTTTCATAACAACAAATTTGCACCTCTAAAATAAATCAAAGAATATGTTCGTGTCCCAAAAAACCCTAAAAAAATCGCTAATTACCATTTTACTTTAACAATAGACGAGATTTAATTTTCGGACTCAGTCCAATTAAAACATTTTCAAGATAGCTCCTCGAAGAAAGAAGTGTCATTCAAATTTTACAACAATTTACATTATTATTATTATTTTAATTATGGAACTTTAGATTCATATGGGTCTTATGTTTTCTACAGCGAAATGCTTTTTCATATGTGTATCGCTGGTAATACTGTGGAGTAATTTTGTTGTATGTTTTGATCCATGTTAATAATGGCGCCCTTCATTGTATTCGAAGCGTTGAGATGCGCCCCCCGCTTAGTAAAAGGTTGGACAGGCCTGGTTTAGAGAATATTTTAAATCCTAATCGTTCGCATTTAAAATATATATACATATATTGTCAGTTGTATAGGCTTCTCATTTTTAACCTTTTTACCCAGAATGGGTCGAATAGACCAGTTTCTATCATATATTTTATCGATTTGAACTAGAAATTTCTTTATACACTAAATTAAATAAAAGCTAAAGAGTACTAGATTAAATAAATAGGTAAAATAGCTTTAAATAAAAATTCGGATGTCAAATGTCAAGTTTAAATAATTTTCAACAGGGTAGGAAGGTTAACCTTTCGATTCGGGCAACTTTTACACAAATTCTATTCGGTTGACACTACTTTCTTAAATTAGGTTTCTTTCAAGTAAACAATTAAAAAAAGCTCTAATTACTAAATAAGCAAAATTTTAATTTCTTTTATGACAGGGCAACTGTTTTTATATTCCATTAGCACCGATATTTTTCTAGTATAAATTTTTAAATACATTTTTTTTCGAATGTTCTCTAAGCGTCTATTAAAGACTTTCGTTTTGAGAAAGTGGTCTCAGTTAGAATTAAAAATTAGTCACGTAGAGCAGCCCTGTTATTACTGATGCCAAAATAAAAATATTACAGTAGACGCTCGTTTTTACGAACCTCTATTTTGCGAACACTTGCGATTTTACGAACTAGAGTGTGGTCCCAAATATATTCCCATAGACGCTATGTAAATTTTCGCTCCAATTTACGAACTACAAATTATGAAAATCTCTTTTTTGCGAACTTTTATAATTCTGCAATTTTTTTAAATTTATTTATTTATCTTTTTAATACTAAAAAGAAGTGCCAACATCACTTATACTTGGAGCTGGATCAGCCATATGAAAGTGATGTTCTAGGTGCGATGCATTTGTCAATAACGTGCTTGGAATGATGTTCAAGCGACTACAATATCTAAACCATTTCAACACGCAGGCTTTAGTACCTTAATTGAAGTAATCCAAGAAAATGTAGCCAACGAATTCAGTGGAGATGAGTTACTTATAAATGAATTCCACAAAAGAAATCTACTGTTGCCTGAAATTTCATTCCAGGACCTTTTGAATGTGGATTCAGACGTGATTTGTATGGAAGAAATATCAGATGAACAAATTATTTCTGCCACAATAAATGAAAAGGAAGAAGAACTTTCAGATTTTGAACAAGGAGAAAATGAAATAATCCAACGACCGACTGCAAAACAAGCAGCTCAATGGTTGGGCAATGAGCTAAGGCACTTTTTTGAAGTGAAAAATAATTATGAAATGATTTCAAGCATAGATAAAATGGAAATATGTATTTTCCAAAATGTGATTTTAAAACAAAAAAAGATAAGTGATTATTTCCATTCCTAATTTTTTTTCTATGTATTTTCATTCATTAAGTACTAATACACTATATACTAATAGCCTATGTTTTCACATGTAATGTTTTCAAAGCTTAATAACATATTCTTTTGAGTGCTAAAATTTATTTCTGTGCATATATTTGCATTTTGCATTTTCTTATATATTTAAAAAATACATGTATAACTTTATTTCAGAATAAATAACCTTAAAATATTGCATCATCTATGAAGAGGGAGGAGATTGATAAAAATAGACATAAATAATGTACATATTCATGTCATTTTTGATGATTTTCTATTTTACGAACTTTCTATTTTACGAACCATTTGAGTGTTCCATACGAGTTCGCAAAAACGAGCGTCGACTGTATGTCCAATCAGACTCAGGAAGGAGAGAGATAGATGGTGGCGCAGTATGCAGTAAAATCGGTTTTGCCCACATTTGTGGCAATTAATGAAAATTATAATGTTAGGTATTTAACATACATGGCATGTGGTGCTGAAAAGATTAAACTGTGCATTTCGACAGCTAAGAGTGTAAAATATTGTGTGTTTAAAAACTTTGGAATTTAGTTCTATGTGTGAAAGTTTCTTTGAACAGCTTTTGCTCCCTCTCGCTTTTTTACTTTTATAATTGCCATGGAATTCATCTCGGTTATATCTTTTATTTCGGCATGGTCAATAAGACTAGAAATTTGTCGCAGATACATTTAACCCTTTGCGGTGCAAGACAAATTCATTGTTCAAGTGTTGAAATTAATGACTCACACCGGAATTTGAAAACAACTTTATTTGTAAATAAGAAAACGCTCTATTTCACGCATTCAATAAACTGTAATTTTTTAAAACAAAATTCCGGTGCCGATGTGGTGTTTGAGAATTAAGTGGTATATCTGTGACACCACCGCGCCGCAAAGGGTTAAAATAATTTTGGTAAGGTTATAACAAATTGCTTTGGGAAATCTTTCTTATTATTTTACTTTTTAAGAGGTCTCAGGACTCGTAAAACTTCAGAATTAAATAAATTATTATTATTTTTTTTTTTTTTTTTTTTTAGATTTTCAACTCCTATACATTCTAATCATTTTGATATAATTGTTACATGATATTCATATTAAATCAGAAGTTGTGGCTTTTATAATTACACGTTTAATAGTTGTTGCGGGATTTAGCTTTGAAGTCATTTTTCTCCAAATGACGTTTATGAATATAACCCGCAGTATAATCTAAAATACCTTCTATAGGATCTAAAGAACTTCTGAATATTTTTTTACTGAAATTTTCAAAACATATGTTTCATGTTAGTTTGTTTAAACTTATCCCAATTGATTTTTATATTGTTAAAAAATATATTTTTTAAAATAATTATATCGTTGATATTTTCAAAATTTTCTTATTAGAAAAATACAGCTTTGTATTAAAAATATAAAAACACTTCAAACACAAATTTATTTAAGTTATTTATTAGAAATTTTTGTATGAGTAGGCACCAAAATTTAATTTCTAGTTGCATTCATTTATTTTGTAATCCTGCACACATGATGGTATTAGACAGGGAGACGGTACATGGTTTTAAAACATTGTTTTTATTGTGATAAAATATATAAGCATGCTCTTTCATTTCCTGTATTTACAAAATTGCAGGATGCGGAATTAGAGTTTACAGGCAGATGCAACTGTCAGACGTTTTATGAGCAGAAAAAGTGGCACATAGACCGGGAGGCGGCAGCACAGAAAATCACTTCTTTGAGTCCACGGATGAAAATTTAGAATCAGTTAAATCTCGATTCCTATATTAAAAACCAATCGGTTTACCAAGTCATATCTTGGTGAAAAACACTTATAAACCCAATTTTAACGGTTGACTCATAGATTTAACATTATGTTTTCCTGCTCGCAATCCTCCATGTTTTCATTATTTCGAGTTCAAGAAAGCACAATGATAAACCTACCAGTCAACCACTCTAATCGGATATTTAGGTGTTTTTCACAAAAATATAGCTTGGTAGACTGATTGCATTTTAATATGCGAATCGTGATTTAACTGATTGTTGATTTTCACCCGTGAACTAGATGAGGTGATTTTCTGTGCTGCCGCCTCCCGGTCCATGTGCCATTTTTTCTGCTCATAAAACGTCTGACAGTTGCATCTGCCTGTAAATGCTAATTCCGCATCCTGCAATTTTGTAAATACAGGAAATGAAAGAACATGCTTATATCTTTTATCACAATAAAAACTGTGTTTTAAAACCATGTACATTTTACGAAAATAAGTATTGAAAAAGTGTCCTTTTTTATATTTTTTATCTTTTATCTTTGTATATATATATATTTTCATTTTAATAGTTTTGAGACCCCCTAACACTTTCAGGCACGCTGTGCCCAGTCCGAGATACCTAATTTTAATTCCAAACCTGCAAACGGCACCAATAATATTTTAATTACATTTTGCTTTTACAACGAAAGCTTAAATTAATCCCTCGGGGAACGAACGACACGTGCCGCCAAATGGCTTAAGAAGCCTTGTTTTTTCCCACCAATAAAATTTTACTGTAAAATTTGCCTTATCTAATCGGAGCATTTTCTCGATTTAATAAAACACAAATTTCTACTTTTAAAAACCGGTGACAAAATATTAAACATCTCGTAAAAGACTCCCGGCGCGAAGGGAGTTAAAGGGGAGGGGTCTTAATTTTTCAAAAACTTGCTTCTAAATATCAGTGTCGATCGATAATTTCTTATTTTGCTAACATAATTTGCCTGTACCGGAAAGGATTAACGCTACAGCTACCGGAAATTTTAGTCAAGTTTTACAAAAGTATTTAAAGAAGTGGGACGTTATTATTTTACGTTTTCTTTGAATTTTTTAACCCATTGGGAGGCAAGCAATAATGTCTCTGGTATATAGAATTCTCACCGGAAAAATCGAAAAAAAAAATAAGAACGAGCAATTAGCCGCCAAAGTTAAAAATATAAAATTCTGTTAAAAGTTTCTGATGGGAATCTCGTTTAAATATCCCACCGCCCCTCAAGAGGCTAAACTTATTTTAGCAATCAAATTTCTTATTTGAATCGACACCTATTCAGAAGCGGCTGGTCAGGGGGTGCTGCATCAATTTATTCACACCACTAAAATTATATGGTTATTCCAGTTTTATTCAATCAACAAAATTTGTCGAATAAATAATATGAAAGATTCTGTTAAATTTTAGTGGTGTGAAAAATCGGATGCAGCACTACCTGACGAGCCGCTACTGCACCTATTCATATGGTAGCTGTTAATATGACGGCTCAATTTAGTTCTAGAGTTAACTTTGAATTTTACCATTTATGAAAAATTCTAACCAATGTTTCCCAACCTTTTTCAGGCCATGCCCCACCAAATCATATCTAAAACCCTGATGACCCCCCTCCCCTCTCTCTGAAAGATAATTCTTATTATATAAAAATTGAGCTGTTATTCCATCATAGGAAGTAAAAATAAAAACCATTTAAATATGGAATGGAAAAGAAAACGTAAACATGTAAAAGAAAGGTCATGAAAAAATAAACGTAAACGAAAGAAATGTATTCAGGAAGCATTCGTTAATAATATAGACCAGGAAGTGGCTGAACGAACCATCACCTCATAGAGTTGATTGCTGAAGTGTTGCATTAGACAAAAATCGATTTGTATATTAAAATGCAACTGGTCTGCCAAATCTTGGTGGAAACCACTGGAGACCCGATTTTAATGATTGATTGGTAAATTTATTATAGTGCTTTACTGCAGTCAAAAGTATGAAAACGTAGAGGACTACTAGCAAGAAAACAAATGGTAAATCTACTAGTCAACCACTAAAATCGGGTTTTCAAGTGTTTTCTACTAAGTGACTTGGTATACCAGTTGCATTTTGATATGCGAATCGAGTTTTAACTAGTTCATGAATTTCAGTCATCAGTTCGATAAAGGTGATGGTTTGTGCAGCCGCTTCCCAATCTAATAATAGTATAATAGTCCCAACAGAAGAAGAGACCTGTCAATCATATATGACGTAGCTTAAGACGATTCCATTTCTTTTATATCGGAGCGTCGATTTTTCTTCCCTACGCTGCGCCGTAAAAAAGAAACGCGTAGGTTTCCACATTTCCCAGGTGTGCAACAGCTTGGCACTGTTATTTTGTATCTTATTAACTTTATAGGGAAATTATTTAACCTGGGAGAACGCACACAGAGAGATCTGCACGTGCCAGGCCTCGGCCTGATTTTCATTAACAGCATTTGGGCAGGGCCAGGCCCTGGCTTTACTTTTTTCTGAAGACTCGGGCCTTACTTTTTTTCATAAAGGATCGGACCGGGCCTAACTTGTTTTTTCCGCACTAAGCCGTTATTGATTTCATTTTTCCTAGTCTTGACGGATCAAAATATTCAGCCCCGTTTTAAGCCTCCTGTATGAATATAATTTCCTCGACGAAACCAAGTCTGTTCAAAAACCTGTAAAATTTGGCTTGGTCCAAAAATTTTTTTAAAGTCCTATACTTTTAAATTGTCATTATTCTACAATTACTTTAAACATTAAAGCGTATTCTTAACTTTTATATAAATTGTTACTTTTGTATTATTACGATAATAAAGGTAAATATTTTGCTTTCAGTATATATTTTTAAAAACTTGTTAAATACTATTTTTTAAAATGATTAAAGAAATAATTACGCAGAACAATACAAAATTAAATTTTATTTTTTGCTTTTCTGAACATACCAAGGATAAACTAGTAAAAGAGTAAGATAATTTATATAAAAATTCATAATTAAAAAAAACAAAAAAGAAAATGTTATTTTAAAAATGGATGGAATTTGCAAAGTGCATATTTAGAAATTAATTTTTCAATGGAAAGATATAAAATTGGAAAGTATGGCCATGGAAGCGATTTGGAATCTATATGTTTTCCATTTTTTGATCAATAAATAACTTACTGAGTTATAAACGATTTTGATCACGTGACCAACACGTATGCTTGAGTGGTTATTCATTTTTCGAGCAGAAATTTGGTTCAAAACTCTCACTTTGACACTATTTTCTAAAAAATCTATTTTGAAAAAAAGAAAAAAAACGGGAAAATGAGTAGGATTAAGTAGTTTCTGAACAACAACTACTAGTTTCATGAAAAAAAACTTTTGAACAAAAATAATTCAAAACTCAAAACTTTTGTGATAAAGACTTTTAGATTTAAAAACAGCCTTAAACACATCTTTCATTTTAATAATAATTAAATTTTTTACTTTTTTAAAAGTTAATGGCATATTTTAAATTTTTAACTTATACTTTCTTAAAATTTAATATTTTAAAAATACATTAAATATCATTCAGAACTGCAGTTTTGATTCTTTCTTCATTTATTTTCTGCTTTATGGATAGAACAAAATCGACGGGAGAGAAAAAGTAAAAAATTTGCTTCCTTCTCAAAAAAATCCGTAACTTTATGAATAATCATTCTTTCTTTAGAGTGAATTGTTTTCCCTTTTGAAGACATGTTTGTAATAAAAAAATAATTGTTTTGAAAAAAAAATAGCTTAAAAATGGCGGGATAAATTATAAAAGAGAGAGAAAATAAAACAAAGCTAAGCTAAACGAGAGAAGGAAAACAGATTTCTGTCAAGAAATGCGCAGCACAAGTCATTGGCGCGAAACTCAATTGGCGCGCTATCATTTCAACCCTAGTTCTTTGCGGGGAATGGTCGAATTGAAAACACGGGATTATTTTCCCCTCCCGTATCACCTTGCACACCTTCTGTAAGGTCGACCCGTCTAAGAGAAGGAGTTTCCCAAGTCTCATCTCGTGATGGGAGTATATTAATAATAATATGCAGCAATGAAAAAAAGCAAATTAGATCTTCAAATATTTAATAGTGAACTTCGACACACAAAAATAACTTTAATTGGATGTTTCTTGATTATACTTCTGTCATTTTAATTGCTGACAGTAAAAATAAATAAGTAAATAAAATATATAATAAAATAAATTCAAATTATAACATTTAAGATGAATAGAATGAAATTAATAAGATCCTTCTGCTTAATGTTGGCTGCAAAGAGATTTTATATCAGGCACTAATTTTGTCAGCTTTAAAATTAAATCCCCCCGTTTAGTGATGTCTAGTCGATTTCTTTTTTTTTAGTAGTAAATTGTTTACTGCACTAAAACCACATTCAGCAAGGTACGAAGATGGGAAGGGTAACAATATTTTTCTTGCAAATTGTGTTCAATTAGGATACTTAGTTTTAGTCTCAGCACAAAGCCACGCCATATTGCCTTTTATATTGAATAGAGTTCTAATTGACTCATCGTTTTGAATTTAAGCGATTTCTTCTCTGTATGGTGTTGAAACATCAGATAAATCAACTAACATTGGCTGCATGACCCATGATGGAAAATCCATTTGCTTTAAATCAACGAATCTATCGTTCATATCGGAGGCCAATATTTTCAGATGATTGACAATGACAGTTATAGCGGTGTCTCTTACCTCGCATTTTTTTAACTAGAAAAATAAGTCAAACTTTCTCTCAAAAATATGTTTTTGCCAAACCTCAACGGACGCAATAAAACCAAATATTTTGCATCAACAAGTGTTTTGTTTTCTCCTTGAAGTTGTTTATGTAACGTATTCAACTTTTCAATGATATTTACTAAATAACTAACATATGCTTTTCCATCAACGGTTTGTAGGGCCTTCATGTCAGGCTTTTCATTTAAAAATTCACCAAGAACATCGATTTTTTTCTATCGAAAAGCAATTTGATATATATATATATATATTTAAGTTTTAAACCTGAAAATTTATATTGTAAAATGATTTTTAAAATTATTTGTTGCTTCACGCTAGTAAGACAAAACTAATTTTTTTAGGATCATAAGAGGTTGACCGAATTTCATAGAATTCTCAAATTGCCCCCCCCCCTCGAAAGCCAAATTGCCCCCCTGTGGAGCGTGCGCCCCACGTTGGAACCACTGATTCTGACGTTATTGGTTAAAATTGAAAGTCATTCTCAAATTCAACTCTAACTAGTTGGATGTGCCAATCCCAAAACTTTCTTCTATCTTATACATACATTTTAATATTAAAAAAATAGTTACTCATTTTAATGCTTTAATAATTTTAATTCAATACCTTACCAACTTTGATTTTCATCTTAAATTTCTGCTTCAATCAATTAATCGGAGTAAAAACGAATTTCCGTCTCTGCACGAGCCGATGGACAATAGAATGATAAGCAGATTTTTTTTTTTCAAATTCAGAAAAGACCTACTTGCCTTACCAAAAAATTATCATATACAAAATGTTTAGTTCAGTTCTAGAATTAATTTCATACACTTTTATGTGGTGCAATATTGAAAATGGCATAAAATTCGGTATTGCAGCGCCCCCTTACGGCGCATTTTTTTCAGATTCAGGGCGATCCAACTAGCCACAGCCATACACTTACACAAAAAATTTCGTTCAATTCGATGCATAACTTCATGTACTTTTGGTCGGTACAATATTGAAAATGGCACAAAAATCGCGATTGCAGCGCCCCCTTCCGACGGATTTTTTTTTAATTTAGGGAGGACCAACTAGCCATAGTCATACAGATGCAAAAAATATTTGGTTCAATTCGATACATAACTTCATATACTTTTGGTCGGTACAATATTGAAAATGGCACACAAATCGCGATTGCAGCGCCCCCTTCCGGCAGATTTTTTTCAAATTCAAGGAGGACCAACTAGCCATAGTCATATACATACACAAACAATTTGGTTCAATTCGATGCATAACTTCATATACTTTTGGTCGGTACAACATTGAAAATGGCACAAAAATTGCTGATTGCAGCGCCCCCTTCCGGCGGATTTTTTTCAAATTCAGGGAGGACCAACTAGCTATAGTCATACACATACGCAAAAAATTTGGTTCAATTCGATGCATAACTTCATATACTTTTGGTCGGTACAATATTGAAAATGGCACAAAAATCGCGATTGAAGCGCCCCCTTCCGGCGGAATATTTCAAAACTGAAGGAGGACCTGCTTGCCACAGCCAGAAACATTCACAAAAAATTTGGTTTAATTCTATGCATAACTTCATACACTTTTTGATGGTAGAATGGCGACATACAGACACACAGACACACACACGGACACACACACAGACACACGGACAAACAGACATTTTGTAAAAACATGTTTTTTGGAATCTCTGACTCCTAAAACGTGTAAATCCGTCGAAAACCGGAAGTCGAAAAAAATGTCGATTACAATACTTTCTTCTATTGAAGATAGAAGAAAGTAAAAAGTACAAAAAAAAAAAAAGTTTTTTAAAAACGAACCCAACGGGCGTCAAATTTACATAATGCATAAGATGCTCATTATTATCCCCACCACTTATTTTTTATTTATAATATTGTTTTATGTAATCGGACTATTTTTCCGATTTAATTAATCAAAAATTCCTGTTTTGAATATCGCATGATAAAAGATTCAAAATTCTGTAAATGTTCGAAAGGTTAAAAAAGTAACTATTTTATAGTTTCAGATTTTCACGATTTTTTTTTAACTTTTTATCTGCGAAATATAAATTTTGAAAAAAAAAAATCTTTCATAGCGATTAAAAATGGAGGTCATTTTCGGATTCGGTGCTAAAAAATATACAGTGGACTTGGACTTGGATGAGATAGTTTTCAGAGTGTCTGGAGAGATCGACTCCTTACCTCTAGTAGAGAAATGATATATCGAACAATTCAAGTTATAGCCAAAGTCTGACAAACAGAACGTCAGAAACAAAAGGGAGGGGGGGGGGGAAGACGGGTCCCAAAAAAGCAAAGGGCACCATACAATATAAATAAAATAGATGAGAGTATAAATAAGAGAAATAAGAACATTAACAATATTTTCAGAAATATTTACATAGTACAATTTACAAAATAGAGACTAGGAGATGGTGAACGTTCAGGAAGGAAAACCCTATCAATGAGATAAAAACTAGGAAAAATTATCCTGGGTCAATGTTTTTATACAGTGCTGGACTCTCTTTATTCTGAACATTCATAAGACCGGCCAAAAATATTCAGATTAGGGGGTGTTCATCAGGGTTTGAAAAAACCCGGGTTTTTTTGAAAAAGCCCAACCCACTGGGCCCAGTAGTCTAAAACCCGGGTTTTTTCGGGCTTTTTCGAAAAAACCCGGGTTTTTTTGGGTTTTATCAAAATGTTTTAGAGACCTCTTCACATTTCTAATTTTCACATGCATAGTACCTAAATTTTTCATTTATCAGTGGAACAAAGGTATAATTTTGCATTAAGTATAGATTAACAATAAAAATAAATATATAAAAAGAAAATATAAATATATTTAAAAAGATTATTTTGTATCTCATAGAACTAGATTACTGGAAGAATGATATATTAAATCAAGTGCAACTGAATTTCTTTATATAAATCTTAAGTTAAACAGACTAATTTATACAATTTCTTTAATTTACTTCAATAGAAATCAGTTTAAAGCAGCAACATTTATGTAAATATTTTTATTTTTGTGAAGAAAAAAATAGAATTCACACATATGTATGCATATATATATATATTTACTACAATTTAAACAACATTTATATTGCAATAGTATTAAATTGGATTATCTAAAAGTCAATGTCAGTCATATCTATAAAGTTAGATCGTAAATGGCAATACACTTTTACTAGTTTAGTTTTGCTTTTGTATGCCATCTGTAAGCAATCTTTTAAAGTATCTGGATACATTTTAGATTAGATTTTATTAGGGTTTTTGGATATTATCAAGGTTATTTATGTTAAAGAAATATGGTTCAGAATGTTTGAAAACAAGGTACTTATACTACTAAATACAATTTAAAATAACTAATTGATTACAAAAAGTTTATGAGGTTAAAGGTTATGACAATAATAAACATTATAATTTGCTTTTACAAAAATTAATAATTAGTAATAATTTTAACAATGAAATTATTAAAGTACTATACTAAAACTTTTTCACTCTTTTTGTTACAACAAGATTCCCAGCAAAACATGACTGGCAAATTTCTTGACTTTCTATGACCAAATCTCAAAAAATTCCCTGACTTTCCCAAACCAAATCTAGAAAAATTCTCTGACCAAACGAGCATACAGCAAAATTTTATACTTATTTTCACAATCTTTTGCCAAAATTAGCAATGTTTTTCTGCAATCATACTTCAATCTTTTTTTTTTTTTTTTTTTTTTTTTTTTTTTCCCCCAACTGTGATGAATTTTGTGTCATTTTTCATTTTTTCACTCAAATGTTTTCCATGACTTTTTTAGAAATTATTTGTAAATTCCCTGACTTTTCCTGCATATTTTGAGATTTTCCTGACTTTCCATGATGCTGGGAACCATTATAATCTGTCACCATTTTTGTGTTGAAAATTACTGTATAAACTTTCATTGAATTTCAAGAATAAGGAACTGATAAAGAGTAGCTGTACTTGCCAGGGAGGGTATTCTTTTCGGTTGAAAATACTGGAACAGTTGTATAATACCATTTCAATTGTACAACTCAAATTTACTTTTGACCTACAAAAACAATCACCCATCCCATTTCATCAAACTATTGAATCATTCCAGAACTTTCTGTAGATAGTTAATTTCACTAGTATCACCTTTTGGAGCTATTGTGAAAATTCCTGTAATGACCCTGTGTGCTGTACACGGGGTGTATCAATGTGCCCCAGTTCCCCCTACATTAAGATTTAAAGCCCTTGGGTGCATTTTAAAATATATAGCCATGAAAATCTTCCTTATTTACAAACTAATTTATTTTATGGTCATTTTATCAATACTTAGAAATTCTTTTAAATATGGTTAGTTTGAAATATATTTAAATTGGCATTTATCTTTCCATTCTCATATCTTAGATTAAATAATGATACAGTTGTAAAAACACGAGAAAATTTGAAAAAACCCACAAATGGGTTTTTGATGGGTTTTTTCAAGTGGGCCCGCCCGAAAAAACCCGGGCGGGTTTTTTCGGGCTGGGCCCACTTTGGCGAACCCTGGTGTTCATAATAGTGAGAGATTGGAAATGTATTACTGCTACTACTATGTACGGTGATGGAGCCATTAGATGAACAAATAAGGTCAGTGCGACAGGATTTTTATTATATTTTCTCCTTTTTAAGATTTAGAAGTAAACTAAAATGATTGCTCCAATCTTTAATGAATGTCCTATGATGAGTAAAAGTGAAATCTGAAAGTAAGTAGCAACAAAATTACTATAACCAAATAGTTTCTTTAATTGCTATTTTCCCAGTAAGTGATTAATACAAGAAATCGATCAAATTTCAGGATTAATCTTTAAAATATCATACTTAAGCTGTGATTAACAATAATTCATGTAAAACTGTTATTTGAAATAAGGAAGACGGAAGTGGATTATTTTAACTTATCGTAATTATCTCCAACTAACCAAAAACTATATGTTTACACTTTCTAATAAGAAAATTCATAAAATGGCTTCCCTTACAGCAGGCAACTGACAACAATTTGACAACAAGTGCTCCAATACTTTTAACTGAAGATTTTATCAGAACTACAGTCGACTCTCGTTAATTCGAACTCCTCGGGACCACAACAAATGCTCGAATTATCCGATGTTCGAGTTATGGAAAGTATGAAATGGAAACATGCTTAATATGGTACTATTACAAATAGTGTGTTATAATTTTATAGTGTTTTTTTTTATTTGTTTCGTCTGTTAACATTAGAATATGACTTATTATTAAATTAGAATGTATAAATACGTAAACTAATTAAAAGATTAGAAACAAGCTCAGTGGAAGAAAAATTTGAAGCGTCACTGATGGACAGACGGGGCACTACGAAAGTGGATATCAAATTCATGGGATTATATGTATATTTATTTGGAACAATTTTCACAAAAATCAAAGAAAGAAAGTTATTCAAATGATCTGAAATCAGAGAAAAATAAAAGAAAATGAAAAATCATAATTATCGTCAGTTTGAATTAAATGAAGTCAAGAGAAAATGAGTTCGAATTAATGAAAATTTTTAACGTTATACAGCCATTGAAAATTTCGGGACTTCATGTTTAGTTCGAATTAAGCGAAGATTCTAACTATCCGATTTCGAAATAACGAAAGTCGACTGTATTATAACAAATTGCAACTTCAAGTACATGCTTAAAATCTAGCAATGATTTTGTCTATTTATTTTTTAAAAGAGTTCGTTAAACTGTTTTATTATTTTGTTACAGTTTCTCCGAATTTCCATGATGAAGGAATTTGAATTCTGAGTGTTCAGTTTACAGAGAGGTGGAATAGAAATGGGGACCAAAATTAGCGTTCATGATACCAAGATGTTCAGATTAGAGGTTGTTCAGAATACAGAGAGTTCATCTTTTATTAAGTCTATGGAGTTTCGCCGAGACGCATTTTCAGAAAGAATCACGTTTTGGGCACCTTATCGCCAGAATAACGATTGGAGCGGAGATGAAGTCAATGCTACTCACCCTTTCTTGTTTGTGACGTCAAACGCCTAGCAAATATCAACCATCCTTCTGCAAAGAGATTGCACTCATTGTTTATTTGTTTTTCCGTAAATGTTATCAAACAAAGACTATAATATGAAGAAATGTTATTCACCGTTGTTTACGATTAAAACATAGTTTAAAACAAAGTTTTTTCAGATTAAAATGCTTTAAATTTCACAGAACATCTAAACATAATTTTTTTCCCCCAATTCAAAAATATTATTTCCTTAACTCGCTATGTTCGAAGAAATTGAGAAGTTAATTAAAAACAGTAATCAAGATTCACTTGTAATAAATATAATTCTATTAATCATATGTTTTATGACACATTTGAACTGAGTTTATTTTGTGTGTGGCGGTGCAGATAGCTGAACGTTCTCGCTTTCGCCAACTCGCCAAGGCTGGTGCTCAAAATGTGATTCTTTCTGAAAATGCAGCCGGGACCGTGGAAATGTGTTCATAATAATGGAGTGTTTACATTAGAGAGTGTTCATATAGAGAGAGTCTACTGTATAAAGATTAATTATCAAAAGTTAAAAGACATGATCAACACATCTATGTTATCGGATTTAATAATCAATTTTAAGTATTCTTAGCGTTTACGATGACTTTTTTTTAATCAGGTCTAGATCAAAACATTACATGTTTATTACATGTAACTTTACAAAGCAAAATAAATAAAAATAAATAAAGTGAGAAAAAAAAACAGAGTTAAAATATTAACCGCTTCAGTGATTTGCCTGTACCAAGTATGGACATCCATATTCCAATCATAATTTATTATTGCCACCAGTAATTTTTTGTTCTAAATTTTGCATTATCTAATCCGAGCATTTTCTGATTCAATTTGGAAAAAATTTTGATTTCGGAAAACCAGTGATAAAAAATTAAAAATTCTGCAAACGATCCAAAAATAACGCATTATTTGAAAGCTTTTTTTTCAACTATATTGATCAGTTAACCCTTTTCATTGGTTTCTCTACGAAACCACAAAATTTTAATTCTGATATGCAAAAACGACACTGGAATTTTAATTTTAAAAAATCCATTTTATTATGAATGCGAAAAATCACTTATTCTTATTTATAAATATATCTGTTCGCAATTACCGGTGTCAAACATTTATTTAAACATCTTAGCAATAAAAATGTTAAGTCCGTTAAAGGGTTAAGTGGTTAATCCAATATGAAATAATATGCTGTTAATGTTGACAATATTATAACTACAAATTTCTTCGTTAGAAATACAATCCTCTATTTGTTAATTTAGCACAAATATGGTTGTTAATCTTCAACAATTCTCACATATCATAGCTGCCAAATTTTACGCATTTTTTCTACCACAAAATGTTTATTGTAAATATTGCCTTATTTAATCGTCCATATCTCATGATTAAACTCTATAAAATTTTAGTGGTAGCAAAAATGCGTAAAAGTTTGCAGCTATGCACATATATAATATAGACTTTTAATTTTAATTCCCAATTGCCATCTTTTACCCAGATTTTTCTGGCATTTTAGTTGCATAATATGCTTGAAGAAAATAATTTATTTATTTTCAAATAAATGAATTTGTAAATTCAGCTGAAATTCAATCATTTCAGCAGTACAGCAACAAAATTATTTCGTCGATGAAAGGGTAAACAACGACATATATATTGTTTTCTTTTTCGGACGGATTTCAATCGAAAAACACAATTGGCATGTCATAAGAGAGTAATACCTTTTGAAATTTTTGACGTTTGCGCAATTTTCAATATGTAGACAGCCCTTGTTTGAGCAATTATATTTATGCTCAATAAGAAAACTGAAGAAGTTAATGCCAAATCAGAAAGTTATGCCATGTTTGATGAGACTTTATCGTAAACAATCTGCAAATTAACGTTGATGCATATACTTTTACTCAGTTTAAATAAAAGTTAAAAAAAAATCACACATCCCACTTTTATTTAGAAATTTAATATTATAAGTAAATTTCGATTCAAAACTTTATCGATGTACAATCAGGATCTTCCCTAGAGTCATGATACGTTGGCAGTTTCTCTGTCAGCATGCAATAGAAACAAGGCCCTCCCCCCCAAAGACTTTTTTTGTGGGGGAGAAAGCCTTAACCTTTTAACTGGTTTGCCCGAACGCCGTTCGGGCAAGACGAATTTGCTTAATTCATCATTTATAACATTTTGACACCACTATTATTTTTAAGAAAATTTTCATACTATTGAAAGACGGATATGTTTAGACTAAATTTTATGAATATTTTATTTAAATAATAATGGTGTGAGTCCGCTATTTCCAATTTATTGAACGAAAAAGAATTAACCAGTTAACCTTTTCCGGCGCACCGTGCCCGGTCCCCCCCCCCCCCCCGGGATACCTAAGTTTAATTCCAAACTTGCAAATGGCACCAATAATATTTCATTAACGTTTTGCTTCTACAAGAAAAAAAATAATAAAGTAAGGATTTCAAAATATCTAAAAAATTCGTTTGTGAAATCCGGTGTCAGTCGATAATTTCGAATTTTACTACAGATTTTCTCCGTGCCGGAAAGGGTTAAGGAGCGGTGGGATAAAATATATCCCACTTAATATTAATTGCTAAATGGCAAATTTTACCAGTGCCGGAAATGATTAAGGGATTAAATTGCCGAATCAAAATCCAGTATTTTCATCTTAGTGAAAAGCAATCATAAATAGTTCTCGGTGTTTGCTAATTAGTTTTATGATTTTACCAAGTTATCACAATTAGAAAACGTAATATAGTTTTTATTTGTAAAGAGCTTAATCTTTCTAATTACATTGGTAACTTTCGTCAAATCTATCAGAAATAGAAAGTGTATTACAGTTTTTATTAAAGTTTTGAATTAATTTACCAGTTCAATTTGTAAATTTGCCGAGTGTAACAGCATGTGCAAACGTTTGGGAGGATCCCGTCCCTTCCCTTTATTATTTTGTGGTTTATTTTGTGACAGTCGATTATCTATTCGAGGAATATAGGCTCTGCGGTGAATGTCCTTTGTGTGGGTCCTTCTAAGGGCACCTAACTCGTGTATACGCAAAGTTAGAAGAAAACCACGAAAACTTCGAACAACCGTTCGGAGAAGAAGGAAAGCCACCGAAGTTTAGGCCGACGACCGCGATTGGGTTCGAACAACAGACTTCTCATAACTAGACTCCACATTGGCAACCTTTTCTTGACGCCGGGAGCTTTCCCTTCCGTCACTTGACGGAGGGCAGATTTAACGTGCCAAACAGGTTTTTCTCCTTCCATTCACGACAGAATGCAGTTTCGCTTCTATGTTTACATTTATTTTATACGAGAATAAAATCTGAAAGTTGCCAATAAAGCGATCACCGCCAAAAAAAGGCATCTTTTTCTCGATGCAAACGAAAGATTTTGAATTCAAAAACTGCCCGAGAGAACAATGGAATGGATACTCTAATCTGGTACACATCTGTAGTCCAAACAAAACATCACAACTCCCCGTTTGCCGTTTAACCCTTAAACGATCATAGCATTTTCATTGCTAAGATGGCGAAATAAATGAATGACACCGGTAATTAAGAACAAATATGTTTCTAAATAAGAAAACATTATTTTTCACATACAAAATAAAAGGGATATTTTTAGATAAAAATACCGGTGTCAGTGTTGCGTATCGGAATTAAAATTTTGTGGTTTCGTGGCAAAACCAATGAACGTTAAAGGGTTAAAGCACGCGTGCTCTTTCTGTTTAATTGTGATTTCTTATTCTTGCATTATTTTTCTAAGTATTTAAAAAATGAAGCACAAATCACTATGTTTAAAAATGTGAAAACACCACATTTGTCTTATATTTGGGCGCCAGATGAAGCATGTAACGTCATGTGCAAGGGGTCTATATGAGAAGTTTGTGGTTCGAACTCAGAACCTGCTGTCTACCAATTTCAGTGGCAGATCCTGTCGGCCACTGCGCTTTAATACAAAGAATAATTTTGAATAGTAAGGAGAGATTTCTAACGGTATTCAAAAAAATTCTCCTTCCCTTTCAGCTGTAAAGAAATGGGAAAATGCTGTGCTTTTCCCTCAACATTATGTAGCCCTTTTCGCTTTCGCTTGTTATTCGATTATGCGAATCATTAAAACTATAAATAAACAGTGTAGAATGTTAAATATTACAATAAAAAATTAAAAGGAAATAAAAATTGAGAGAATTATAGTAATGACTATTAATTATCTAAAAATCACTTGGTAAATAAATCTGAAAAGAATATTTTTCTAACTTCATATTTTATTATTATTAAATTTTAATATATTTTTGTCCCGGACCTAAAGAATGAATAGATTTGTCTGTTCTGCAATTGTTTTTTAGCTTATCCTCCTTATTCCTGAGGCAAATATTACGAAAAACTACAAAAACCTGTTTAAATTTTCTAAAAAATTTCCAAACATTTATCAGTCAATATATCGATGCTTATAATATGCACGCATTACTTATTAACCCCTTGATTTGGCGGTGGGATATACTTTATCCCACCTTATGTAACCCTTTGAGCTCTGATGGTTCAATTTTTGATTACTTAATTTTAATTCCGAAATGTCACAACGGCACCGGAAAACTCGACCAAATTTATCTGAAAAAGGTTTAAAGCATTTTTTTTTTCGTGTATCTGATTTTTTCTTTGCGAAATACTGGTGCGAATGTGACATTTGGAATTTTGAAGAAATTTACCCACCAGAGTTCAAAGGGTTAAACGAGATTCTCGCCAGAAATTTTAAAAAAGATTTTATATTTTTAAATTAGGCGGCAAGATGTTAAAAATTGCCTTTTCTTTTGTCAAACAAAAGTTTTCGACGTTTCCGGTGAGAATCTAATATCAAAGCGAGATTAGTGATTGCCACTCAGGATATTAAGGTTTAAAAGTAATTTTAGCAATTCTAGAAGCATGTAAATACATTTAAAGGATGTTCCTTAGTGTCTCCTAAAAGCGACATCAGGACTGAAGAAGTTATGTATTTATTTCGCAATAAATCATATATATTTATAATTATATTCAAAAGCTATCGGTGCCTTTTCGAGAAATATTGATTCCCCCCCCCCCACACTCCCACAGAATTAATATATACTATTTCACGTTTAAGCTTGTTTGTTTCTGTTTATCTCGGCCAAATATCTACACGAGGTGATATACGCAATAAGAGGGGAGGGTGCTCTCCGTGAGGGGTCTTTCTAAAGGGAACCTAATCCACATTTATGCAAGAAAATCCAAGGTTCGAAGAAAACCACGGAAAAGTCCGAACGGTTAGGTTGTCGGTCGCGATTGGGTTCGAACCCAGTACCTACCGCCTACCAGTTTCGAGGAAAGATCCTCTCGGTCACTGATGGGAAATTTCATGTTTAAGATTTAAAAGTGATTGACTTACCTTTTTTGTTTGTATACCCATCTTCTTTTGCTGTAAAATTTATCAAAACAGAAGAATTGTCGTAAATTCTTACTTTTTTGTTAAGATTATCAACAACCTTTTAAAACTAATCATTGGGGGCCACCGTAATACATACCCATAATGCATACTATAAAATATGAAAATAAAACTCGTGTAAACTTATATAAAATGCATTGCAATTGCAAAATAATATTCAAACGTTTATTTAAATTTGTTTGATACGTATAGTAATGCTCTACTACAGAATCGCGGGTACTACTTGACTATCCCGTCGACTCATTTCGACAAATTATATTTAGCTTATCCTCCTTAATCTTGAGGCAAATATTACGAAGGACTACAAAAACCTGTTTAAAATTTCTAAAAACATTTCCAAACATTTATCAGTGAATATGTCGATGCTTATAATATGTGCGCTTTTCTTATTAAGGTTAAAAAGTAATTTTAACAATTCTAGAACTATTTAAATTCGTTTAAAGAATGTTCTTTGGTGTATCCCACAGGCGACATTTAGATAAATAAATAGATTTGTCAGTTCTACAATAGTTTTCTAGCGTATCCTCCTGATTCCTGTGGCAACATTTTAAAACTTTTAATTCATTTAGGTTTTAATTTATTAGAAATATTATCTCTCAATCAAGATGCAAACTTAGTCTTTCCGTTATCGTATTTCCTGAAGACGCCCGCAGAAGACGGCGCGAAACGTTGATAGTTTTATTTTATTTTAATTGTACAAATGTATATTAAAATTCTTGTTTTGTGCACCACTGAGCAATGTGTTGTATTTTAATGAATACATTCTTATTAGAAGAATTACTGTTTAATTTAAAAATCGTCTGCATATTTTTATTCCAATGCTTTCCCCTCTGCGTAGGGATAATATCTGTTTTTCCTTCTCCGCAGGGATATTAATGTTCTCCTGAGTTTACTTTTACGAATTGAGCCAGTGAATCTGGACGGTATAGTACTGTGTTCCCTCAGCGGATTTTATTTGTGAAATGTGTTATTAAATTGTGTGAAAAGTGATAATACACTCTACTGCTTTCATCAAAATATATCGACATAACAACTACAAACCGTGGAGGGGACCATGGGAGTTATATATTTATTTCACTATAAATCACATTTATTTATAATTGTATTCGGAAGCTATCGGTTTATTTTCATGAAGTATTCATTTCATTTCAACAGTACAGCAACAAAATTATTTCGCCTCTGAAAGGGTAAACAACAATACATATATTGTTTACTTTTTCGGAAGGCTTTCAATAAAAAAAAACACAATTGGCATGTCATAAGAGAATATTACCTTTCGAAAATTTTGACATTTGTGCAATTTTTAATGTGTAGACGCAATTTTTAATAAGTAGACAGCCCTTGTTTAAATAGTTGTATTCATGTTCAGTAAGGAAACATTATATCAGAACCTAATGACATCTTTGGTGAGACTTTATAGTAAAAAATCTGCGAATTTTATGTTGATGTCATATACTTTTACACAGTTTAAATAAATGAAAAAAAAAACCATTCATACCACTTTTATTAAGAAATTTATTTTTATAAGTAAATTTCGATTCACAATGCTTGCAGAAATGGATGATGCCTGAATTTAAAGTCATGATACGTTGGCAGTTTCCCTGTCAGCAAGCAATACAAAGTTCGGTTTGGTTTATTTTAAGACGGCCCAGGTAATAGGCTTTGCGGTGAATGCCCTTTGTGTGGGTCCTTCTAAAGGCACCTAACCCGAATAGTATACGCAAGGTTAGAACTCCGAAAGGTTAGGACGATGGCCGCGATTGGGTTCGATTACAGCACCTGCTGTCTACCAGTTTCGGGGGGGGGGGGGGACCTCTTGGCCACTGCGGTGCAATACAAAGAATAACTTGGAATAATAAAGAGAGGTTTCTAACAGTATTAGAAAAAATACTCCTACCCTTTCAGCTATGCAGAAACAGGAAAAAATGCTGTGTTTTTCCCTCAACATTATTATAGCTTTAGTTTCGCTTGCTATTCGGCTATGGGAATCATTAAAACTATAAATAAACAGTGTAGAGTGTTGAATTTTACAATTAGAGCAAATAAAAAAAACACACATCAAATTTGCCTAAAAAAAATTAAAGGAAATAAAAATTGAGAGAATTATCGTAATTATTATTAATCTAAAAATCATTTGGTAAATAAATCTGAAGAGAATATTTTTGTAACTTCATGTTTTATTATTATTACATTTTAATATATTTTTGCCACGGATCTAATAAATAAATGGATTTTTTAGTTCTACAATAGTTTTCTAGCGTATCCTCCTCATTCCTGAAGCAAAAATTACGAAGAATTACTGTTTAATTTAAAAATCGTCTGCATATTTTTATTCCAGTGCTTTCCCCTCTGCGTAGGGATAATATCTGTTTTTCCCTCTGCGCAGGGATATTATTGTTCTCCTGTTTTACTTTTACGAGTTGAGCCAGTGAATCTGGACGGTATAGTACTGTGTTCCCTCAGCGGATTTTATTTGTGAAATGTGTTATTAAATTGTGTGAAAAGTGATAATACAGTCTACTGCTTTCATCAAAATATATCGACAGAACAACTACAAAGACCTGTTTAAATTTTCTAAAAACATTTCCAAACATTTATCAGTCAATATATCGATGCTTATAATATGCACGCATTACTTATTGACCCCTTGAGGGGCGGTCTGACGGTTCAATTTTTTACCACTTAATTTTAATTTCGAAATGTCGCAATGGCACCGGAAAATTCGACCAAATTTATTTTAAAAATGTTTAAAGCATTTTTTCGTGTATATCGTTAACCGATTTTTTTCTTTGCTACTGGTGCAAATGTGACATTTAGAATTTTTAAGAAATTTACCCACCAGAGCTCAAAGGGTTAAACGAGATTCTCGCCAGAAACTTTTAATAAAATTTTACAAAAAAATTAGCTGGCAAAAAGTTAAAAAATTGCCTTTTCTTTTTTTCAAACAAAAGTTTTCGACGTTTTCGGTGAGAATCTAATATCAAAGCGAGATTAGTGATTGCCACTCAGGAGATTAAGGTTTAAAAGTAATTTTAACAATTCTAGAAGCATGTAAATATATTTAAAGGATGTTCCTTAGTGTCTCCTAAAAGCGACATCAGGACTGAAGAAGTTATGTATTTATTTCGCAATAAATCATATATATTTATAGTTATATTCAAAAGCTATCGGTGTCTTTTCGAGAAATATTGATTCCCCCCCCCCCACACCCCCACAGAATTAATATATACTATTTCACGTTTAAGCTTGTTTGTTTCTGTTTATCTCGGCCAAATATCTACACGAGGTGATATACGCAATAAGGGGGGCGGGGTCTTTCTAAAGGGAACCTAATCCACATTTATGCAAGAAAATCCAAGGTTCGAAGAAAACCACGGAAAAGTCCGAACAGTTAGGTCGACGGTCGCAATTGGGTTCGAACCCAGTACCTACCGCCTACCAGTTTCGAGGAAAGATCCTCTCGGTCACTGATGGGAAATTTCATGTTTAAGATTTAAAAGTGATTGACTTACCTTTTTGGTTTGTATACCCATCTTCTTTTGCTGTAAAAGTTATCAAAACAGAAGAATTGTCGTAAATTCTTATTTTTTTGTTAAGATTATCAGCAACCTTTTAAAACTAATCATTGAGGGCCACCGTAATACTTACCCATAATGCATACTATAAAATATGAAAATAAAACTGTGTAAACTTATATAAAATGCATTGCAATTGCAAAATAATATTCAAACGTTTATTTAAATTTGTTTGATACGTATAGTAATGCTCTGCTACAGAATTGCGGATACTACTTGACTATCCCATCGACTCATTTCGACAAATTATATTTAGCTTATCCTCCTTAATCTTGAGGCAAATATTACGAAGGACTACAAAAACCTGTTTAAAATTTCTAAAAACATTTCCAAACATTTATCAGTGAATATGTCGATCCTTATAATATGTACGCTTTTCTTATTAAGGTTAAAAAGTAATTTTAACAATTCTAGAAGTATTTAAATTCGTTTACAGAGTGTTCTTTAGTGTATCCCACAGGCGACATTTAGATAAATAAATAGATTTGTCAGTTCTACAATAGTTTTCTAGCGTATCCTCCTGATTCCTGTGGCAACATTTTTAAACTTTTAATTCATTTAGGTTTTAATTTATTAGAAATATTATCTCTCGATCAAGATGCAAACTTAGTCTTTCCGTTATCGTATTTCCTGAAGACGCCCGCAGAAGATGGCGCGAAACGTTGATAGTTTTATTTTATTTTAATTGTACAAATGTATATTAAAATTCTTGTTTTGTGCACCACTGAGCAATGTGTTGTATTTTAATAAATACATTCTTATTAGAAGAATTACTGTTTAATTTAAAAATCGTCTGCATATTTTTATTCCAATGCTTTCCCCTCTGCTTAAGGATAATATCTGTTTTTCCCTCTGCGCAGGGATATTAATGTTCTCCTGAGTTTACTTTTACGAATTGAGCCAGTGAATCTGGACGGTATAGTACTGTGTTCCCTCAGCGAATTTTATTTGTGAAATGTGTTATTAAATTGTGTGAAAAGTGATAATACAGTCTACTGCTTTCATCAAAATATATCGACAGAACAACTACAAACCGTGGAGGGGACCGTGGGAGTTATATATTTATTTCACTATAAATCACATTTATTTATAATTGTATTCGGAAGCTATCGGTTTCTTTTCATGAAATATTCATTTAATTTCAACAGTACAGCAACAAAATTATTTCGCCTCTGAAAGGGTAACCAACAATACATATATTGTTTACTTTTTCGGACGGTTTTCAAAAAAAAAAAAAAAAAAAAAAAAAAAAAAAAAAAAAAAAACAACTGGCATGTCATAAGAGAATATTACTTTTCGAAAATTTTGACGTTTGTGCAATTTTTAATGTGTAGACGCAATTTTTAATATGTAGACAGCCCTTGTTTGAATAGTTGTATTCATGTTCAGTAAGAAAACATTATATCCGAACCTAATGACATCTTTGGTGAGACTTTATAGTAAAAAATCTGCGAATTTAATGTTGATGTCATATACTTTCCCACAGTTTAAATAAATGAAAAAAAAACCATTTATCCCACTTTTATTAAGAAATTTATTTTTATAAGTAAATTTCGATTCACAATGCTCGCAGTAGCAGATGATGCCTGAATTTAAAGTCATGATACGTTGGCAGTTTCCCTGTCAGCAAGCAATACAAAGTTTGGTTTGGTTTATTTTAAGACGGCCCAGGTAATGCGTTTTGCGGTGAATGCCCTTTGTGTGGGTCCTTCTAAAGGCACCTAACCCGAATAGTATACGCAAGGTTAGAACTCCGTAAGGTTAGGACGATGGCCGCGATTGGGTTCGATTACAGCACCTGCTGTCTACCAGTTTCGGGGGGGGGGGGGGACCTCTTGGCCACTGCGGTGCAATACAAAGAATAACTTGGAATAATAAAGAGAGGTTTCTAACAGTATTAGAAAAAATACTACTACCCTTTCAGCTATGCAGAAACAGGAAAAAATGCTGTGTTTTTCCCTCAACATTATTATAGCTTTAGTTTCGCTTGCTATTCGGCTATGGGAATCATTAAATCTATAAATAAACAGTGTAGAGTGTTGAATTTTACAATAAGAGCAAATAAAAAAAACATCAAATTTGCCTAAAAAAATTAAAGGAAATAAAAATTGAGAGAATTATCGTAATTATTATTAATCTAAAAATCATTTGGTAAATAAATCTGAAGAGAATATTTTTGTAACTTCATGTTTTATTATTATTACATTTTAATATATTTTTGCCACGGACCTAATAAATAAATAGATTTGTCAGTTCTACAATAGTTTTCCAGCGTATCCTCCTCATTCCTGAAGCAAAAATTACGAAGAATTACTGTTTAATTTAAAAATCGTCTGCATATTTTTATTCCAGTGCTTTCCCCTCTGCGTAGGGATAATATCTGTTTTTCCCTCTGCGCAGGGATATTATTGTTCTCCTGAGTTTACTTTTACGAGTTGAGCCAGTGAATCTGGACGGTACAGTACTGTGTTCCCTCAGCGGATTTTATTTGTGAAATGTGTTATTAAATTGTGTGAAAAGTGATAATACAGTCTACTGCTTTCATCAAAATATATCGACAGAACAACTACAAAGACCTGTTTAAATTTTCTAAAAACATTTCCAAACATTTATCAGTCAATATATCGATGCTTATAATATGCACGCATTTCTTAACTCCTTGAGAGGCGGTTGGATGTATTTTATCCACACCTTATTTAAATGGGATTCTCGCCAAAAGCTTTTTTTTTTTTTTTTTTTTTTTTTTTTAAAGTAACATTTTCATTTTAGGTGGTAAAATGTTGAATAATTGTCTTTTCTATTTTTGAAACAAAATTTTTCGATGTTTTCGGTGAGAATTCAATATTACAGAGACTTGTACTACAGATGCTTGTGCCTCGCAGGGGGTTAAGGCACTGCCTCCTCTACAATGCCTTCTCGCTGACGTAGTGGAGGCGGTTTCCCTGACAATGATCGCGTTCTGAGCTTCGTGGCGATTGTGGAACCAGTAGGGTTAGTGATTTCGCCTCCACTTCTTGACGTTTCACGCTTGTCGTCTGCTCAGTGAAAAGGCATTGTAGAGGGGGCAGTGGTTAAGGTTTAAAAGTAATTTTAACAATTGTAGAAGCATTAAAATTTATTTAAAAGACGTTCTTTAGTGTGTCCTATAGGCGACATCAGGACTAAGGAAGTCATGTATTTATTTGACAATACCCTAATAGCATGCATGGTCACAGTGGCGTCACTGTGAGTCACTTTGGTCACATCACATCTGTGACCAAAATGCCACCTCACAAGGACGTCACATTGTGACTGGAAAGTGACTTTCTTAAAAATCTTTAGAAATTTATAAATATCGTTCAGAACATGTTATTTACTTTAAAAAAACATGTTTCTGGCAATTTAAATATCGTCGCTTTTGCCACAGTTTCGCCACAATGTTAATGTCAAATTAGTCACAAATGACACATTTTTCGCAAATTTGTCACATTGTGACCACTTTGTGAAACGTCACAAAAGAGCTCTAAAACAGCCATAATGACTTCACATTTTAGTCACTGTGACTTCACATCGACGTCACGTGATGTCACATCGACAATCGATGGTCACAAAATTTTAATAGTCATAATGTGACTTCACAACGACGTTGCAGTGACGTCACCATGCTTTACGGGTAAATATTATTTATTTATAATTATATTCGAAAGCTATCGCTGTTTTCTTCATGAAATATTGATTTTTCCTCCCACAGGATTCATCTTTACTATTTCCCGTTTAAGATTTTAAAATGAATGATTTACCCATAGCTGCCAACTGTTCCGATTTTTTTGCCCGGAAAAATTTAATAGAACTTTTTATGTTATGTAATCGTCAAGTCATGGCAATCTGCAATATTGAAATTTACTGTAAAATTTTTCCGGGCTGGAAAAGCGGAAGGCGCTGGTAGTTATGTTATTTTTTTTTTGTTTGAATACCCATCTCCTTTTACCGTAAAATTTATCAAAACAGAAGAATTGTCGTAAATTCTTAATATTTTGTTAACCCCTTTGCGACAGGAGACTTTTACGAAATTTTTAATGTTTTGTCACCGGTTTTTAAAAACAGAAATTTGTGACTTATTAAATCGAGAAAAAGCTCCGATTAAATAAGGCAAATTTTACAATAAAATTTTACTGGTGGGGATAAGTAAGGATTCTTAAGCCCTTTATTACGGCACGTATACGTGTCGCTCGTCCCCAAGGGGTTCAGATTATCTACAATCTTTTAAAAACTAATCGTCAATGTAATACTTAGCCATCATGCATATTATAAAATATGAAAATAAAACACGAGTAATTTATATAAAATGCACCGCAATTGCAAAATAATATTTAAATGTTTAGTTAAATTTGTTTGATACATATAGTAATGCTCTATTACGGAATTGCGGGTACTACTTGATTATCCATTCGACGCATTTCGGCAGATTATATTTAGCTTATCCTCAGTCCTGAAGCAAATATTACGAACGACTACAAAAACCTGTTTAAAATTTCTGAAAACATTTCCAAGTCAATATATCGATGCTTATGATAGGCACGCTTTTCTTATTGATGTTAAAAAGTAATTTTAACAAGCCTAGAAGCATAAAATACAGGTTTGGCAAGTTTTTGACAGTGTGCGGTTTTATCCGGTTAAAACCATGGTTTAAACCGTCATGTCAAAAACCTCTTGTCAAAAACCTTGTCAGAAACCTCAAATACTGCCCTGATCTGTAAAACATTACATTAAAAATCTGTCGTACATATACAACATTAGATGTAATATTAAAAATTCACTATTACTGTATTGTATACTAGCAAAAGCCATGCTTTGTTTGTATTCGCGAAGCATTATTTTATAAAACAGATATTTGAAAGTAACAATATTTTTTTATTATTATTTTTGCATCTTTATTAAACAAAAACGTTATTTTATGTTTTGGCGCATTTTAATTTTTTATTTATGATGTAAAACTGGCATAATAAGATATTTTCGAAGCAAACTTTTACAATTTTTTTTTAAATTTTCAACTAAAAGCTCTTTTAAAGATGTTTTTACAATTTCAAATAGCAACTGGTGTTTTTTAATTGTTTGAAATATGCATGTTTCCAATCTTTGTAATGAACATCCGATAATCTTTGATAGCTATTTTAGAATAATATATTTGAAGAAAGCTTGAAGAAAGTTACTTCTTCAAAATCCTATTTTCTGGAAAAAACATTTGAAATCTGCTTTCGTTGATACTATGAATTTTTAACTGTAAAACATTTTATTTTAATTTCTTCGTTTTTATACATGTTAGCGTATGAGAATTGCTGTAATTCTCTCCGCGTGGGAGAACTTTTTACTTTCTGCGAATGGCAACTCAATTAATGGAATTACCTTTTAACGAAGCGCTCTCTCATTCTCGCAGTGACGTTTTCACGAATAATTATTGTTGTGTTTGCGAACTTATTAAAGTCTTATTTTTCTATAAAATCCTTCTGATTAATGAGTCGATATTATTTAGCCACAATACGACCTTCGCAAAAATATTTATAAAGAGCTTGAACCAACAACTTCACGCAGATCTTTTAATTTTTTATTTATATAACAAATTTAAGAATTAATTTTATTTGTTTACAATTATTTTGTTGCCAGTTTACAAAAAAAAAAAAAAAAAAAAAAAAAAAAAAAAAAAAATCCATAGTACAATTCTTTTAAAATGTTTAAGTGTCATCTGTGCAAACGATTTTGCGGGAAAATGAAAACATGTTTTATTTAATAAATTAATCATGATTCTATCTATAATTATTTACTCCATGATTTAAACTTTTTTTTTCTGAAAATATACGCGTTTCATTTTTTAGCACTTTCCAACAAAGTTGAAAAGTGCTTATGCATTCGGTTTGTCTGGCCGTCTGTCCGTCTGGCCGGATGGCCGTCTGTCCGTCTGTCCGTCTATCCGTCTGTCTGCGCTCTAACTCCCGTAAATATACTCGGATTGCTATGAAATTTTTATACGTTATTGAGGTTTACCCTAGCACGAACCCTATTGAAAATGAAGTATCTACCATGATTAGTTTATCTACAGAGATAATCAAAAGTTTCCCATTACATTACGACCTATGGGGAAAAATCGTTAATATACTCGAATTGCCATGAAATTTTAGGACGTTACTGACGTTTACCCTAGCACAAGTCCTATTGAAAATGAAGCTTCTACCATTATTAGTTTATCTACAGGGCGAATCAAAAGTTTCCCATTACGTTACGGCCTATGGGGAAAAATCGTTAATATACTCGGATTGCCATGAATTTTTAGGACGTTATTGACGTTTACCCTAGCACGAACCCTATTGAAAATGAAGTTTCCATTATGATTAGTTTATCTACAGGGCGAATCAAAAGTTTTCCATTACATTACGGCCCATGGGGAAAAATCGTTAATATACTCGGATTGCCATGAAATTTTAGGACGTTATTGACGTTTACCCTAGCACAAGTTCTATCGAACATGAAGTTTTTACCATGATTAGTTTATCTACAGGGCGAATCAAAAGTTTCCTATTACATTACGGCCTATGGGAAAAAATCGTTTCAAAGGAGTTTTAAAGATGTTATCCCCTGTCAAACATACTAAAATATGCATTCTCTAAAATATAAGGTGAAAATGTAGCTATTATTCATTTACAGGGCCACACAAAAGAATTCCATTAGATAATGGTAAAAGGGGGAATTGTGTGTGACATATTTTAAATGTATTAACCTTTTTCATGTATAATAAAATTGATATATGTCACTGAAGCTTAATATAAATTTTACGCTACTGTCTTGCATAATATGAAGTACATAGCATTTACAGGGCCATACAAAAGATTTCAAATAGTATATTCTTTCCGAAGTACCGTATATGTGTCCGATGATGACTGATGGAGGGATGAAATGCATTTTAATTATGATATTCGCGTTTATATTTCGCTAAATATATGCACATTATATGGTGTGTATAAATGTTATAGTTGATATACAGGGCTACCCAAAAGAGCTCACCAACGTTACTGAATATGAGCGTAAATTATTTAAACGTGGTTCTTAAATAAGTTATGCATTTTTACGCTGAGCTGCATTCAATTTACTGAGAAATGTTTGCAGAATATAGATAAAGGGATATACAGGGCCACGCAAAGAACTCGGTACATGGACGCCTATGAATGATGATTTATGAGAATGTGATTTCAGTTGTTTTAAAAGTGTTTTAGTTTACAATAAATTTTAGCCTAATACTGACGTGTAATAAAGGTACAATGTAAACTACAGGGCTGAACAAAAGTATTCAAGTATGTTTCCATCTAATAGTATGAATTGCTGAAAAAGAAATTTCAAGCTACTGGGTATTTTCTTGCTAAGCTAAATTTTCCCATTATATGAACTGATATATGAAATACAGGGCTGTTCTAATGTACTGGAATACATATTTGGGTATATTTGGCTATACACTATTATTTCCCTAAATAACAAAGTTTTGTTAAAGATTTCATTAAGTGTTGGAAAGTGCTTCATAATCTATGCTTAACGCATGATTTTTCTTACTTGTTATTTATTTGCTAAAATGCGTCCGTATTGGAAATGCATGTAAAATAAATTAATTAAAATAATAATTTTTTTAACGTTTTACTGTAAAAAAAAATTATATTCTGCAAATCTACAGATCATAATTTATTTTTGTGTTTAATTTGAAGTTAAAATATTGAATAGTTTTTTTGTAAAGCGTACGACAAATTGTAATTTGAGTGGGCTAGTAGAGGATTCGCTTCGCTCATCCTAATTATCATTTCTGGGGGACAAAAAATCTGTCATAAATCCGAAAATTTGGCCTGCCTCCAAACTTGCTCAACTAGCAATGTTTCTGCTATCAAGCCCTACTAGTTGAGCATCAATTGAGAGAGTATTTTCTAACTTTGGCTTCATGCACTGTAAACTCAGAAATTATTTGGGTGTAAATAAATGTGCTAAATTGGTTATGTGCTATAGGATGCTGCAGGGTAAAATTGATCCAGATTATTAACTGTACAAAATCATTTTTTTCTGTTTGTACATTCTAAAAAACAAAAATGTCTTATAGCAATTAAAGTAATTTAGTTTTTTTTAATTATTTAATTACAGTAATTAATTTTAAATAAACAATTACCTAAATCATTAAGACTTATTCAATGTTTCCCTCTTGTTCTTAAAATGTTTTAAAGCACATTACATGTTTTTGATGGTTTAAGCCAGTTTTCGACGGTTTAAACCAGTTTTTGACACTTGTCATGTCAAAAACCAGTTTCGGACGTCAGAAACCCAACCCTGATTTAAAAGGATTTCTTTGGTGTATCCTACAGGCGACATCAGGACTGAGGAAGTCATATATTTATTTGACTATATATCATATTTATTTATAATTATATTCGAAAGCTATCGGTGTCTTTTCATGAAATATTGATTCCCCCCCCCCCCCCCCACAGGACTCGTCTATAATATTTCATGTTTCAGTTTATTTGTTTCTGTTTATGTCGGCCAATTATCTACACGAGGGAGATTGATCCTAAGGGGTGTGCATTCCGTGTGGGGGAAGGGGTTTTTCTAAGGGAACCTAATCCGTATTTACGAAAGTAAATCCTAGGTTCGAAGAAAACCACGGAAAACTCCGAACGGTTAGGCAGACGATCGCGATTGGGTTCGAATCCAGCACCTACCGTCTACCAGTTTCGGTGCAGAACCTCTCGGCCACTGGCGGGGCATTTCACGTTTAAAATTTAAAAGTGATTGGTTTACTTTTTTGCTTGTATACCTATATCCTTTTACCATAAAATTTATCAAAACAGAAGAATTGTCGTATATTCTTAATTTTTTGTGAAGATTTTCAAAAAACTTTTAAAATCGTTTGGAGCCACCGTATACATACCCATCATGGATATGCATACTATAAAGTCCGGAAATAAAACACGTGTAAACTATTTATAAAATGTACCGCAATTGCAAAATAAAATTTAAACATATATTTAAATTTGTCTAATGTGTATAGTAATGTTCTACTATTACGGAATTGCGGGTACTACTTGATTATCCCATCGAAGCATTTCCACAGATTATATAAATCTCCAAATTACTCGGAAATTATACAAATTGACATAATTTTCATTTTAAATAACGAAAGAACAAATAAATTAATAAAATATTAAAAATAAATAAAAATAAAACGTCAAGTTAAAAATCTGTTATCCCGTAAGGCATGGTGACGTCACTGCGACGTCGTTGTGAAGTCACATTGTGACTTTGTGACCATCGATCGTCGATGTGACGTCACGTGACGTCGATGTGAAGTCACAGTGACTAAAATGTGAAGTCGTTATGGCCGTTTTAGAGCTCGTTTGTGACCACTTCATAAAGTGGTCACAATGTGACAAATTTGTGAAAAATGTGTCATTCGTGACTACTTTGACATTAACATTGTGACGGAACTGTGACAAAAGCGACGATATTTAAATTGCCAGAAACATTTTTTTAAAATAAATAACATGTTTTGAAGAATTTTTGTAAATTTCTAAAGATTTTTAAAAAAGTCACATTTCAGTCACAATGTGACGTCACTGAGGGGTGACATTTTACTCACAGATGTGATGTGACCAAAGTGACTCACTGTGACTATGCATGCTATGAGGGATGATACACAAACACCTGTAACGTATTTAATTTAAAGTGCATGTGACATTTAGGATAAGCCATTACTGGCATTTAATTTTATAGCTTGGAAAAAGTTTTTCGATCGACGTATTAATCAGATAGTGAAAGAAACACTCTTATAACTGCAAAAATTATAAACGTTTGAACTAAAAGTTTACTGACTCATATGAAGTCTCTTATTTCCAAATTAACATATATTTGAAATGAGATTTGAATGAAATAGAAAGTTATGAAAAATCGAAGAGAATGGAAAATAGGATTAAAAATATCTCGACAACTCTGATCAATTTCATTCTTTATGCAAAATTTATATATTTTTTTTATTGTTTTCTATAGTCATTACTTAAAATAAAAAAATTCGAAAAGTTTTACATACCTTTGCATCAGAACGAATAGTTCAAGAGTCCGAAAAAAGTAGTTCCGAATAATCGAGCTTACTGATATTTAACAAGCTTCTTCCCATTACTACATACTAAGTACACCCCAAATTTTAAATTTCTCTCTCAATTTGTTCGGCAGATAGAGCGTTTACAGGAAGACAGGCCGACAGACACACACACACACACAGTTGGACGTCATTTTTTTTTTCTAGGAATATGTTTTTCAGAATCTTCAATGTCTCCATGCCAAGTCGTACCTTGATGGAAAGCACCAAAAACCTCGATTTTAGCGGTTGACTCATAAGTTTACTATCATGTTTTCCTGCTCCCAATCCTCCATGTTTTCATACTTTTGGGTGCAGGAAAGCACAATGGTAAGCCTACAAGTCAATTGCATAATTTTTTTTCCAAGCACCTTCGTCGTTCCAAGCCCAAGCACGTACTCTGATTGGTTGTTGCTCTCGGCACTGTTTTCATGTAACTTGGCGATAATCATACTTGGCGTAGCGACAGATGCTTCTGTCGAGTTTGATTTCCTTCCGAACCGAGTACAAAGTAACTTTTCTCTTACAGCATTGCATTGGATGGAACGTGTCTTATTGAAAGCTGTACTCTTTAAAAGTTTTTACACACAAGAGCACAAGACCACGAGGATAAGAATGAAGGAAGAATAAGAATGAGTAGGTTAGGTTTTAGGTTTACTCGTTCACTTACGAGCGAAGTATTTTTCGCCAAGTATGCTTATCGCCAAGTTACGTGAAAACAGTGCCGAGAGCAACAACCAATCAGAGTGCGAGCTTGGGCTTGGAACGACGAAGGTGCTTGGAAAAAAAATTTCACGAGTCAATTGCTAAAACAGGTCTTTGAGTGGTTTCCACCAAGGTACGACTTGGCAAATTGCGTTTTAATATGTGAATCGAAATGTAACTATTCCTTGATTTAGATCCATGAAGTCGATGAGGGGATTGTGCTGCCGCTTCCGAGCCTATGAGTAATGATGAAGATTTTCGAAGACAGGGATGAACGTTTTGAAATATACATATACTTTCGATCTAATTTTGACTGTCTAAATTTTTGGCAGTATTTTTACCAAAACCCAGTTTTGGGCCAAAAATGAAAACGAAACTAAATTTTCATTCCATGTGTACTATATATTGAATCAGCGCCGAAACTAGCCTTTTTTTGCACCCGGGACAAACATGGATTTCGGCGTCCCCCTCCCACCCTCCACACTTATGCATTCCTTATATCAAACACAACAAACAAAATCTTAATTTGGCGCCCCCTTCACCTTCTGTTCTGGTGGCGCCCGGGGCACGTGCTCCCTCTGCCCCCCTCTAGTTTAGACCCTGTATTGAACGAATTTGAAAGTTTTCCATAATCTATGCTTGACGCATATTTTTGCTTTCATGTTTGATTATTCCAAATCGTTTAGAGTTTGATGATAAAGGTTGTGCTATTTAACAAATTATTACTTAATTATTAACTTATATAATATTTAAAAAATATTTAAATACACATTTTTTATTTATTTAAAATTTATAATCTGAGAAATGAGATGAAGTATTAAATTGTGCATTTTACTTTTACAATTATTGATCACAAAGCCTTTGTAAAAGCAAAAAGAGATAAAATTAAAAGTTAATATTAAAAAAGAGTTTCATCTTCCAATTGTCCCAAAGGAATATCATGACGACGTTTTTATCATAACATATGGCGAGAAAAAAAAAGAGAGAAAGTACTTGATAAAAATATTAGAATAAGAAGTATATAAAAAGAGCTATAATCTATATCATCAGCAAATTAACAAAAACAACAACAGCAGCAATAAAAAGAAAGTCTCTAGTGTATTTTCAAGCAAAGAATGGAATTTCATTCTGTCTTTCAAGATATATTTTGAATAAAATAAATTCAAATCTCAATTTAATGAAAAAAAAAAAATCGAGAAAATTCAATTTCATTTGTTTTTTATAGTAACATTTTTATTTAGTAAATATATTTTTATATTTTAATAAAGTTCATATTATTTTACTTTTGAATTATATCTGGAATGTCTGACATTTTTGCTTGCTCTTGTGGTTTTTACTTTCACAAATATTTTTCTATATATTCTTGATATTAATAAATAACAAAATAACATTTTCAAAATTTCAATTTCTGTTTTTTTATGAATATATTCGCTAATATTATTTCAGTGATACAGTGTGGTTCAGAACTACTTGTCACAAATACAAAGACAGGTAGATGGGATCTAAATAAGAATATTTCGTACAGGAATGTGGGTGTGGAAATACAGCTCTGCGCCAATAGAGGGCGCCGTTGAGTTCCGTTGATAAAAGCACTTCGCTGACTTTAATAGTTACTATTCTCACCGATTTCGAGCAACATGTGTAAAATAAAAAAAAGATGTCAATAAATTTTAATTTTATATGTTTTTGAAAATAATATTTTTACTTTCTTCTATATTCAATAGAAGAAAGTATTGCAATCGAAATTTTTTTCGACTTCCGGTTTTCGACGGATTTACACGTTTCAGGGGTCAGAGATTCCAAAAAACATGTTTTTACAAAATGTCTGTCTGTCGTGTGTCTGTGTGTAAGTGTGTCTGAGTATGTGTGTGTATGTCGCCATTCTACCATCAAAAAGTGTATGAAGTTATGCATAGAATTGAACCAATTTTTTTGTGAATGTTTTTGGCTGTGGCAAGCAGGTCCTCCTTCAGTTTTGAAATATTCCGCCAGAAGGAGGCGCTGCATTCGCGATTTTTGTGCCATTTTCAATATTGTACCGACTAAAAGTACATGAAGATATGCATCGAATTGAACCAATTTTTTTGTGTAAGTGTATGACTATGGCTAGTTGCCCTCCCCCCTTCCCCTGAATTTGAAATTAATCGGCCAGAAGGGGACGCTGCAATCGCGATTTTTGTGCCATTTTCAATATTGTACCGACCAAAAGTACATGAAGTTATGCATCGAATTGAACGAAATTTTTTGTGTAAGTGTATGGCTATAATTAGTTGGATCGCCCTGAATCTGAAAAAAATCCGCCGGAACGGGGCGCTGTAATAGCGAATTTTATGCCATTTTCAATATTGCACCGCATAAGTGTATGAAGTTAGTTCTAGAACTGAACTAAATTTTTTGTATATGATTGTTTTTTTGGTAAGGCAAGTAGGTCTCCCTGAATTTGAAAAAAAAAAATCTGCCTATCATTCTATTGTCCATCGGCTCGTGCAGAGACGGAAATTAATCTTTACTCCAGTTAATTGATTGAAGCAGAAATTTAAGATGAAAAATCAAAGTTGGTATGGTATTGATTTAAAATTATTAAAGCATTGAAATGAGTAACTATTTTTTAAAAATATTAAAATGTACGTATGAGATAGAAGAAAGTTTTGGGATTGGCACATCCAACTAGTTACTCATGAAAATATTTTTGTATTTTTAACCACTTAATTGATCAATATTTTTGAAGAAAACTTTCAAATAATATATATTTTTTTATTCACGTCTTTTACAGAATTTTAAATTTTTTATAACCTGTTTTTAGAAACAGAAATTTTCGGCTAATTGAAACAGAAAAATGCCCAAATTAAATTATGCCTAATTTACAATAAAATTTTACTAGTGGCAATATTAAATTAGGATTCGAGTACGGATGCCGTACATAGTACGGACAAACCTTGAACGTCAAATCACATTGCCCGTACGACGTACGGTCAATACAGGGAGGCGGTTAATAAAGTACTTATTTTATTTTTGAATTATATCTTGAATGTCTGACATTTTTGCTTGCTCTTGTGGTTTTCACTTTCACAAATATATATATACCGGGTGTCCCAAAAATGACTGATGGATTTTAAAATTCAATAGCTTGCAAACGGTGACAGCTATTTAAAAAATTTTTGCAAGAGGGTTATGTATAATGTCAGGAGTTTTTTTTTTACCGTAATTTGCTATTTTAGTTCGCATCTCAAACAATAGGTGGCGCTGACGGTGATTGAAGGCCAGATCGACGCTTCACTCAGCATTGATCACCTGGCCTTCAATCGCCGTCAGCTCCACATACTGTTTGAGATGCGAACTAAAATAAAAAATTACGGTAAAAAAACTCCTGACATTATACCTCCTGACATAACCCTCCTGCAAAAATTTTGTAAATAGCTGTCACCGTTTGCAAGTTATTGAATTTTAAAATCCATCAATCATTTTTGGGACACCCGGTATATACTCTTTATATTAATAAATAACAAAATAATATTTTCAAAATTTGAATTTCTGCTTTTTTATGATATATTCCCTGATATTATTTCAGTGAGACAGGGGGTGGTTCAGAACTACATGACACAAATAGAAAGACAGGTATAGGGGACTTAAATACGAATATTTGGTACCGGAATATGGGTGCGGAAATGAAGCAATGAGACGGTAGAGCACAATATCGAGTTCAGTGGATAAAAGCACTTCGCTGGCTTGAAAAATTTCCAGCAACATGAGTTATTACAAGAATGCAAGCCCCGCCCTCTGAAGAAAAGGTCTGACGGCTGAGACAAAAAAGAGGCTGCTGAAGGCGGATTTATTATTAACGTATATATGGTCCCTTAAATTTGGACACCACAAAGTTCGCACACTCCTTATATTTTTTGAGGATTCAGGCACCACTATTAATGAGAAGAAAATATACATTTAATTTTTAAGGAACAGAATTAGCAAGCACCACATTTTTTCTCAAATTTCATAATGTTTTTCTGCAGCGAAGTACTTTGAAAATACTGTTAAAATCTAGTGGTAAAGATGTGCGAACCCTGTACCAGTATTTTATAAAATATTTCTTCGATTTTATAATCTCAAAAGAAAAAAAAACTGAAGCGGGAAAAATCTTTTAAATATTATTTGTGCGAATATTCAAGGGACCGTACACACGCTGAAATATATCTGCCTTCGATATCCGCCATTTTTGTGTGAGCGCACAGACCTAGACTTCAGAGGGCGGTGAAGCTTGCCGACACGCATTTGATGTATTGGATGCGCAATGAAATGCAGCCTATTTTATTTGCAAATTTAATAATTCTCCGTCCAACTGTTTTCCTACAATCTACCACATAGAATTTATTCTTTGAGGAACGGTGGAATATATTACAGGGTTCGTATGGGTACCGTTAGTTTTTTGGAATTTCCAGATCAAATTGATTTTCTTTTTAATTAAAAAAAAAAATCTAGTTCAAACGCTCGAAGATTCGCCTTATTTAAATGAAATTTTCTATAAGAAAAATAGGTACCCAATAATTTACTGCTCATGAAATTCCGAGGCCTGTAGGAACCCTGTATTAGGTCCTATCTAATTTTAATTAAAATTCGTACCAGAAATTGTCAAGTTTTACTTTTCTATCTTTGGGGAATAAGAGTTGAATTACGGCATTTTCTTATGATAAAAAGTTAATTAAATCCAATTGATATTTTAAATCATCAGATTTTAAAACATTCACCTTTTATATAAACATTTTAATAACAATTTTAATTTTTCTTAAGAAAGGTGTTATAGTAAAAATAAAATACATTGACATGTATCGAAACCGTCAAATAAGTTCCATAGGCATAATATAAATAAAATAAAATTTCAAAATATTTCTCGGTCAATACAAATGACACGCGACAATGAGATATAAATAACTAAAAACACGCGCTCTATTACAAAAAATTAAAATTATTTTAATTTAATTTTTTGCAATAGAGTGCGTGTTTTTTGTTATTTATATCTCATTGCCGCGTGTCATTTGTATTGACCGAGAAATATTTTGAAATTTTATTTTATTTATATTATGACTATGGAACTTATTTGACGGTTCCGAAACTTGTCAATGTATTTTATTTTTACTATAACACCTTTCTTAAGAAAAATTAAAATTGTTATTAAAATGGCATTTTCTTATTTAGAAAAAAGAAATCTTTTTCAAATTTCCGTCGGTAATTCAACTTTATCAGGGTTCGTACACATGTACTTATTTTCCTGGTTAAATATCCTCATTCTGTAATAAACCGATTATAGTTGATCAAAGGAGTAATTTTTCGACTTTTTTAAACAGAGATTTTCTATAAGAAAATATTGGTACTTAAAATATTTCACGAACTGAATTCTCCTCCAACTGTACGAATCCTGATTACAAAAACAAAACTGCCTGTCCCTTAAAGGGCTAAATTGACTCAGTCAGATGTACAAACACATTTTTCTTCTTATAATATATCTGGAAAATTTAATAAATAACTACTATCGTATTTACTCGTGTATAACACGGAGTATTTCTTTTTTTTAAAAATTAGGGCAAAACTCCTAGGTGCACGTTATACACGGAATGGTTTTTTTTTTTTTTTTTTTTTTTTACTGATGGATGTAATCACACGATATGCATATGAAACAAGAAATTATTCAAAGAAGACATTAAAACTACAAAATTTTACTTAATTGAAGTATTACTGCATCTTTATTTCACTCCTTTAACTTTTTTACACTACAGAGCTCGTAACCCTATTTAAGGGTGTATTTCGATTCAAACTGCTTATTTTCCGATTTATTTTTGAATTCATTTTTGCTCTCGAATACACCAGACTTTCAAAATCTCTTATTTGGAAAGTACACAAGGTGCCGTGATTGTCAATTCTTTGATAAATGCAGAAAATATTGCAAAAAAAGCAATCAAAAACGGCTCTTCGAACCGATTTTTCCCAAGCGCGAGATTTGGGAACGAAAAAAAGGGTCATACTGACAAGATAATTGTTAGTAACTCAAATTCTAAAGAATTGAGGGTAAAAAGTCATCACACGGCACCTCATACGTCCCTTGAAGAATCTCCTCAGCAAGTTTCATGTTTCTACTTTTAAAAATGCGTCTGAAATTGTATCGGAAAACTTCGAGCTGTTGAAGGTGGAAAAGCGTTTTTTCGAATACACCCTTAAACGCTAATTAGCAAGACTCATTACCGCCACTCACTCTTAGGCTGGGAGCGAACAGCACTAGTTTTTATTACACTAAAAGAGCAATCAATCAATCTTTGTTTCCGAACGAAACAAGGGTAAAATCTCTTTAAATGATTTTTGAGGGACTGACCCTACCGAATTGACAAAGGAAGTGAAAGTTTATCTCGCCCTCATCTTCTGTCGTAAAGCTGTCAACTGATTTCAAGTTGGATTTTTCCCTTGAAGTTCAAAAAAGTTCACTGAAAAAGCACTTTATACATCAAAGTGCCGACACGAAAGATCAAAGATAGCGCAAAAAGTTAGTGCTATGTGCGTGGACCTTTACTTCCCGTCATTCACTTACTACCTGTAGTCTAAAAATGCATTTTCGTCTTATTTTCTGGCCTGATGTAATGTTTGTTTCGACTTTCTTTACGGAAATTCATTTGGACATTTTTCATTAGCATATGAGTAATTCCATAAGCACATGTCGTGTAAGTCACATACTACGAGTTTGGATACCAGTATTTTAGAACGGTAAAATGTGACTTATCTTATCAGAGATATAAATAAGGCAATGCAAACCTTTCAAAAATAACGGTGGCCAACAATTTAGCAGTTACTAGAAATGTGACTTACACGGCAAATGCTCATGGAAATACCCATATCAGATTTATGGTGTGCGTTAGATACGAGATTTAAAAAAAATGCCATTTTATCTTGTGAAGTACAGGGTGCGTGCTATACACATGTTCGCAGTATACACGAGGAAATACAGTATTTGAATGAATATATTTATTTATTAAACTTTTATTATTTAAATAACATCTTGTGTAAAAAAAAAAGCTGTGAAAATTAAAAAAAAAACTCGAAGAGAAAGAGAAAGGTTTTGGTCCTGTTTCTGTCGTGACATATCATATGTGAAAAAGAAAACAACACTTGTTTCAAATTATCATGCAGACTTTTATAAAAAATCACAATCAAACTATCTGCGTGAGGCATTTTAAATAAATAAAAATCTCACCTAGCTTAAAGAGTAACAATAAATTTGAAGATCCGAGACAGTGTAATTTAATTAGTGTTTTCAAAAATACTGTGTTTTTCAGTTCTTATTTTTATTTTTTAACCTTTCGTATTCTAACGCCGTTTGTTTAGGATTTTATGTCATTTTAGTTTGATATTGCTGTTTGTTTTGGAGTTTTCTAATTTCACAGATTTAGACACTTTTTAAAAACTGTTATGTAATTAAGGACAGTTGAATTATTGGCATGTTACTTAAAGCGAGGAATGTCTCCGAGCATGAAAATATTTATATGATTATTAAAAAAAATATCCTTTATCAATGATAAATAGTTGAAATTAATGTAGCATTATCTATATATTTTTGGTTTAAATCTTCACTGCAATATTTTTCGCTTTGTAACAACTGTTTTAGTAAATTTTAAGTAAAAAAAAAACAGAGAAATTTTATTATGTGATTTTGTTTACAAATAATATGATTAACCACTGCAAAAAATTTCAAAATTTTAATTTAACCCCTTGGGGACGATGGACACGTATAAGTGCCACAAAAAGGCTTAAAAATCCCTGTTTATCCCCACCAGTAAAATATTACGGTAAAATTTGCCTTATATAATCGCAGCATTTTCTCGATTTAATAAAGCACAAATTTCTGTTTTTGAAAACTGGTGACAATACATTAAAAATTTCGTAAAAGGCTGCCGTTGCGAAGGGGTTAATAATGGAAAATTATTTTAAAACTGTCCCGGAATCCCTTAATAACCAGTTCTCTTCCAACTGAGCAACCTGGACAACATCCTCACCAACATAAGAAAGGTCGATTAAAATCAAAGCTTCATGTTCTATCTTTACGCATTTTCAATCAATTGACAAAATTACTTTCTGTATGATATTAACCCCTTAACTGGTTAGCCTGAATGCCGTTCGGGCAAGACGAATTTGCTTATTGCATCATTTAAAGCTTTTTCACACCACTATTATTTTTAAGAAAATTTTCATGCTATTGAAAGGCGGAAATGTTTAGATTAAATTTTACGAATATAATAGTGGTGTGAATCCGCTATTTTCAATTTATTGAACGGTAAAGAATTAACCAGTTAAGGGGTTAAAAAAATGTTTGAAACCTCATTTTGGAAAAATCAGATTGACGCTCAACTAAATGTTAGAGTAAATTAAAACTTTTTTGCAAATTTAGTAAATTTTCGTGTTGCTCCTTTCCCACAATCTAGCTGTCAGAGACAAATATAGCAACAAATTGTCTTTTTTAACACGCTTTTATTAGCTTCACCTGTATGTTTGTGAGTTTGTGAGTTTGTGAGCTTGTGAGTTTGTAACTCTCCTTATTTTATGTATGTTCACCGATTACTCCGAAACTCCGATTACTCCGATTACTTTTTTTTTTTTTTTTTTTTTTTTTTTTAAATCTTTTTAAGAAATCTTCTGTAACTAAAGACAGTTGAATTACTGCTCTGTCTCATTGAATGTGAGGAATGTCTCCGAAACATGAAAATATTTACTTGATTATAAAAAAATCTTCTTTATCAATAATAAATGGTTATAATTTATATAGCATATACATTTCTGTATACTATTAGATTAAGGTAAGGACTTCTACAGATTTCTTTTTTTCATAAACAGATTTAAAGGGAATTCGATTAGGTATTTTATTTTTACAATTTTTGTTTTCCTTAAAGAGTAAACTATTGCCTTAAAGAAGTTTCATGTTATTTCAAATTTTTTACAATCGCATTTGGTTGTTGAACGGAATGCTGCTCAGTAAACTTAATAGAAAATAATAGATCATATTTAAATGAATAAATTAATCATATAACTTTCTTTATCTAACTAGCATTCTGCGTCAAAGAAGAAAAAAATGTGACAGAAAAAAAGCTGTGGAGGTTTAAAAAAAAAACATTTTCTTCTTTAACCTGAAGACGAAGAGAATGATTTTGGCAGAGTTTCTGTCATACTATATAAAATAAGGAAAAGAAAACAACATTTGTTTCAAATTATCAGGCAGGTTAAAAAAAATTACAATCAAACTATCTGCAGGAAACATGTTAAATAAATAAAAATCTCAACTGCTTTAAAAGTAACAATAAATATGAAGATCCGAGACAGTTTTATTTAATTAGTGTTTTCAAAAACACTGCGGTTATCTTATTTTTATCTTTTAACTTTTCGTATTTTGACAACGTTTGTTTAGAATTTTATATTATTTTCGTTTGACACTGCTTTTTTTTTTTTTTTTTTTTTTTTTTGTATTTTCTAATTTTATAGATTTAGACACTTTTAAAAAACTCTTATGTAATTAAACACAGTTGAATTACTGCTCGGTCTCATTGAATGTGAGGAATGTCTCCGAAACATGAAAATATTTACTTGATTATAAAAAAATATGCATCGGTTTTTATTAAAAATAAATAAATTGTAACAAAATAACTGCCTTCCTTAAATTTGTATAATCTATAGATGGCGCTATTGCCACTTTCGGCAAAATATCATGAGATATTTTGTCTTTTATTTAAAAAACATGAAGTGAAGAGAAGTAATTTGGCGATTAGAGTAAGATTTTGATATATGTTCGGAATACATCTCCCTTAGAGATGTTCTTTGCCCTAAAGTAATTTTTATGAATGTTCAACTGATTGTTTTGCGATTTGTATATAGTGTCGCGTCATTTGTAATCGCGTCTTGCGATTTGTATATAGTGTGATATGTTTTGTGTCGTTTACAAAAAAAAATGTGACTGTATTATCTCTGTTTTATATATAAAGTACCGAACACTTCCCACAAAATAATATTAATGTAACATATATATTTGTATACGGGCGATTCTCAAAATAGGGGACAATTTATGTCTTTCGGCATACAAAAAAAATTGAGAGGTTTTCTGTAATGTTTTTATATTTAGATATGTTTGTCTTAATATTATTCATTATTTGCACTCAAGAATTACTCACTTTTTAGTTAAAAACACCTTAAAATAACAGAATAAATGTTCAGAATGTCATTAGCATGGATGTCCACAGCAGCTGTGCCTTGTATATACTAGCTTTTTAAAGAGTTAATATCATGTTTATAAAATAAAACAAATGCTATTCTTTCTTTAAATTAATCAAGGAGAGGATTTATCCAATAAATTTCTTTTAAAAAATAAAATTATAGTATATAAAAAAAGAATTAAAGTTTGTCTTCCATATTCTATTTTCAAAACAAGGTCATGCTATAACAGCTGGTTAATAATCAAAATTTCATTTTCACAATGACAATAGTTTGAAAATATAAAGTTTCTCCATGGCAATAAGTAGCCATTTTATCCCAGCCTGAAAATAGAAGCATGTATTGTATTTTAAGAATAGAAGTTGAATATTAGGGGCGTACATCAATTGTATGTCATTAAAATGGATAATAATTTTCATGTTTATTTTATAATTAAAATTTTTATTTTACTTATTTGCATAGGAATTTTGTGTTTTAAAAAGCTCCAGAAAGGACTATTGCATTGTGATTATATTATGGCTTATAATCTTATTTAAATTAAAATTTGTCATTAGCATGGACAAATATCAGTGTCATTAGCATGGTTTTTCTGTCCATGCTAAAGACTCCTATGTGCATAAATGTAGCCATTGCTTATATTGTATCTTTTACAAATTTTAATTTTACATATAAATTTAGATATTACATTTATTATCCCTAAAATATGCATTAAATCTGTCAGAAAATCACTAAAACAGCTTCTTACATTGTTAGTGTCAGAATGTTGCTCATGTAATCAAAGTTTGCTCTTTGGTAATGTTTTTATTCTCCTTATATGTATATATGTAAAAATGGAAACCATTTGCTGAATAAGATACTAATAAATATAGAAAAAAATATTTAAACAGGAAGAAAATAAAAATTTCTTAATATATTTATTCCATGCAATTTGTTTTGTCATTAGCATGGCTCAAAAAATACTAATTATTTTTTAAAGTTAATTTTTAAATATTTAGCTCTGCTGACTACATGTAAAGTATACCTAATACTATATTAACAACACCTATTTTTTTCAGAAATTTTGCTAACAGTAATTTTTTTAAAATTTCACTTTTGAAATTGTCCCCTATTTTGAGAATCACCCATATATGCTACATGTTTTAAAGTGGTGTTCTACTTTTGGGCTTATAATTTTTGATTATTTTTATTTTGCAATTTTGGTCTACCGGAAGTGTGTAGATAGGTGTCCTAAGATGGTTTCATGTTATTCAAATTTCTTACAATCTCTTTCGGCTGTAGAACATATTGCTGTTCATTGGACATATTATTATTATTATAAAACTTTAAACCTATTTTTTTCGAAACCATATTTATCAACTTGGACTCTTTTTTAAAAAAAGAACTCTTCAGATTTCCTTAATTTTTTATTTAAAAGGATTTTCAAATACATATAGGAGTAGGCGTTTTTCGAACTGGAAAAGAATATACTCCGGTCAGGATTCAAACTGTTTTATTAACCAGTTCTCTTCTAAATAAGCTATCTGGACAACCTACCAAAACAAGAAATGTCAGCTAGTACCAAGATTTCATGTTATGGCTTGTACCACTGCCTCCTCTACAATGCCTTCTCGCTTGTGACGTAGTGGAGGCCGTTTCCCTGACAACGATCGCGTTTTGAGTTTCGTGGCGATTGTGGAACCAGTAGGGTTAGTGATTTCGCCTCCACTTCATGATGTTTCACGCTTGTCGTCTGCTCAGTGAAGAGGCATTGTAGAGGGGGCAGTGCTTGTACACAAAATTACTATGCATATGATATTAAAGAATTTCTTTAAACCTAATTTTAGAAAAATCAAATTCCGGTTCAACTAAATATAAGAGTAAATTAAGATAAAACATCTTTGCAGATTGAGTAATTTTTCTTGCGGCTGCTTTCCCATAGTCTAGCAAAAATACTTACATTGTCAAAGACGAATATAGCAACACATTGCCCCACTTTTATTGCATCTAGATTTAAAAAAAAAATAACTGATATTTAAATGAATAAATTAATTCATGTAACTTTCTTTATCTAACTAACATCCTGTGTCAAGAAAAAAATATGACAGAAAAGAAAAAGCTGTGGAGGTTTAAAAAAAATCCTTTTTTCTTCTTTAACCTGAAGACGAAGAGAAAGAAAGGTTTTGTCAGAGTTTCTGTCATACTATATAAAATCTGGAAAACAAAACAACATTTGTTTCAAATTATTATGCAGGTTTAAAAAAAAATCACACTCAAACTATCTGCGGGGGACATATTAAATAAATAAAAATCTCACCTGCTTTAAAAGTAACAATAAATATGAAGAACGGAGACAATTTAAGTTAATTACTGTTTTTAAAACATTGTGTTTATCTTATTTTTATTTTTTTACCTTTCGTATTCAGACGCCATTTGTTTAGAGTTGCATGTCATTTCACCTTGACATTGCTGTTTGTTTTAGTGTTTTCTAATTTCATAGATTAAGACACTTTTTAAAAAATTCTTATGTAATTGAAGAATGTTGAATTACTGGCCAGTCTTGCTTAATGCGAGGAATGTCATTTTTATAATCCGAAATATTTATTTGATTATAAAAAAGAAAAAAACATTTTTACAACTGAACATTTCTTCGAAAATTTTTTTACAACTCAGAAATATTTATTTGATTACACTAGTTTACATTACATCTGTTGCCGAAAAAATTTTAACTGTTGCTGAGTAGGGGAGAGTGGGGATACTTGAGCATAGGGGATACTTGAGCCACCCCCTTTATCTCTACAGTTGTTCAATTTTTCTTTCTAAAACTGGCAACATGGTAACATATTTATAGTTCTGAACATGTAAAAAAGAAATCATATACCTTGGTACCATTTTTAAAGTATGGTGATTAACCCTTTGAGCTCTGCTGGTAGAATTTTCTACCACAAAATTTTATTTCTGAAATGTCACAACGACACCAGAAAATTCGACCAAATTTATTTGAAAAAGGTTTAATGCATTTTTTCGCGTATATTGTAAATCGGTTTTTTTCTTTGCAAAATACTGGTGCGAATGTGACATCTGGCTCAAGTATCCCCTCCATGGGGATACTTGAGCCACAATGTAAAAGAAAAAGTAAAAATTTATTAGACATAGAAAAATAGTTCAAAATTAATTGAAAGTGGTTTTCAAATGAAGAAAAAATATCAAATTTTCATTTTCAATATTTTATTTTGTTCTAAGAAATTCTAAAAAATTTTAAAAAATTAAAATTTAAAAAATGGCTCAAGTATCCCCATCTTCCCCTACATATGATATGCTATTTTCAAAAATATAATTAGAATATTTTAATCAGCTCTAGTTTCTGAGTTTTAGCTATGTAGGTATTAAACAGAAAAAACATGTATTTACTAAGAAAAACTTTATTAAAAAAATAATTAATCATTAAGTTCTAAAAACTTCATTTTAAAGCTTTTCTCCGATGTGTAGACATTGGAAAGTGACGTATCAGAGACCAACAATAGTCAGACATCATATTCGTATCCCAGAAACCCTGATAGAACTCTTCCATTACGCGTAAGTCCTGATGCATACGCTCTCTCTGCTCTTCGTTCATATCTCCTAAATTTTCCGGAAATCTCTCCAGGTGTCTGCTGAGGAAATAAAGTTTTATGCTCATATTGCAACCCATATTTTTTAATTGTAGCAGAAAGTCTTCTACAAGTTCAATATAATTTTCAGATTTTTTATTTCCGAAAAACTTATTTTAGTATCTGAGGAAAGCAATTTTTTTTCTTTTAGTCTTGATGTTAACAATTCTGAAGTTTGTTTAGAAAGATTTAAATCTCTTACAGGATCATCTAACTCATTTTGGGAAAAGCATTTTGGCTCATTTGACATACCTTCAAAATCCGCAACATTTTGTGATGAGCTTAGTCCTTCAATGTCTTGTTCTAATAGTTCAGATATATTTTTAGACTCTGAAGAGTCAGGTAAATTCTGCACTGGACGTTGAACACAACTAGTACTTGTGTACTGCCATTTATCTCGATTTTTAGTGTTTAAACCGCTAACGTTCACGTTACAAAAATAACCGTCTTCGAGATGATTTCGTGGTTCTCAACAAATAGTCGGTGTTCCAAATTTAAAGGCACGTATCTTAAATATTCCACACACAATTTACAAACACAATTGGGAGTCCAAGACTTCTCATTTTTATCCAAGAGCATTCCAAAATACTCAAAATAGGTATTTTCACCAACTCTGATATAACTTTTCTACAATTGTTAAACACATATTCCCCGCATATGTAGCAAAAATGATCTGGATTGTTTAAACAACGTATCCTTGAACTACTCATGACGCAAAAACTTGAGAAACTAATATTAAAACAGTAAAATATCTGTTATCGATTAACATATATGCTTAAATGATAAAAATCAAAAACAAAGTAACTCGAGCTGCTAAAACGATTTTTCGGTTAGATTTGACAAAAACAAGTCACAAGTGAACATTATCAACCATAGAATTCGCGGCAACAGAAAAAAAGTTTAATTTTGTAAACTAGTGTTATAAAAAAAAAAGAAAAAAAAATTTGCTGTATTAATAATAAATTAGTTGAAATTAATGTAGCATGCGCATTTGTATATGTTGTTGGTTTAAGGCAATGTTCTTCTTTTCGGCTTTAAATTTTCGATTATTTTTATTTTGCATTTTTTGTCTTTCTTAAATGTGTAGGTTGGAAACCTAAAGTAGTTTAATCTTATTCAAAATTCTTACAACCTCTTTTGGTTATAGAACAGAACGCAGCTCATTGAGCGTAATATTATTATAAAAATTGAAAAATGTTTTTCTTGAAACCATATTTTGCAACAGATACATTTTAGAAGAACTACTCAACATATTTCCTTAATTTTTATATTTAAAGGGATTTGTAAATATATCATACGAGTGGGTATTTTTCAAACTGGGTTAAAATGTGCTACAATTACGGGTTTTAATATAAAAAATTCTCTTCCATTTGAATTATCGAGACATCATCCTCAATAACTTAAGAAATTTGAATTAAAACCAAGGCTTCATGTTATATATTTACATATTTTCAATCAATTGGAAAAATCACCATCCGTATGATATTCAAGAATTGTTTGAAACCTAATTTTGGAAAAATCTGATTGAGATTCCAAGGACTGACTCTCAACAGATCCATCTCCCATCCGTAATATATATATATATATATATATCCTTAAGCATGATAGTCATTTCATGGGAAAAGGACGTGTTTAAACAAGGCAAAAATTTCTATATTAATAATGTATAAGTATATTAATAATATATAAGTTTATTTGGTGGACGGGTGCCCCGTTAATAATGAAGTCATGTGAACGTTCTTGTATGTGTAAATATTAGAATAAATTATGACCTAACATCTTTGCAAATTTTGTTACCTTTTGTATTGGTGCTTTCCCACAATCTAGTGCGTAGACTTACATTGTGAGATATAAATATAGCAACACATTGTCCCTCTTTTATTGAATCTAGGTTTTTAAAAAATAACTGATACTTAAATGGATAATTTTATTCATGTAACTTTCTTTATCTAACAAACATCCTCTGAAAAGAAAAAAAAATATGATAAAAAAAAAAGCTGTGTAGGTTTTAAAAAATCCTTCTTCTTTAACCTGAAGACGAAGAAAAAGGTTTTAGCAGAGTTTCTGTCACACTGTTTAAAATACGGAAAAGAAAACAATATTTATGTATTTCAAATTTTCACGCAAGTTAAAAAAAAATCTCAAACAAACTGTCTGTAGCAGACATGTTAAATAAATAAAAATCTTACCTGGTTTAAAAGTAACAATAAATATGAAGATCCGAGACAGTTTAATTTAATTAGTGTTTTCAAAAATGCTGTGGTTTTTAGTTCTTATTTTTATTTTTTTATCTTTCGTATTCTAACGCCGTTTGTTTAGAATTTCATGTCATTTTAGTTTGACATTGCTGTTTGTTTTGGAGTTTTGTAATTTCACAGATTTAGACCCTTTTTAAAAATTCTTATGTAATTAAAAGCAGCTGAAGTACTCTTCAGTCTCACTTAATGCGAGAAATGTTTTCGAACATGATAATATTTATTTGACTATAAGAAGAAATCTCTTTTATTGATAATAAATAGTTGAAATTAATATTGTATATACATTTGCATATGTTGTTGCCTTTGAGCTCTGGTGGTTGAATTTTCTACCACTTAACTTTAATTCCGAAATGCCAAAATGGCACCGGAATTTAGAACAAATTTATTTCAAAGAGGTTTAATACATTTTATTGGTTCGTTCGGAAAGCCGTTTACGTTTGGGAAAATCAATTCGTACTGGAAAATTTTGTCCATTAATATCTAAATATTAGATATCGAAAACAACATCTAATAATTAAATTAAAGAATTTTGCGGTACGAATTGATTTCCCCAAACGGAGAGGACTTCCAAACAACCCAATAGTTTGGATATCGTAAGCCAAATTTTTCGTTTGCATCAAACTGATGTCAATGTGACATTTGTGATTTAGTAGAAATTTACCAGCCAGAGCTCAAAGGGTTAAGGTGATGTTTTACTTTTCGGGTCCAAATTTTTGATTATTTTTATTTTGCGATTTTTGTATTTTTAAATATATAGATTGGTGACATAAAATGGTTTCGCGTTATTCAAATTTCTTACAACTTCTTTTGGTTATTGAACAGAACGCGGCTCAAAGTAACATTATTGAACAACTTAATGAAAGTAATACTATTGTAAAACTTGAAAGCTGCTTTTCTCGAAACCATACTTTCCAATTTGGGTTATTTTTTAAAAGAACTACTCGGCAAATTTCCTTAATATTTTATTTATAAGGATTTGCAAATAAATCATACAATTAGTTTTTTCTTACTGTTTTAAATGAGCTCCGGTCTTGAACAGAACGCTGCTCAAAGTAATATTATTGAAATTTTTTCTGAAAGCAATATTATTGAAAATCTTTAAAGCTGCATTTCTCGAAACCATATTTTCCGATTAAAATTCATTTTTAGAAGAACTACTCGACATATTTTCTTAATTTTTTTATTTAAAATTATTTGCAAATAAATCATACGAGTAGGTATTTTTCTAATTGCATGAGAATGAGTTCAGGCTGGGACTGGGACTCAAACGAGAACACCTGGCTTTGATAATCAATTCTCTTTCATTTAAGCTATCCGGACAACATCCTTACTAACACTAGAAATGTCAATTAAAACCAAGGTTTTATGTCCTATCTGTAAGCATTTTCAATCAATTGGTAAAATACTATTCGTATGAAATTAAAAAATTGTTTGAAACTTAATTTAGGAAAAATCAGATTGAGGTTCAACAAAATATTACAGGGTTCGCACAACTCTACCACTAAATTTTTACAGTATTTTCAATGTATTTCAGTGCAGAAAAAATTTTGCAAAAATTGAGAATCGAGGAGGTGGTTGTGCATTCTGTTTCTTAAAAGTTAAATGTTCTTAAAGTTAAAATTGTCTTAAAAGTTTTGGTGTTCTTATCATTAATACTGGTGCCAGAGTCCTTACAAAATATAAGGAGTGTGCGAATCCTGTATCAGAGTAAATTAAAACCTAACCTTTTTGCAATTTTTGTACCCTTTAGTGTTGCTGCTTTCCCACAATCTATAGCGCAGACTTACATTATCGGAGACAAATATAGCAGCACATTGCCCCTCTTTTTTTTAATCTAGTTTTTTTTTTAAATAACTGATATTTAAATGAAAAAAATAATTCAGGTTATCTAACTAACATCCTCTGTTAAGGGGAAAAAATACGATAGAAAGAATAAAAGCTGTGAAGTTTAAAAAAAATCTGTTTTTTTAAAACTTGAAGACAAAAAGAAAAATTTTGGCAGAGTTTTTGTCATACTATATGAAATACGGAAAAGAAAACAACGTTTGTTTCAAATTATCACGCTGGTTTAAAAAAAAAAACACACAATCAAACTATCTGCGGGAGACATTAAATGAATAAAAATCTCACTTGGTTTTAAAGAGACAATAAATATGAAGATCCGAGACAGTTTAATTTAATTAGTGTTTTCAAAAATTACTGCGGTTATATTATTTTTATTTTTTAATTTTTCGTATTATGACGCCTTTCGTTTAGAATTTTATGTCATTTTAGTTTGACATTGCTGTTTATTTTGGTGTTTTTTACTTTCATAGACACTTTTTAAAAAGTCTTTTGCAATTTAAGAAAGTTGAATTATTGGCCTGTCTCAATCCTAGGAATTTCTCCTAACATGAAATTATTTATTTGATTATAAGAAAAATCTTCTTTATTAATGATAAATAACTGAAATTAATGTGGCATATACATAGCTGCCAACTTTCAACTAATCTTCCGTAATACCTGGATTAGTTTGATCCAGGTTAACGTCATTTCAAACCAGAAAATATATTTCATGAATCTTTATTCATTTAATTTTAGGATTGTTACTGGAACATACTTAATTTCATTTTTTTGAAAATATTCTGGTTGGAAACTCATTAAACCAGGGTCAAATTAACGCACGTATTATGGATAATCGATGTCAGGTTGGCACCTATGCATATACATTTGTGTATGTTGTTGATTTAAAGTGATGTTCCACTTCTCGGCTTAAAATTTCTGATTAATTTTGTTTTGCAATTTTTCATTTAATAAATTTATAGATAAGTGACCTAAAGTGGTTTCGTGTTATTAAAATTTCGGTACTACTTGGTTATCGCGTCGATCAAAATACTTTCTCCAAACTATAAGATTAAATGCCAAAAATGGATGATTGTGAATGTTGCATTCAACGACACTAAATAAGATACACGTGTTTAAAACATCATTACGTGATTTTTATTTCGACTCTTTATTTGTATTTTTTTAATATTCTACTATTTATTTATTTTTTTTCGTTATTTAAAATAAAAATTATGGCAATACGTAAAATTTGGCTACTAGTTTGGCTATTTGTATAATTTGGCGAAATTGGTCGACGGTATAACCAAGTAGTACCAAAATTTCTTACAATCTTTTTTGGTGTTAAACAGAACGCTGTTCATTGAATTTAATATTATTGTAAAACTTTAGAGTAGTCTTTTTCGAAACCATATTTTTCAAGTGCGATTATTTTTTATAAGAACTATTGGACGGATTTCATTAACGTTTTATTTTAAAGGATTTCTAAGTAAATCATACGAGCAATTGTTTTCAAACTAGTGCAATCGCTTTTCTGAATTGGCTGTACGTCATACGAACAACGTGTTTTTTGAAAATCATGATTTTCCTGTACCACTTATGGGCATGCATATTCCAATCATGATTTATTATTCTCACCAGTAAATTTTTAATATAAATTTTCTATTATTTAATCCGAGCATTTTACTGATACATTCAACTAGGCAAAAATTTCTGTTGTGAAAAACCTGTAATAAAACTCTGCAAAAACTTAAAAAAATTATTTTCAAAAATATTGATCAGTTAATCCGGGAGGACACGCGCAGGGCCTAAAAGACCCGGAATGCGTATGGTTTTTACAATTGTATCGACCAATTTTTTTAAAGTAATCTTCAACTTATTACATCGCAAAATTTGTTGGAATTGTCTCCATCTAAATAAAATGACTGTTGTAATTTGATTTTATTGGTGACAAAGTTAAAACCATTCATACCCTGGGTAAGAGCACGTTCTCCCGGGTTAAATGGTTAAAAGTTGTGCAGGTCGGGACTCATACAAGAACTCCTTGTTTTAAAGGGGTCCGGGACGCATTTTCAGAAAGACTCACGTTTTGAGCACCATCATTGGCGAGTTGACGAAAGCGAGAACGTTCAGCTAGCTGCATTTCCAAACACAAAATAAACTAAGTTCAAATGTGTCATAAAACATATGATTAATAGAATTATGTTTATTACAAGAGAATATTTAATACTGTTTTTAATTAACTTCTCAATTTCTTCGAACATAGCGAGTTAAGGAAATAATATTTTTAAATTGAGAAAAAAAAAAACTATGTTTAGATGTTCTGTGAAATTTAAAGTATTTTAATCTGAAAAAGCTCTTTGTTTTAAACTATGTTTTAATCGTAAACAACGATGAATAGCATTTCCTCATATTATAGTCTTTGCTTGATAACATTTACGAAAACACAAATGAACAATAAGCGCGATCTCTTTGCAGAAGAAAGGGTTGCAATTCTCTAGGCGTTTGACGTCACAAACAAGAAAGGGTGAGTAGCACTGACTTCATCTCCGAGCCAATCATTGTTCTGGCGATAGGGTGATCAAAACGTGATTCTTTCTGAAAATGCGTCCGGGACACAAAAAACTCACTCAAAAATTTGATTAAAAAAATTTCTATTTATTCTAACTGGTAGTTTGCCCAGGTAGCATACTCTTTTTAGTGACACTGACAGTAGGATATCTTGATTGTCACAATGTGGCAGAACTACTACCGCCAAATTAAACTCGTACCAATAAAAAATGAATATCGGTTTTATCCGTTATTTTTGATTGGAATTTTCTACAAACGAGGTGTTTAACCCTTTCCGGCGAAGACAAATTCTATTCGTAAAATGAGAAATTGTTGACTGACACCGGAATTTACAAAAGACATTTTTAGAAATTAAGAATTCCCTGATTAAAGCTGTCATTGTAAATGTAAAATTTCACAAAAATATTATTGGTGCCGTTTGTAAGTTTGGAATTAAAATTAGATGTTGCCGGAGTGGTAACACTGCGCCGGAAAGGGTTAAATAAAGATAACTTTTCTGGCATAAAATTGGTGGGAGTTTACTCGCAGTGATAATGGACCATCTGCCAGAGCGGTGACAGTTGAAGATTCACTATTTTAACCATTTAATCGTCGCTCCCGAGACATTCACAGGCTGCAAGTTTCACGGCTTTTATTAAGAATTGTTTGATTCCCACCAGTTTTTTAAAATAATGTAATTGGTTTTATTCTCAGGGTTCCCAAATGGTCCGCCAACTGAACATCAAAATTTTCTTGAGAAATTTTCTTTTTAGATTTTTCTTGCAAATTGCCATGAAACCACCTTTGGAAGCCAATTCTAGCGCAAATTCCGGAGAAACCTATCATGAAATTTTGTGTTAACCTTCGTACCCTGTTGAAATTTTACTCAAACTTTTTTTAAATATTTCACACCAGAACTTTTATTTAAATCAATTTAACATACTTATTTAACTTAAATATTTGTGTTATTTTTTTAATTTACTTTATGAAAAATTTTCTGGTTTGAATCGAATGAAACGCATTATAGGATTGGGTCGATTAGACCCATTCAGGGTAGTAAGGTTAAAAAATACTGATGTTCAGTTCGCAGACCATTTGGGAGCCCTGTATTCTGGTCCATTTTACTTGTCATTAAATAACACATTTTTTCTTTTTCAAAAAAGTGGTGGAAATAATGAATTTGAATTTTTAAACCGTAATTTAATGCGACCGTTAAGGGGTTGAGGATATGTCGGTTTTTCTTTCTTCATAATTTCATGTCAAAGAATTGTTTGAAAAATAATTTTGGGAAAACCAGTTCGAGTTTATGAATTAACATATAACTTCTTTGCAAATTTGGTCCTATTTGGTTCTGTTGCTACTTGCCTACAATCTAGTGCACATATTAACAGTGACAGAGGCAAATGTAAAAACATGTCGTTCTTTTTTACTTTCTTCTATCTTCAATAGAAGAAAGTATTGTAATCGAAATTTTTTTCGACTTACGGTTTTCGATGGATTTACACGTTTTAGGGGTCAGAGATTCCAAAAAACATGTTTTTACAAAATGTCTGTCTGTCCGTGTGTCTGTATGCGTGTCTGTGTGTGTGTCTGTGTGTGTGTCTGTATGTCGCCATTCTACCATCAAAAAGTGTATAAAGTTACGCATAGAATTGAACCAAATTTTTTGTGAATGTTTTTAGCTGTGGCAAGCAGGTCCTCCTTCAGTTTTGAAATGTTCCGCCGGAAGGGGGCGCTGCAATCGCGATTTTTGTACCATTTTCAATATTGTACCGACCAAAAGTATATGAAGTTATGCATCGAATTGAACCAAATTTCTTGCGTATGTGTATGACTATGGCTAGTTGGTCCTCCCTGAATTTGAAAAAAATCCGCCAGAAGAGGGCGCTGCAATCGTCATTTTTGTGCCATTTTCAATATTGTACCGACCACAAGTATATGAAGTTATGCATCGAATTGAACCAAATTTTTTGTGTATGCGTATGACTATGGCTAGTTGGTCCTCCCTGAATTTGAAAAAAATCCGCCGTAAGGGGGCGCCAAAATCGCCATTTTTGAGCCATTTTCAATATTGTACCGACCAAAAGTATATGAAGTTATGCATCGAATTGAACCAAATTTTTTGTGTATATGTATGACTATGGCTAGTTGGTCCCCCCTTGAATTTGAAAAAAATCCGCCAGAAGGGGGCGCCAAAATCGCCATTTTTGTGCCATTTTCAATATTGTACCGACCAAAAGTATATGAAGTTATGCATCGAATTGAACCAAATTTTTTGTGTATGTGTATGACTATGGCTGGTTAGTTCTCCCTGAATTTGAAAAAAAATCCACCTGAAGGGGGCGCTGCAATCGCGATTTTTGTGCCATTTTCAATATTGTACCGACCAAAAGTACATGAAGTTATGCATCGAATTGAACGAAATTTTTTCTGTAAGTGTATGGCTATGGCTAGTTGGATCGCCCTGAATCTGAAAAAAATCCGCCGGAAGGAGGAGCTGCAATACCGAATTTTATGCTATTTTCAATATTGCACCACATAAAAGTGTATGAAGTTAGTTCTAGAACTGAACTAAACATTTTGTATATGATTATTTTTTGGTAAGGCAAGTAGATCCTCCCTGAATTTGAAAAAAAGAAAAAATCTGCTTATCATTCTATTGTCCATCGGCTCGTGCAGAGACGGAAATTCATTTTTACTCCGATGAATTGATTGAAGCAGAAATTTAAGATGAAAATCAAAGTTGGCAAGGTATTGAATTAAAGTATTTAAAGCATTAAAATGAGTAACTTTTTTTTAAATATTAAAATGCATGTATGAGATAGAAGAAAGTTTTGGGATTGGCACATCCAACTAGTTTTATTGTATCATTAAAAAATAACTGATATTTAAACAGATAAATTTATTTATTTATTTTTATTATCTAAGTAATATCTTCTGTCCAGAAAAGAAGATGATAAATGAAAAAAAAAATAAATAAATGTTGTAGTAAAAAAAAGAAAAAAAAATTAAAATTGAAGAGGAAAAGAAAAGTTTTGGCAGTATTTCTGTCGTGAAATATCATATACAAAAAAAAAAAAAAAACACTTATTTTTAATTTTTACGCTGGTTAAAAGAACAAAAACAAAATTCCCTTTAAGCTATCTGAGGGACGCATATGAAATAAATAAAAATCACACCTGGTTTAAAAGTACAAAGAAATATGAAGATTCAAGACAATGTAATTTAATTAGCAATTTAAAAAACACTCAGATTTTCAGCTTTTTTCTTCTAACATTTCGTATTTTGACGACATTTGTTTTGGAATTAATGTCATTTTAGTTTGACATAACTGTTTGTTTTGGTGCATTTTAATTTGATAGATTTAGACACTTTTTAAAAGTTCTTATGTAATTAAGCATGGTTGAATTACTGACTTTTCTTTGCTTAATATGTGAAAAGTCGATTATATATGAAAATAATTATTTTTTCTAGTCTACCCATGAAATTTGAGGATTATAAAAATTGTTTTAATATTAAATTATATAATAATATTTATAATAATATATAATTATGTAATAATATTTTGTAATAAAGACACCATACACAGTTACAAATATAGGGGGATTCTAAACTCATAGTTCAAACTTTAAGGGTTGGTACAAGACACTATAATAGTCACTTATTGTATAGGAATGTATGGTTCCTTGTGGCACGTGGAGGTCCAACCAGAGGTTAAACTTGGAACCTTTTTTATTACAAAATTTATCATTCACAGCAGAAAATTCCTAAACTATTCTTTCCTATATTATAGCTAGACGTTTCAGTCTTGCCAGATTGTCGAAAGCCAATTTCCCCAAAATTTCTGAAATTTTCCCCAAAACAAGGCTTTTTCAGAAAAAGTCCCCAATGCAATATCTAATCAGAAACGCAAATTTCTCAATTTTCAATTTTTTGCCACATTTAAACTTAATTTTTTCCCCAAATCAAGAATTTTTTTAAAAAAATTCCCCTTTTACACACACACAAAAAGAATAAATAAAATAAAATAAAATAAATAAATAAAATTAAAATTAAAATTAACAGAAATTTGCATGTATATTCTGAGCTAATAGAAGAGAATAAGAGATACGTTTTACAAGAAGTTCATTTACACTTTGTTATTTAATTTGTTGCCAGTCGATGATGCTGGTCTATCATTATATTAGCTCCGTCTACACTTTTATACCAATAACTTTTTCAAGGCTTAGACCGTCTTTAATAAGTTAGATTTTGATAAATGTGAGATGATATTGACATTATCTGTTTCTATCTGACGTAAGCTATAAAACATTATTTTCAATTTATTCTCACCCCTACTGAAGCACCTATTTAATGTAAAGCATTTATGTTGTATCAATCACTGTGTTTTCGTCAATAATAAAATAAAATATAGCTGCTTTTAACATCTTTAATTAAATCTTTTTTAAAAACACAACAAATGAACGTTTCAGACACGTCCTGAAGATTTAGTAATGTAAAGATCTAAATCGTTTAAGACCGCAGAGATTTCATTCTAGTTTCTCATAATAAAAACTAGGAGGGCTGCTGCATTCATTGAGAATTTGCAAATCATAAATGTAGCAATGTAATTAGCGATGTGATAGTACGCAATTGTAAGTCTTGCAATTGCAACTATTTCTACTGGCATTCCATGTCAGCGAAGACAAGAAAATCTGTCTCACTTACTTATCTGAAAATTCAGATGGGATAAAGTTCAAGGCAGATTGTGATGAATCTGTAGTACATGTAAACAGTGGAGCACGACCATGTTAATAAAGATTTATGTCTAATATTTCTGTATTTTATTTTCGTTTTCCAATTCAAAATCAAATTCAAGACTGATCCAGTATTGGCAAATGTCTAAAAATAAAAATTGAAATTGTGAAAACAATTTCCCAAGTTTTTCCCCAAAAATGTTTATAGTCCCCAAACATGTCCCCAAGAATTTCTTGTTCCCAAAAAATTCCCCTGCAGGTTCGAAATTCCCTAAAATGGGGACAAGATCTCCAATCTAGCTACACTCAAACGTTTCGACGTTTCATAATTAAAGTAAGAAAAAATTCCATTTTGAAAATTTCCGGTGTGAAATCGAATTTTTTGAATTAAAATATCATACATCAAATTCAAAGTAAAGTAACTTAGTTTTTGTTACAAATGTTCAACATATGAACTTTTTGATACATGGCATACGGAGGCGCCAATTCTTCATTTTGGAGGTACTATCATGTCATCGAGTTACGGCTTGACACTTTTACACATTACAGGTGCATATAAGTACAGTAAGAATATTTTCGTCTACTTTGCCAAATCTTGGTGCAGACAAGACGAGCCGAATGGGATAAATTGAGAATTGGCATCCTGCTCTTCTCGCTTTGTACTAAGATTTGACGAGGCCTACTGAAATATTCTCATTGCACTAATCCATATCTTGAACGTGTTAAATTTTCACGCCGTAACTCGATGGCATGATAATACTGACAAATTTAAGAATTGGCACCAATCCCTGATCGCCTCGAACCAAAATATGATGAGGCAGGCTTAAATATTTTTCTTGTACTAATCTGTATCTTGAACGTGTTAAATTTTCAAGCTGTAACACGATGATATGATAATACTGAAAAATTTAAGAATTGGCACCAATCTCTGCTCTCCTCATATCAAGAAGCAGAGTCAAATGTTCTTACTGTAGTAATCTGTATCTTTAATGTGTTAAAATTTCAGACCGTAACTCGATGACGTGATAGCACCATCAAAATTAAGAACTGGCGTTTCGCTCTGCTCGTTTTGTACCAAGATATGACGAAGCAGACTGAAATATTATTATTCCAGTATATTATTATTTCAGCGGTATCTTTATTCTGCAAAAATTACATGTCCTTATTTGATAACGTGGTGATACATCCAAAATATCAAAAATTGGCGCCTCTCTAATCATAACAAGATATAACCAGGTAGAGTGAAATATTCTTATTGTATTAATCGCTATGTGTAATGTGCAGAAATACATGACGTAATTTGATAACGTGATAATACCACCATAATTAAGAAGTGGCGCTCAACACTGCTCGTCTCGTACCAAGATATGACGAGGCATACTGAAACATTCTTATTTTACTAATCTGTATCGTTAATTAGCCTAAATTTCAAGCCGTAATTCGATGACATGATAATGCCTGCAAGAGGAGAAATTGGGGCCCTATTCTTCTAGCTTTGTTCCAAGTTATTCCAATCAGTCATTCTTTCACATACAGTCGACTATCGTTAATTCGAAATCGGATAATTCGAATCTTCGCTTAATTCGAACTGAACACGAAGTCCCAAAATTCTCAATGGCAGAATAACGTTAAACTTTTTCATTAATTCGAACTCATTTTCTTTTGACATCGTTTAATTCGAACTAACGAGAATTCCGATTTTTTATTCTTCCTTTCTTTCTCACGGATTTCAGATCATTTTAGTAACTTTCTGTCTGTGATTTTTGTGAAAATTATTCCGAATGAGTATACATATAATCCAATGCATTTGATATCCACATTCTTAGTGTCCCATCTGTCTATCAATGACGCTTTAATTTTCTCTTGCATTGTGCTTGTTTCTAATCTTTTAATTAGTTTGTGTATTTATACATTCTAATTTAATATTAAGTCATATTCTAATGATAACAGACGAAATAAATTTTAAAAAAAAAACACTATAACATTCATTCCTTTGTAATAGTACCATATTAAGTATGTTCTCATTTCATACTTTCCACAATTCGAACTTCGGATAATTCGAACATTTCTTGTGGTCCCGACGAGTTCGAATTAACGAGAGCCGACTGTACTATTAATAATCTTTTTCTAAATCATTGATTCATCTTGAAGGTCGATGGCAAAACAACGCATATGTCAAAGTAATGTAAAATATTTTGTTTATTGTAAACTGTACATTATGAATTCGTTTTTGTTATAATGTTCAATCTTCGGGTTTCTAGCAGTGTATACGCAGACAGATCAAAATAATCTTAAAATACATCTTTTTAACAATGGTATCCAATTTATCTTGTAATTCGATAGCGCGACAGTGACGCCAAAATGACGAAATGGCACTCTCTGCTGCTCATATCGATCAAGAAATATCGAGGCATATCGGTTATACCTTCATCTACTCTTAACCTATTGGGAACGAGTGACAGGTATACGTGCCGCATAAGGTTCTCAGAATTCTCGATTATTTTCACTAATAAAATTTTATTGTAAATGTGGTATTTTACACTAATAGTTTTCAGGTAAAACTGTAGATGGCGCCTTATGTCGCATTCCATGGATTAATCAAAGCAGCAAAAATGTTTTGAGTGTGAGATTACCTTTCTCTGTAATTTATGTTTGTGTTCCGCTTGTAGTATGTAGAATTTGTGTACATTAAATCTGCGTATTTCCTTAAGATGGTCCACCTCAAGTTATTCATACTTTTACTCATTAATTAATGTATTATATACATACATAATAGTAAATATTGTCTTTTCTAATCCGCCCATTTTCCCGATGCAATTAGACAAGAATTTTTGTTTTTTCAAACCGGCCATTAAAGATTAAACATTCGGTAAAAGACACTCGTTTCGAATTGGTTAACCCATTATCCGCCGATATTGCGTTTAGCAACGGTCAAAGTAAATGCACATATTCAAGTTATTTATATTTTCATCGTTATTTTTCAATTAAAAAATTGGCCTTAGTTAAAGATACAAAATTATAAGATTGTATAAAGCGAAAATTATCTTTCAGAGTTTGTGGTGGTAAAGAACATTTAGCCAAAAGTTTAAATATTTCAGCTTGATAGTTTTGGCGGTGAATGGGTTAATAATATTGTCCTACACCATGATTTCATCTCATAACTCGATGACGTAACCATTTGTGTCGTCACCGCCCGGTCTTCTACAGATTTTCCCAAAATATTTTTCTATAGAATTTCTGCAGAAATTACCCACGATTTTTTTCTTCAAAAGTATAAAAATGCTGTTGGCGCACATTAAAAGCAATCACAAATTTTAATGTATTAAATATGTATTTTAAATTATTATGATTATACGGTTAAAATGCATGTTCCTAATATTTTTCAGAACTTTTATGCAAGATTAAAAAAATAATGAAATCCTAATTTGAATACTCTTAAAATGTTTCGTTTAGATAATTAAGTTATGAAAAATCCCTGTCTACTCCTTAGCAGCTTAAAACTCTCGCACAAATGTATTCTGATCATAAATTTTGCATAGCATTTGTAGCTAACCCGATAAAAGTTAATTTAAAGGCTTTTTCTATTCTCCATAATAAGCAACGTAGATAATAAATTAATAAATTTACTTTCTTACGAAATATCATGTATGAATAAAGGAATAAAAATCCAGGTAATAAATAACGAATCGTAAAAATTGGGATTACTCTGGCGACTAATTACGAATCATAAAAATTGGGATTACTCTGGCGACTAATTACGAATCTTAAAAATCTGGATTAATCTTGCGGCTATTTTCAACACTTCCTAACATAGCTGAAAAGTGTTTAACACTAGAATTACCGTGAGCCGTCTTATCGGCTATCATAGGAGTATGTTTCGGTTCAAACCAGAGGTTTAATTATGAAATAACTGTAAGGGTATAAATAATAAAAACGTTAAATATTAAAATTAAATTGTTTTAAATCAAAATTCTGGTGTGAAATGTATTATAAAACTTGACTCAAGTTCTCGGTAATTCTAGTGTTAAGAATTCGGTTTGTCAATCCAACTGTTTTCCCATGCTCTGAATCACGCATTCGGATTTTCATGCAATTAAGATGGTTACCGATGTTTATCAATGCATGTTCGGTATTCAATATAAAGGTTGTTGAATCAACCACTCAGCTGATCAATATTTTGGAAATCCTCTCAAATAATGTCCATTTTTTTATGTCTTTTACAGAATTTTTAATGTTTCCTCACCGGTTTTTCAAAGCAGAATTTTTTGTCTAATTGAATTCATAAAATGCTTGGATTAAATAAAGCAAAATTTAAAATAAAACTTTACTGGTGAGAAAAACAAAACTCATTAATAATAATCTGTAAGCAATTGCCCCAAAAATTTGAAGAAAATCTGTAAGCAATTGGTCCTTTCGACGAATATTTGTAAGAATGTCTTTAAAAATTATGTAGCTATTTTTAGGTAAAGCTATATCTACAAATTTTCTTCATATTTCTGTATCTTGAGCTATAGCTATTTTGGAAATCATGGAGAATGCAACAGGAAAAATTTTAATCCAGGTATAAATGAAATTGAAGATTTATTATAATCCGTGCAGTACTTCGTGAGCTTGTACATCGCCCACAAAATGTTTATTCCATACAAACAGATAGTTTCGCTGATGTATTTTTAAAAACAGTCAATCGTATTCAAAGCCTTATAAAACATTAAATCTGTCGAAAACCGGAAGTCGATTTCTTTCCCAAATTCTCAAACTTTCTTTTTGTAAAAAAAATAAAAAAGACAATAGCAAAAATCAATAGAAAAGCAGTTTTAAGGTTGTTAAAATATAAACCGTATAAATAACTCAAAAACCGAAAGTCTAAATTTTTAGCAAATAAAATATTTTTTTTCTTGTGTATAATAGAAATTAACAAGATAAACATTAATAGTAAAAAAACACAAATTAACAAGATAGACATTAATAGTAAAATAACACAAATTAACAAGATAGATACCATTAGTACAAACAAATAGAAAAATTTTTAAGTTTGGTTAAACATTTTGCTAGAAAAATTTAAGTGCTGAAAATTTTTTATCTTTACTCAGTAGTTTTATTCCCTGATAATAAATTTAAGATACTAGTATTTGAAGTTGGGCCGATAAAAGTTAATTTAACGTCTTTAGAAATTTCCGAGTACAGCACTTTCCTTAAATAAATTAAGGAATTTAACTTATTCCTTGGTTATATATGGTAATGAAAATAGTGAAATTTTATACAATAAATTACGTATCTTAAAAAGGAGTAAAAAGTAAGTAAAAAGTTAGAAATCAATACGAAAAATCAATAGGATGAAAGGTTTGAAGGTTTTTAAAAATATTTTGTTAGTTTAACTTAAAGTGATGAAACTATTGTAATACTTTCTCAATAGTTTTACACTCTGATTATAAATTTAACATAACGTTTGAAGTTCGGCCGATAAAAGTTAATTTAACGTTTTATCCCAGTTTCAGTAAAAAAAAAGCATTTTACAAAAATAAATTAAGGAATTTAGCGTATTCCTAGGTTATATATAATAATGAAAGTTGAGAAAATTTTCATAATAAATTACGAATCATAAAAAGTAAAGTTAAAGGAAGTATTATTTAAATTTTAAAAATAATGCATTGAATATTACAGTAATTTATGCTGTGATTGAAACAGGTTGAAATATAATGTAAAACTAAGTTTGTACCTTAACCCATTAACTGGTTTGCCCTAACACCGTTCGGGCAAGACGAATTTGCTTATTTCATCATTTAAAGCCCCACCAGTGGCCGAGAGGTTCTGACCTCAAACTGGTAGACGGTAGGTGCTGGGTTCGAACCCAATCGCGACCGTCGGCCTAACCGTTCGGAGTTTTCCGTGGTTTTCTTCGAAACTTGCGTAAATACGGGTTAGGTTCCCTTAGAAAGACCTCCACGGAGGGCATCCCACCCCTTAGGGCCTATATCCCATGGTGTAGATAATTGGCCGACATGCATACATACATACATACATACATACATATATCATTTAAAGCTTTTTGACACCACTATTATTTTTAAGAAAATTTTCTTACTATTGAATGGAGGAAATGTTAAGACTAACTTTTACGAATATTTTATTTAAATAATAGTGGTGTGAGTCCACTATTTTCAATTTATTGAATGGAAAAGAATTAACCAGTTAAGGCGTTAAGAAGTAATTTTTTTTAAAGGCATGTGTTAGATCGTTTTTAAAATAATAGATCAAACAATTGCTTAAAGTGTTACTGCATTGGGTTAAATACATGAAGGAACAGGTTTAGGTTAAAATATTAACAGCTTCCCTGATTTGCTTACACATCATACGGGCAACACGTGTTCTTGCCAGTCACATAGCTACCAACTTGTACGGATTTTTCACATTACTAACATTATATAGAAACTTTTGTGTATTTTAACTAATGGAAATCGTTAAATTTCGGCGACTGTTTTAGCTAAAAATTTCTATTAAATTTTAGTGGTAGGTAAAATCCGTACAAGTTGACAGCTATGCAATCATGATTTATCCATACCACGACAGGCATCTACATTCCAATCATGATTTATTATTCTCACCAGTAAATTTTTATTGTAAATTTTGCATTATTTAATACGATAATTTTTATAATTCAATTAGGTAATTTTTTTTTTTTTTTTTTTTTTGAAAAACCGGTGATAAAAGATTAAAAATTTTGTAAAAGACATGAAAAAAAAAGGCATCATTTGAAAGGGATTTTTTTTTTAAATATTAATTTGTTAAGTGGTTAAATTAATGTAAATATTTTAATCTTTTCTCGATAGTAATCTTTTCCCACTCTAATCATAAATTTAACATAATGTTAGTGTTGTAAGGATAAAAGTTAATTTATTGCTTTGTCCCAGTTTCAGTTAAAAAAGAAATTTACAAAAATAAATTAAAGAATTTAGCGCATTCCTCGGTTATGTGTATAATAATGTACGTAGTGAAATTTTGCATAATAAATTACAGATCATAAAAAAGTAATGTTAAAGGCAGTGTTGTTTAAATATTTGAAATAATACTTTGAATATTACTGTAATTTATGTTGTGAATAAAACAGATTGAAATTTAGTGTAAAAGTAAGCTTCTACACGGCGAAATAAATTTTTCGAAAGGCATGTGCTAGATCGTTTTTAAAATAGTAGATTAAATAATAGCTTAAAATTTTACTACATTGGATTAAATACATTAATGAACAGAATTAAGTTGAAATATTACACCTTAGGGACGAGATACGGTGGTCAGAATCGTTGATCATTTTCACTAGTAAAATTTTGCTGAAAATTTTGCCGTATTTAACCTTTTGCAGACGAGAGACTTTTGCTTGATTTGTTATCTTTGACACCGTTTTTTCAAAACAGATTTTTTTTTTTTTTTTTTTTTTTTTTTGGTAATTGACTAGCGGAAATGCTTTGATTAAATAAAGTAAATTTTACAATACAAAATATCTGGTGACAATAACGAAGGACTCTGAGCACTTTAACCCTTAAACGCATATTGTATCATTTTCGATACCATAAGTGTTCCCGATTTATTGGGGGTTTTATTCACATATTCCGTATTCTCACCAGAGCAATTTTTACTTTACTTAATGACAGACCATTCATAATTAAATAAAGAAAAATTTACTATTTAGATTTTTCTGGTATGAATTCTGATTGTTTGAATTGCGCATTTTTCGGAACACGTTCTATCTTATGCATTTAAGGGTTAAGTAGCATGTATATCGGTCGCACATTTCCAAGACGTTAATTCCTGCGTTTTCGCGACTTAACTTGGCAGAAACTTCTGGTTTAAAAAAAGATGATAGAAGATTAAAAATTCTGTAAAAGACGCTCATCCTGAAGGAGTTAATTCTTAACCCTTTGAGCACTAGTAGTTGAATTTTCTACCACTTAATTTTAAATTCCAAATGTCACAAAGACACCGGAATATATGACCAGAATTCTTTTTAAAAAGTATAATGCTTTTTTTTTTTTTTTTTTTTTTTTTGTATACATTGTAAAACAAATTTTTCTTTCAAAATACTGGTGCTATTGACATTTGGAATTTTGAAGTAATTTACCCACCAGAATTTGACAACTAGTGCTAGAAATTTTTTTTTAATGCTGCACAGTGTAAAAAAAAAAAAAAAAAAAAAAAAAAAAAAAAAGTTAAATTTACGGCAAAAACTACTTTTGTCTAATCAAATTAGAAAAATGTTCGTATTAAATAATATAAATTTACAATAAAATTTTGCTGTGAGAATAATAAATTATGATTTGATACACTGCCTGTTCGACGTATGCGGAAAACAGGCAAGCGTATAAAAGATAGTCACGTGATTAGGAATGCCAGTTTGGACATCTTTTACAGTCAGAAATTCTAATTCAATTCGGAAAATCGAAATAATATTTTTGGTTTATTTAGCGCTAGACAATTAACAAATGCATAAAATAATTTTTTTTTTTTTTTTTTTTTTTTTTTTTTTGCAATTATTTATAGGAATCCCAAAAACTGTTTTAAAAAATATATAGCTTAGAAAATGCAAAGCGCAGTTTAAAATATCCTTTCAGCAATTTCCGCCAAGAAATGGAAATATCCTCAAGATCTTTTGTATTTTCTTTTTATATACAATAACTTATAGCCAAAAAATTACTTTTATTTAACCCATTGAAGACGAGCAAGCGCAATACGTGCCGCATAAGGTACTCAGAATCGTTGATTATTCCCACAAGTAAATTTTGTTTTCAAATTTTGCTTTATTTAACCCATTTATTTGCGCGATTCAACTAAGCAAAATATTTCTGCTTTAAAAATCCGGGGACAAAATTAGAAATTCCGTTAAAGACACTCATCATGAAGGGCTAAAGGAGGTGTACGTCTTTCTAAAACGCACTTCTAGCAGTTATTAGCAATCTTAGACAGTACTGTATCAGAATTATTTGTGTATCCCTGTAAAGGAGCGATAAATGCTGTGAACACCATATTCTATAGTAAGACTTTTGTATTCACTACAGTGATCTACATCTAAAAATGTTTTAAGCAATATAACATCATTTGTAAACATCTCAAACGATTTTTTCTTATAATCGTAATGTAACGGAATTCTTTTGAGTGCTTCTGTAAATGCACTATAAACGCTACAGCTATAATGAACTATAAATTGCATTTTTAATACCAAAAAGTACAAAATAAATCTCGTTAAGATATATATTGTTGTGTCTCAATGTACTTGGTAATTATGTGGAAAAATAAAGTATATCTGATCTTTAAAGTCTTATTCTATTTTTTTACTTTCATACACAATTCTGACCACAGCCGACAAGGGAAACTTATTTTCCGAATCCCCTCGTTAAATTATTGTATCGCGAAATAATTGTTATTGTGCAGTGTAAATACTTAAAAATAAATAAATAATTTAAAACTGGCAATCTTTGAGTAATTTTTTTATGTAACTGAGAAATGACATTATGATATTATGAACAAATGAAAAATGAATAATCTTTTTCACTCACTTTTTAATAGATAGTTAACAAATAAAGAGTGAAAGATGTTTTTCGAACAAAATAGAAAAAAAAATCATGCATTAAAGAGTTAAAGACTAACAGAGACACATAATAACACACAGACAGACAAGTCGATATCATAACCATTTTTCGACTATGATGAAAATTTTTTAAAAATGAATGTTTAAATATTATATATTAACCCTTGGCACTCCATTGTCTCCGATGCGAAGACATCGTCTTTCCTTCCAAAATTTGTTTTTGGCACCAGTAATAAATGAAAATAAAATTTTCCTTATTTAATCTGAAAATTTTTAAAACTGTCTACTTCAAGGCAAGTTCTTTTAAAAAAGTGGTGCTAATCGAATAAAATTAGTGTAAGAGGCACCGGAGTCCGAAGGGTTAACCCTTAACCTTCCTACCCTGTTCAAATTTTACTCAATTCCGATAAAAACATTTCACACCAGAATTGTTATTTAAAACATTTTAATATATTTAATTGGCTTAATTCTCTGAATCTGATATTTAAATTTCTTTATGAAAAAAGTTCTGGTGCAAATCGTATAAAACAAATTATTGCTATGGGTCGATTAGACCCATTCAGGGTAGGAAGGTTAAATGCATATTGTATCATTTTCGATACCATAAGTGTTCACGATTTTTTGGGGGTTTCATTCACATATTCCTTATTCTATCCAGAAATTTAAAAAGAGCAATTTTCACTTAATGATTGACCATTCGTAATTAAATAAAGAAAAATTTACTATTTAGATTTTTCTGGTATGAATACTGATTCTTTGAATTGCGCATTGTTTGGAACGCGTTCTATCCTATGCATTTAAGGGTTAAACAGGTGAAAAGTAGCTAACTTCAGTATAACACTGTAGCAGTCCAATTGACTTCATATAACGATAACAAACCTGACACAATATCTTCAGCTAAGTTAATAAATAAAAAAAAAATAATAATAATAAACTCTTGACTCTCTTCCGTTAATAAGAAATAACGATAAATAATAACTTAAAATAACTGAACAGAAATAAATTAACGAATTTACTTTATTACTTGGTACTAAAGAAAAGTGAAAATAGCGATGGATTGATAATAAATTGCAAGTCGTAAAAAGTAAATCTAATGAAAATTCTTTTAAAATGCAAAAGCAAAACTTCTTCCCTTCTACCTTAGACTAAGTGAAAGTATTTACTTACAGTATAGTTAGTTATTTTGTTGCGTAAATGTTTGATAAATAAGCGTTTGATTGATTGCACTATAATGTGAAAAGTACTTTTTTATTTACTTTGAGGAAAATTTAAATGGGAATTTATCTGTGACAAGTAAGTGCTATAATTTAACAAGAAATTAAGACACCATTATTTTCTTTGCTTAAAAATGGTAAATAACAATTAAACTGTTTCAATTGCTGTGTTCTCTTACTTTTAACCCCTTAAGGGTCAAGCAATAATGCGTTTGATATATTGAATTCTTAACCGGAAAAATCGAAACATTTTGTTATAAAACATAACAAGTTGGAAATTGCACGTGAAGCGTAGCAAATGAGGTACGTTCGTACGATAATGAAGTTTTAAAATATTCAGATCTTGCTGATATAGTAGAGCGTACTATGGATACAGTATAGTAATCGAAATCTTTGTGTTCCTGTAAATATGCAGGGAGTAATTTTTATTATACTTCATTAACGCATATCTTATTCATAAAATGTGATGTAGTTTAATATAATTAAAACACGGCCCCAAACAATGTTTTCCGGTATAACATTATTTAGTGGAATACATTTGTGTGGCCCTGTACTTTAATAATAAATATTCTTTGCATCACAGATTGTACAGAATATATATTTTAGTACATACTTCATAGATTCATGTCAATTCTATTGTGTTCAAATGAGTGTAACACAATTAAAATGCATTTGAAACTTTTTTTTCCCATTGATCGTAATGTAACAAAATACTTTTGATTGTCCCTGTAATTGGTCTATGAATCCGATTTTCATAACATTTGAAGTGACTCGACAAAATTATGTAATAATTATACGTTTTAAATTTCAAAGGGTTAAAATGCATTTGAAACTTTTTTCCCCATTGACCGTAATGTAACGGAATCATTTTGATTCTCCCTGTAATTGATCTATCCATCCGATTTTCATGAAATTTGAAATGACTCGACAAAATTATGTAATAATTATGTATTTTAAATTTCAAACGATTCGGTTGGGTAGTTTTTGCGTTGTTATATGCGGACGGACAGACAGACGGACGGACTGAGCAAAAACAATAGGTGCTACATATTTACATAATTACAAACACACCTAAAAAATGAATTTTTTTTTTCTTGCCAAACTTAAAAATAGAAATTCTGCTTAAAGTTTCTGGTAAAAATCTAGTTTAAATTAGGTGGATAAAATATATCCCACCGCAGCTCAAGGGATAAATTAGTACTTAAATAATCAATATTTTTGACAAACTTTTAAATAATATCTATTGTTTCGTGTCTTTTACAGAATTTTTAAACTTTTATCACTAAGTTTTTGATTTAACCGAAATTTTTGCCTAATACAATCAATAATAATAATAGGCTTATTTCCATGAGTACTTGTAGTGTAAGTCACAGGCTACGATTTTTGGCTACCAGTATTTTAGTACGAAAAAATTTGATTTATTTTATCGGCACATTCTCATTAATTGAATAAGGGCAATCAGACTTTTCGAAAATAACGGTGACAAACAAGCATAGCAATTATAAGGTAATGTGACTTACACTACAAAACCCATGGACCTAGCCAATAATAATAATAATAATGATAATAATAATGCTCGGGTTAAATAATACAAAAAATATAACAAAATTTTGCTGGTGAGAAAACTAAATTATGATTCGAGTATGGATGCCTTTACGTGGTACGGGCAAATCATGATTGGCAAAAACGTGTTGACCGTACGACATACGGGCAAATCAGAGAAGAGGTTAAACTGTTTGAAATACCGTTTTTTTCTTTTAAATAAATTAAAAGCAATATAATAACAGATATTTTTAGTACAGTAAAACCCCGATAATTCGGATTAATTGGGACCGGACCCAATCCGGACTATCGAAAATCCGAATTACCCGGAGAATGAGAAAAAAATTAGATAAAATAAAACATTTTTACAGAAAATCGCCTTTATGTCAAATTTATTGACTATTTACAGACAGTAAAAATGTTTACTTTGCTTAATTCTTCCGAAAAGATTTCAGAAAACGTTTTTTTTTAAATTCAGAATACGACGATGAAACAAGTTAATGTTATGGAAATTAGCCAATAGCTTCTCAAATTTGAAAAAATAAATGACCAAACCAATCCGGATTATCCGGAGATCCGAATTAGCGAGGTTCTACTGTATCTATATACCTATCCTTTTATCCATCTACCCTTATATTTTTAGCTTACTGCCATAAATTATTCAAATATCATTCCTTTTATGACCATAAAAACTAACAAAATACTATCGTAATGACTTTTAATCAAGCATCTTCATTTACATGAAATCATTTTGTAAAATTGCTACACTGAATTTTTAAAGAGTAAACAAAATTTGTAAGTCTCTTTGGCGCCAAAATGTAGATATCTACTTTAAATGACCGCCACTGACCCGTGTTCAGTCAACGACATTAGGTAGAAATTATCAAGACCCGATAAAATATCGCACGAGCGGCCTTTAACTATATTCGTATTATGATAAGATGTGTTGATTTAAGAAACATAAACAGACTTTTTATTTTTTACTGATTCTTTTTTTTTCTTCTACTTTTGATGATATAGCAATCGATACATAAGTATTTTTTTAGAGGAATTTAAAGTGATATTTAGATATAATGTAATTTTCTGTAGAGTTAGGTGAAGTCATCCGATGAATTTCTTATCTATTTCTTTTGCAAGAATCTTTCGATCGATACATGAAAATGCTGAATATAAAATATTAACGTATGCACTTTTTAATATTATTTTGCTGCACTGTAAAAAAGAAAAAAAAAGTTAAATGTTTTGAGTGCTGACTCTAGTAAAAAAGGGCTGCCAGTCAAGAATTTTTTAAAAAAAGGCACACCTTTCACAAAAAGATCACCGATGTACTTTGTTCACAAAAATTATTTAGAATTGGTTTGCTTAGAATTCCCTTTTATCAGTAGAATTTTGCAATATCTTCCCGCAGTCCTTTAAATTTAGAGCTTCTCTACCCCCTTCCGATTAACTAACGAATTTCGTAATTTTTTCTCAATCAATCAATAAATTTTGCTTTTTTTTGTAATTGATTGAAGAATTTCGTGATTTTTTCCCTCACGATCCACAGCTGAATCTTACAATTTTTTCTCGCGAACTATTGACGAATTTCATAATATTTTAAAGCAGTTGACTGAAGAATTTCTCGATTTCTTTTTCAAAAATCGACTGGCAAATTTCGCGTTTTTTTTCCGATGACTGAATGGCGATTTTCTCAAAATTTTCCCGCAACCGATTGACGAATTTTGGGATATTTTATTTTTACCAATACGCGAAAGTTGCGTTTTTTTTTTCTTGCGACCGATTTGCGAAACTGGGTGGTGTTTTCCATACGGTTTCTGCGAAATTCATCCATCGAAATGAATTTCGTAGATTCCCCCCCCCCCAACCGATAGAAGAATTTGATTTTCTTTCATGTGAATTGTTGTCAATTTCTGAATTTCTCCCCAAGATTTACTGGCAAAACGCGCGAGGATTGTTTCTTTGGGATCGATAAATGAATTAAAGTGATTTTTCCCCATAGACTTTGAATTATTGAACAATTTTTATCATAGCATAGATTGACAAATTTTGATATATTTCCCCTCGAACAATGAACATATTTTGTAAGATTCTTCACCTCCCCCCCCCCCCCCTACGACAAGGAAATGGACGCATCAAAAATCCAGCAAGGGACACTCATTGCATAAAATAATCAAAAATCTTGGAATTTATCGTTCATGGAATTTACCGTCAAAATCTTTGCTTTTGACTTACTACTAGTATGTACACTTAATAAATGTTATATATACATAAAAGCATTTATTAAGTCACGAAAACTAATATATAATTCAAAATTAGTTACATTTTACACTTTATAAAAGGTAAGTAAATGTTGATGAGTTGTTTGCCTTTCAAATAATGTTTAATTATGTGTGGTTAATTTTACTCAATGAAACACAGAGATTAAACAACACTTTTTAAGGGTTAAAATATTTGCCCTAAATAATCGAAAAAATCTGCCAGTTAAAAAACCTAACATAACAAATAACAATTACAGGGCTCCAAAAGCGTTTAGTAACCAAACAAGCTTATTTTTCTTCTTCGAACGCAGTTCGGACAAAACAGTTAACCCTTTGAGGCGCAGGACAAATTCATTGCTTAAGTGTTGAAATAAATGTCTGACACCGGAATTTGAAAACAACTTTATTCGTAAATAAGAAAACACTATATTTCACCCATCAATAAACTGTAATTATTTAAAACAAAATTCCGGTGCCAATGTGGCGTTTGGGAATTAAAATTAAGTGGTATATCTATGAAACCACTGCGCCGCAAGGGGTTAAATGGTTAATTTAGGGATATATGTTACTAAATTGGAATTCATTCTGCAGAAACAAGTTATTTGTTCCGCACTACAATTTTAAATAAATTTTCATAGCATAAAAATTTCAGATTACTTCAACTCATATATCTCACCATTAATGGCTACGTTTAATCATGCAGACGAACGCTGTTATAGCAGTTCTCTGCGGTTTACATGCATGTATATTTTACGATTGTCACATATCTGTTTAGTATTTGCTTTGTTGGTTTCTGGTATGGAAGCTGATGTTACACCACTAGGCAAATAATTCCATCTATTTTTACTGGTTTTCTGAGACCACAAACTAAAGAGTGTCAAATCAAAGAGTGTTATTGTGCCAGCTAAGGATCTAAAACGTTCTATTTTCTACTAGATGCATATTTTTAGGGATTCTTTAATTGTATGACTTAACCGTGTATTGAATACTTTAAAAAAAAAAAAATAATGTTATATAATAAGCTACATTGAAAAAAAAATCTGTAAATTTACTAAAAGTTTTCTAGGAAACTGGGATTCCTAGAGTTTTTTATGTAACGGCAACAGCAAAAATTCATTTAACAAATGCAGATTTGAAACTGAAAAAAAAATATGTAAGGTTACTAAGAATTGTTTAAGAAATTGGGATTCCAAGAATTTTCCATGTAACTGCAACCCAGGTTACAGATAAAATTTTAGTAAGATAACTGTAATTTTAGTAGACTCGTATGTAAAGTTACAGATTTATGTAACTTTACAAAATTTAGTTTTGTAGCTTTACATTTTTTCTTGTACAGTGTACAGATAAAAAGTTAGTAAACATACAGATTTCGGCGACTTTACATCTGTAAGATTACAGATTTTTTCTTTTTTTTTACAGTGTAGTAAACTCCGCGGCTTTCTTCGCGTATTAGTTGAAGAATGAAAAGTGGTATATGTGTATCTATTGTTATTCAAAATAATTATAGATTTAATAATAATATTATTATTATTAATTAACCCTTTTAAGGTACGGTAGGCTAATTTCTATTCCACTTAATTTTAACTACCACATCGGCACCATAATTTTGAAACAGATTGTTGCCTTTTTAAATATTTGAAAGAAAAGCTATCGATTATTTTTATTAAATTGCTTTCGCAAATTCTAGTGTAGGTAAATATTTTAATATTTTAGCAACAGAAGTTCTTTGTGCCGGAAAAGGTTAAGCGACTGTTTGACTAAACTGTATTATTACACTGCAATGGGCGAAAATGTTATTTAAATACATGAGAAGAATTCGAATTCTAAATAAATGACTATTAAGAATGGATTTTATATGCTTATTTTCGTTTTTAATTGAGGTTTTTAATATTTTAAAAAACGTTCTTAGTACGCATTTACATATTAAATAAAACCATCATACGATATTCCGAGATTTTAATCTAATGGTCTGCCATTTCTCTAGTGATAGTGGCATGAACATAAAATATAACATACATTAAAACAAGGACTGTGGCCAGGAATTTGTCAACATTATTTTTCAAATCTTATAGTATTACTTGTTATTCTATAGAAATCGTAATTTAGAAAATATTTAAAAAGTTTTTTTGCTCATTCCACCTCTTTAAACTTCGATCCTTTTAGAAATTTAGAAAAATTGTGACTTGTAAACATCTACTATGCAACACTTTAGCTCTCTATCTTTAACAATTCAACAGAAATCAAGATCTTAAATTTTATTAGAAAGCATTTCGCTTATTTCATCCTTTCATCTGTTCTTAGAGAGAATGCAAGTCAAAGAAGTTAATAACATACAAAATTTCCAATTTCTAATTTTAGCAATTCGAAAAGCATCGGGAAAAAATTAGAACTCTTTTCACTCATTTGACATTTAAAATTTCGAATTTTATAGAAACTGTTCTTATAAAAAAATTTACATCTTATATGTTAGTACCATGCTAAATTAAATTTAATTTTTGCATATTGATCCAGATTTTTGGTCTAGATACTCAATTGTGCGCCGGGTGCATGCATTAGTTAAAAGGGCCATCAGGCGCATGCTTTAGTTAAAAAAGCCATCATAGGCATAAACTAGTCTTAAGGCGCAACACTAGGCACAGAAAAAAAACCCGGATGATAATGTAAAGTCTATAGAGGCGTTCTTTTCAAATATCTCGCTCAAATTTTAATATTTTGACTTTTTTTTTTTCCACAAGATAGCTGAGCACGATTCACAACCGGTCTAGTTTTTACTTTTTCAGTTTTGGTTTCAGATTTAAAAAAAATACTTTAACTTTCGAAACCGGTTTAAACCGGTCCTGAAATTGAAACTATCGTAATATAAAAAATATATAAGCAAAATCGAAAAAGTAAAAACTAGGCCGGGTGTGGGTCGTCCTCGGGTATCTTGTGCTAAAAAAATCACATAAAATATTAAAATTTGAGCGAGATATTTTAAAAGAATGCTCCTACAGATTTTACATTATCATCCTTTTTCTGTGCCTAGAGTTTGGCCTTAAAAACGGTATTGTGACCTGCAAAATTGGCCTAGAGTCTATACTTAGTCTCTTAACCCTTTGATTACGGGCTTGGGACATATGTCGTCCCAGAGAATATTACTTTAATCTATTAGCACCACTTTTTGAAAACTATTCTATTTCATAGATATATACCAGAATAATTTTAAAAGAAATCTATCACAAAGAATTTTTTCTAAAAATTTTGGTTTGAATAAATTTAAAAATAGCCATCGTTCTAGCCCGTAATCAAAAGGTTAAGCCCTTAATCCCGTTATTGTTGTTGTTTTTTACTTCATAAACTGAACACAAGGTCCAAACATCACTTTTTAAGAACTAAAATATATGAATTTCCATTCGTCCAAATATATGAAGTGGATAAAAAAAATGAGTTGAATTATTAAAAATTTAAAGGAAATAGTAGGAACAATATACTTACAAAATTAAGATTGCTGATGGTGAGAGAAATTTAGATAGAACAGCAACTTACCTATAAAAGAAGATAAAATTTTTAAATTTAAAATTAAGGTGTAAGCAGAAAAGAACACCAATAAAATATCGGAAAATATCAATGGTTCTCGTTCTTCTGATAAATAAATGTTATCTTTCCCCATATTTGAAAAGTCATCGCGATTTAAAATGTTTGGACTTTCCTAATATTCTTATTAACCCTTAAATGAATATTGTATCATTTTCGACACCATAAGTGTTTCCGATTTATTGGGGATTTTATTCACATATTCCGTATTCTCACGAGAAATTTAAAAGAGCAATTTTCACTTTACTTAATGACAGACCTTTCGTAATTAAATAAAGAAAAATTTACTATTTAGATTTTTCTGGTATGAATTCTGATTCTTTGAATTGCGCATTTTTTGGAACGCGTTCTATCCTATGCATTTAAGGGTTACACGTTTTTGCATTGGCATTTGCATTTGAAGGTATCGTGAAGTTTCAATTACCGACGAATACTTTTAATGTTACCTCGCACCTTTTTTTTTTTTAAATCAAAAATCTTTAACACATATGCTTTGAAAACATTTGCAAGAGAAATGTATTTTTTAAAAATAGTTATGCAAATAAAATATAAAAATATTCGGCTGTAATTGAAATTTTGCGATACCCCCATGCACATATGAAAATTTTGCATATATAAGAAAAAATGTGCATGCCCCTATCTCTAATATTTACATCCTAAAACTGGTCTTTTGAATGAACTACAGAATAATGAAAACAAAATGTGTAATATGAACTCTAAAATGTTCATCTTCACTTAAAAGGAGATTAAAATAATCAAATAGAAATGTCAATAGTGAATTTTATTTATAACATCTTAGTACTTTCAAGCCTTAACCCTTAAATGCATAGGATAGAACGCGTTCCAAAAAATGCGCAATTCAAAGAATCAGAATTCATACCAGAAAAATCTAAGTAGTAAATTTTTCTTTATTTAATTACGAATGGTCTGTCATTAAGTAAAGTAAAAATTAAAATAATCAAATAGAAATGTCAATAGTGAATTTTATTTATAACATCTTAGTACTTTCAAGCCTTAACCCTTAAATGCATAGGATAGAACGCGTTCCAAAAAATGCGCAATTCAAAGAATCAGAATTCATACCAGAAAAATCTAAATAGTAAATTTTTCTTTATTTAATTACGAATGGTCTGTCATTAAGTAAAGTAAAAATTAAAATAATCAAATAGAAATGTCAATAGTGAATTTTATTTATAACATCTTAGTACTTTCAAGCCTTAACCCTTAAATGCATAGGATAGAACGCGTTCCAAAAATTGTGCAATTCAAAGAATCAGAATTCATACCAGAAAAATCTAAATAGTAAATTTTTCTTTATTTAATTTTCTTTATTTTCTTTATTTCTGTCATTAAGTACAGTAAAAATTGCTCTTTTAAATTTCTGGTGAGAATACGGAATATGTGAATAAAACCCCCAATAAATCGGGAACACTTATGGTATCTAAAATGATACAATATGCATTTAAGGGTTAATCAGGCTCTTTCTGGGAGAATATTTTTTTATATATAAATACATGGTGTCGTTTTTAAAATGAACGAGCAAATAATTCTTACAATTGAAAGTAGAAGTAGTTTTTGGATTAAACTTAATGAGAGTAAATATATGTTATTATTAATTACAGTCCATTTACTTTGTGTTCATTCGTCACTTTTCATTTTTAATTGTGGGATCGGAGATTGAATTAATAGTGTTACCGTTAATAGAAAAACGGTAAAAAGAAATATTCGACTATTGTACTATAAATCTTAATACAATATTTTTCTCAAATTTTAAGGATTTATTTCCAGAATATTAAAACATAAACTAGGTATATTGTAAGATATGGCGCCGTTACATACTTGATTGTTTTTGTACATAATTTCTATGGATTTTCTGATAATGGATACATAATAATTGGATGTTCAAAATATGATTTTTGCATGATCAAAATCCATTGTGATATTCTGAGATATAAGCGATAGAAAGAAGTGGATTGGCCTCAAAATTGTATGTCTGCTTTATGTTTCTTTATTTTTTTTTCAGTTTTCTATTGGTTCTTAGGCTTTTATTATATAGACTTTATTTTATAGGAGGAAATACTGTGTTTTTACTTAAAGAGACATAACTGAATTATAACGTAACTGAATCATAAAAAAGGGACATTTTGTGTGAAATAATATTAACACCCACGAAAAGGAAATTTCAACCAATGAAAAATAGGCAGTCAAGTAAAATCGTTGATATTAATGAATCTCTCTTCTTAAAATGAAAAAAGAACACTGGGATTATTCGACTTACAACAGTATATTTTCGATGGTATTTGATGTGAAATTTGTATATGTATGCATTAATATTTTATAAAACTTTATGAAAAAGAAAAAAAAAAAACATTGACATGAGAAGATGCGAAAATTTCACTCAATTTGTTTTTAAATGTACACCATAATTTTCATTTAAAGGTTTTAACTTATATTAGTGCGATATATATATAAATTTAACCCTTTCAGGGGTCAAGGTATTTCTGAACAAATATAGATCATCTAATTAATTCACACCGCAATTTACGAACAGTTTTACTTAAATACAATCAAAAACTCTTCTTTACACACATTATGAATCGAAATCGTACTAAAATATTATTGGTGCCAATTATCAACTGAAGATTAAAATTAAGCTTTTCAAGACTGCAAATTGATTTCTCTACGAAACCACAAAATTTTAATTCCGATGTGCAACATCTACACTGGAATTTTCATTTTAAAATAACCATTTTATTAAGTATGTGAAAGATTACTCTTTCTTATTTAAAAATATGTTTGTTCGCAATTACCGGTGTCAATCATTTATTTCAATATCTTAGCAATGAAAATGCTTTGTCCGTTAAAATGTTAACGTGCAAAAGTCCCTCGTATGTGTTTTTTCCCCACTAAAATATCTTTGGATTCTCTAAGGACGGTCGAAAATTTGATTTTTATTCCGCGGTGTCCTCGGTAAAATGTGCGGCACTCCCCTCTCTGTTCATGTTTATTCATTCATTGCATGTATATACAAGTAACAATTTTTATATGTACATCTACGTAGAAATTTGTATCAGTTTTGTAGAAAATGTGGCGTAGCTACTAACTTTCATCTAATCTTCCGAAATACCTAGGCTAGTTTTGTCCAGATTAACCTTATTACGGACCAGAAAACTTTATTTAATGAATTTTTATTTATTTATTTTCAGGTTTCTTAGTGGAACATATTTAAATTCATTTTTTTGAAAAAATACTGTTTCGAAATTTATTTAACTACGATCAAATTAATTTACATAGTACTGTAGAACCTCGCTAATTTGGACCCCGTTAATCCGGATCTCCGTATAATCCGGATCAATTTTTTTGGTTAATTTTTTTTTCAAGTTTGAGAAGTGATTTGGCTAATTTCCATAACATTAACTTGTTTCATCGTCGTATTCTGACAAAAAAGAAAAAAAAAAAAAAAAAAAGTTTTTCTGAAATTTTTTGGGAAGAATACCTTAAGATTTCTTATTTAAGCTCTTATTTAAACTACACCCAACGAATACTTATGCTCAAGCGGATGCGTGACCGTACGGCTAGCAAAAGGTACAGAAAACTGGCACAGCAAAAAATTACAATCTTTTTCATTACAAAGTAAACATTTTTACTGTCTTAAATAATCAATAGTTAAACATAAAGGTGATTTTCTGTAAGTATGTTTTATTTTATTTCATTTTTTTTCTAATTCTCCGGATAATACGGTTTGGGTCTTGTCCCAATTAATCCGAATTATCGGGGTTTTACTGTAGTAAGATTAATATTGTTGCGTATATAGGGTTCTTTTGATCTTATGGTTAGACAACTTTAAACTCTTGTTTCTTAGAAAAGTAGAAAAAAAAATTATTTACAGATCTTCAGAACAACAGAGTCTTCGAAACTCACAAATATTACTAGATATTCAAAAATAACTGTTCAAATTTATCGTACAAGTACAGACATAGGTCTCAGAGACTCTTTATACAACGTCTCAACACTAAATCACATTCAAAACAACGTAGATAAAACTCAAGCAAACTTTCTTAAACAATCGCCTAGTAGTTCACTCAATGACTGACTGATAAATAATAACAACAACAGCTCGTATCGCTCTATAGGCTCGCAGCATGCACTGGAAATTTCCACAAGCTTTTCGAAAAATCCAGAAAACCACGGAATAACATTCAATGTATCAGTATATCTATAAGGGGGTTTACCATAGAGAGGGAAGGGTTACCATCGCCAACAATCACCAAGTTTGTCGCCAACTTGGCGATATATCGCCAAATTTGGCGACCAAAATTAGTCGTCAAAAGTGACGCCAACTTGGCGATATCTATAATATTTCGCCAATCTGCCGTAGACATTCACTGAAAAATAATAGACAAGTTTGCTTGATAACAGAGACAATGTAACAAAAACTAACATTAGTAAAGGAATGGAGCTTAATAACATTTTACAGTACAAACACTAACTATTTGCAAAATTCGTAACAATATCAAGTTGGACACTGTGATATGGTTTTAAAAAAGTTAAAATAATAACTTCTAAACACTCCATTTGTAATATGCTTAAACATACATTACCACAATTGGCAGTCTTAAGAGTGAAAGGAAGTTTCCTAAAAAACCATTGTCAAAGCAGTTTTTTTTTAATTGTCCAATTATCCGAATTTTTCATTACCCAGATTGGCCTTGTTCCCCGTCAGACTGGATAATCGGCGCTTTTTTGTATATATACTTCACAGCAGTCAAATCGATTGCTCATCTACCTTCTATTGATGAAAAAGTTTTAAAATTACAATGTACTTTTGCTCTTTTAAATCTAAAAGAAATATATAATTAAAATCCGGCTGCCAAATCATGATTTACAAATGTATCTCTAATGTTCTTTGAGATCCCGCGCTTTAATTACGTTAGTACCAAACGAAAAATGACTTTACTTTCACGCAATAAATATAAAATATTTGCGTTTTATAAATAAAAATGCAACTAACTTTTAAAAAAATAAAATACTGCAAATTTTATTCAGATTTCATCAGATGAACGGCTTTAAAAATCAACATTTTTTTTTTTTTTTTTTTTTTTTTTTTGAATGAATATAATTATTTTCTTTAATCATGATGTCATTTTTAACAAGGAAAATTTTCGATTCATATTATTATTTTTACAATCCATTTTTTTTTCAATTTTTTTATTATTTTTTTTAATTAGCCGTTTTCCGGATTTGCACGTGCGTCATAAGGCAACTTTTTTTTTTTTTTTTTTTTTTTTTTTTTTTTTTTAATCATAACTTGCCATTACGACGATTGGGCACCATATTCCAATTTCCAATCATGATTTATTGTTCTCACCAGTAAATTTGTATTATAAATTTTGCATTATTTAATCCAAATATTTTTCTGATTCAATTAGTCAAAAATTTCTGTTTGGAAAACCGAAGATGAAAGGTAAAAAATTCTCTAAAAGACACGAAAAAAAAAAAAAAAAAAAAAAAAAAAAAAAAAAACAGGTATTATTTGAAAGTTTTTCTTTTTTCAAAAATATTGATCAGAGAAGTGGTTAAAGAAGTTTAACAACTGTTACAAGAGAAATACAACTGAAAATGTTTTTAAAAAATAGTGGCGAGCATAAAATATAAAAGCAATTGCCGATAGCAGAGCAACATTTGCATTGTAAATCTAACTCTGCATTTTGAAAAATTCTAAATATAAAGCACCGAGGAACGAAATCCCAGAAGATTGTAATAATATCTTTTTATACCACATCTAATCTATCATTGTCAAAATCTATTTCGGAGGAAGAATAATTAAGTTAATATTGATGTAGTACTTTTTTCGAAAATTCAATTGCTTATTGATAGTGCAATAATGCACAGAAAGGCTTTCCTCCAGATATTTACAGAGAAAATAGTTCGTTTAATTTTTTTTATTATTATTTTTTTAATATATAAATGGTTGTATAATGCGATATGTCCTACATATTGCATCCATATATACAGTCGGCTCTCGTTAATTTGAACTCGTAGAGACCACAAAAAATGTTCGAATTATCCGAAGTTCGAATTATGGAAAATATGTAGTGAAAACATGCTTAATATGGTACTATTATAAAGGAATTAATGTTATAGTGGTTTTTAAATTTATTTCGTTTGTTATCAATAGAATATGACTTAATATTAAATTAAAATGTATAAATGCATAAATTAATTAAAATATAAGAAACAAGTACAATGTAAGAAGAATTTAAATGTCAGTGATGGACAAACGGGACGCTAAAAAAGTGGATATCAAATGCATTGGATTATATGTATACACTTTCGGAACAATTTTCACAAAAATCAAAGAAAGAAAATTATTCAAATGATGTTATTATCCGTGTTATTATCAGTGAGAAAGAAAAGAAAAAATAAAAATTGCAATTCTCGTTAGTTCGAATTAAACGAAGTTGAGAGAAAATGAGTTCGAATTAATGGGAATTTTAACGTTATTCTGCCATTGAAAAATTTGGGACTTCGTGTATAGTTCGAATTAAGCAAAAATTTGAATTATCCGATTTCGAATTAACGAGAGTCGACTGTATTTTTTTAATTTATTAAAAAAAATTTAAGATTAACTCCTTAATTCAAATGCTTGTGATTTTTAGTAGCAGTGTAGGCTACTTTGTTTTATCCATATCGTTTAATGCTTTGAGGAGCAAAGCAATTGTATTCTTAAAATGCTGAAATGACTGATTGACACCAGAAAAAAAATCATTAGAAAAACAAATTTATTTCAAAATAGGTAAAGGTTTTCTTTACGTACTTCAAACAATGAAAATTTTTATTTGAAAATCTTAGTGTCAAGGTGGTATTTCGCAATTAGCCCTTGAATGCATAGGATAGAACGCGTTCCAAAAAATGCGCAATTCAAAGAATCAGAATTCATACCAGAAAAATCTAAATAGTAAATTTTTCTTTATTTAACTATGAATTTTTTTGTAATTAAGTGAAAATTGCTCTTTTAAATTTCTGGTGAGAATACGGAATATGTGACTAAAACCCCCAATAAATCGGGAATACTTATGGTATTGAAAAAGATACAATATGAATTTAAGGGTTAAAATTGAATGAGATATATTTTATCTCAGCTCACATTAAGTGGTTAATTCTCATCAGTTTTCTAAAATTCTCGCTTATTTTATTTGCCATTAAATATGGTGAATAGTTCTTATTGAAAAAATCGACAATCAAACAGTCTGAATTTTGAAAAAATAGTCTATAATTATCAGACGCGACTCTTAAATGGTTAATATAAAGTAGACGCGCATATTGATATTAAACTATCCATACTAAACATACTGAATTTTGAAAAAAACTAATTATCAGACACTACTCTTAAGTGGTTAATTAACATTAAATAGATGAGCATATTGATATTAAACTACCTATATTAAGCATCCTGAATTTTGAAAAAAGTAGCCTATGATTATATCAGACGCGACTCTTAAGTGGGTACTCGAAAGTATACGAGCATATTGATATTAAACTAACCATATTAAACATTTTCAGCAATATTGAATGCATCTTGGCACAATATTAGGACTTTTTTTTCGCAGATATGAAATTAGCTGAATTACTGTATATTTCCGTGTATAAACTAATCTGTATAAGCCGAGTATTCGGATTTTTTAGCTGAAAATCATCGAAAATCGATAATATAAGAATCGTATACTAGCCAATGTTAAAAAATAGTGATGAAAAATTTAGTGAACTCTGCAGTTTTTTGTACTCAGATAACAGAAAAAAAAAACGCTCCGCGAAATCATTAATTTCTCCTATTTAGTCTTGCTGCGAAATATTTTTATAGCGTAATTGTTTAAAATAATGTAATTGTTTTTATTCTCATTTATTTTATCTACTGTTAAAGATGGGGAATATTTTTCATTCAAAAAAGTGGCAATGCAACAGTCTGAATTTTGAAAAATGTAGCCTATATATATCATACGCAGCTTAATAGCCGCGTATAATATATATACAGGCTACATTTTTACCCTTTTTCCCATTTTTTTCCTTTCCGGCGCAGGATAAATTCATTGCTTAACTGTTGAAATTAATGACTGACTAATGACTAACAATTTGAAAGCAACTTTGTTTGTAAATAAGAAAAAAGCTATATTTTACGCATTCAAAAAATCGTAATTTTTTTTACCAAAATTCCAGTTCCAATGTGGCGTTTCGCATAATTGAAATTAAGTGGTTTCATAGATATGCTTGCGCACCGCACCGCAAGGGGTTAAGTGGTTAGTAAAAATCAGACGAGCATATTGATAGCTATATTATTACAATCCACATAAAACATTTTCAGCAATACCGAATGCATCTTGGCACAATATTTGGGCGAAAAATTCTTTCACAAAATTGAAATTAGTTGAATTACCGTATATTTCCGAGTATAAACCAATCCGTAAAGGCGAGTAAACTACTTTTTCAGTGGAAAATCGTCGAAAATCAGAAAACCGTATCTAAGCCGATGTTAAAGAATGGTGGTGAAAAATTTAGCAAAGTTAGCATTTTTTTTGTACATAGATAACAGAAGAACAACAATACGATCTGCGAAATTATCAATCTCTCCTAATTAGGCACGCTGCTAAGTCTGTTCTATTGGGTCCCGCTCATTCTTTTATGACTGGCTCGTTCATAAAAAACATAATATCATATTTTAGGCTTGAAATATCATAAAAAATGTTCGTTTGATTTTTGAAAAATGTTGTAAAAATAATTCGATGGGTGGAACACGAAATGAAGACTGATTGTGATGTTAGTGAATTAAGACATTGTCAATAATTTTATTGATGTATCAATGAAAGAAAGCGATTTGATGAGCTGTTTGAAAATTTGAATAAAATACTTTGATAATGAATGAGGATTGGTAGCATTGATCATTGTGAAAAAAGAGGTTTTTAACGTATTTTTAGAATTATATGTACCATATTTTTTTCTTATTTTAGAATATCAATATTTGAAGTTTTTTTTATGTATATATAACACGTTTTTTGTATAAGACACGACCCCCCCCTCCCGTACTTTAAAGCCAAAAAACACCCAAAAATTCTCGGCTTATAATACGATATATCTCGGAAAATATACGGTAGTTGTAGGTCAGTTTTTTGCGCAGATTTGGAACATACTTTTCTTCTTTTACTCTAGGTGACAGACACTGTTCTTAAAATATTCCATATTTAAATTTCTCAAAAATTAAGCTTTTTTTTAGCTATTTAAATTTTTAATCATATTTGTGACAGAATTTTTTTTTTATCAATAACGAGTTTTGACAAAAGAAATTTTTCTACTAAAGTTTACTGGTAAAATTTTTTACCGGTGGTAATAGGAAACATTTGATGCCATAAAAAAACACAGCTGTCATCTTGTGACAACTTCCTCTGTTACTTCACTCGCAAGTGCAGGACAACGCAATATATGTTTTCTCCTCTATATTCGTAACTCAAATGTTTATACATTTACTCAGAAACTGGGAAAAGAGTTTTTAGGTGCGTTCGTAATTATGTAAATACGTAGCACCTATTGTTGTCGTTCAGTCCGTCCGTCCGCATATAACAACGCAAAAACTACCCAACTGAATCGTTTGAAATTTAAAATACATAATCATTACATAATTTTGTCGAGTCATTTCAAATTTCATGAAAGTCGGATGCATAGATCAATTACAGGGACAATCAAAAGGATTCCGTTACATTACGGTCAATAGGGAAAAAAGTTTCAAATGCATTTTAATCGTTTGAAATTCTAAATACATAATTATTACATAATTTTATTGAATTATTTCAAATTTTATCAAAATCGGATGCATAGTTCAATTACAGGGACAATCAAAAGTATTCCGTTATATTACAACTAATGGGGAAAAATGTTTCAAATGCATTTTAATGGTGTTACACTCATTCGAACGCAATAAAATTGATATGCATCTATAAAGTATATATTATAATATACATTTTGCATAATCTGTGGTGCAAAGAATATTTGTTATTTATTTACAAGGCCACATAAAAGTATTCCATTGCATAATGGTATAGGGAGAACATTGTTTGGTGCGCATTTTAATTGTAATTATTTACAGTTTTATGAGATTGATATGTGAGAGTGATATTTTTAAAACTTCGTTATTGTACGAACGCACCTCATTTGCTAGGCTTCACGTGCAATTTCCAACTTGTTTTATTCAACTATAAGTATTTTCTAAAAGCAATTATCTACAGGCCGGTACGATTCATATTTTAATAATTTCAAGAAGTAATTGCTTGTTTGAGTCCAAATATTTCACTTCACTATTTTTGTCAAATGACCGGTTATTGGTATATTTAAATCATAAAGTTGAACTATTTTAGTGAAATTAAAATATTGGGTAAATATTTGTTACCAATGTTGTGTATATTAAAACTAAGCATATAAATTGTAATAAAATGATTGTAGTTCTTTTTTATTCTAAAACATCAGATTCACCAATCATTGCATAAAATACAAAAAATGCATTTTTCTGAACTATGCCATTTTTAAACCAAGTGTACTCTAAATTTAATTCCGATTATCGAACATTTTTTAATAAAGCAGACACCGACAAAATCTCATAAGATTTGTAAGCTGTGGCAATATATATCTGTTTATAGCATGTCTCATCTATCATTGTCAAAATTTCTTTCGGCGAAAGTATAATGAAGTTAGTATTGATGTGACATATTTCTCAGAAATTCAATTGCTCAGTGCATATACGATATTTAAGGAAAAATATTCCTTGCCAATAATTTATCGAAAAATAATTTATATGTATAGATATTTCATTGTCTTTAAGAAATTCACGATTTATGTGCAACATGTGGCATGTAAGTATGCTGTTTTCAAAAATTTATTTAAAAGAAATATAAGATAAATATAAAACAGATGAGCATACTGAAATATATCAATAATGATTAACCCCTCAGAAAGACAGTTTTTTATCACAATAAACTAAAAATAGAGAATTTTCCACGTTTATAGTGTTAAAAAAATTAGGCTTATATAATCGATGTAAGTCTGCCTACGATGTGATAATATTTTAGTTTAAAAATAGTGGTGTCGAAAAGCCTTTAATAACGAAACAAGCATATTTTTTATAGCACACGGTAAACGGAAAACATGCTAAGGTATTAACTAATAATCACAGTAATATCAAATAAATATCGCTCCACTATTCTGGGTTTGAGATTTCAGAAATATTAAGGTTCGCACACTCCTTGGAATTTCCCAGGACACTGCTACCACTATTAAAAATAAGAACATTTTAATTTAATTTTTAAACCACGACATTCGTAATTTCCACCTTCATTCAAAGCTTTTACGATATTTTTCTGCAGTGAAACAGTTTGAAAATATTCTTAAAATTTTGTGGTAGAATTGTGCGAACCCTGAAATATACACCGTGTATTTTCAGACACTTTTTGTTGCTTTATGTGATTACATTTTGGCATAAATCCGAAAAAAAAGCCAGATTGTTGTAATAATAATAATAATAATAAAACAAATTGTTGATTGTCACCGTTTTTTTTTAAATAGAAATATTCGACCTATTTAAAAAATTGAATGAAAAATCCTGGAAAAATAAGGTGGATTATGCTATTTAAAAAAAGTGGTGACAATAAATAATCTGAATAATAAAAAAAAATCCTAATCAGGCAACATCTGAACAAAACACTACAATTTTATCACAATCGGATTATAATGGAAATGTTTTAGTGAAGCAAGAATATTTCGTAAATATTGGTTTCCAATGCTACTTATAATAAAAATAACACTGCGAATAAAATTATTGAATTTCGATTTATTCTAAAGTGGCAGATTTATAAATTATCGTTGAAAATGTAAAAGTATAAATTTCTTAACTATATCACTTTGAATTAAGCTTATTCTCTTTCAACCTGAGCATAAAATATCTCTACAAATATATATTTATTGCTTTTGCTTAATGAAAATGACACCATAGATGACAGAAAGAGTCATTTTTATGAAATCAGTACTTTAGAGGACTGGTCATTTAGGTTTACAAATATGGATATAAAAGTACTAATCCCCTTAAAACATCAGTTTAACTATCAGTAAAATAAAATTATGCAATAGCAAAATTAAGTTCTTTAAACAAGTAAATTATCAGCAATTTTTTAAAAGCATTTAAGTTAAATAATCATGAATATTTCTTACTTTCATGGCCACATAGTCTTAAGGGTATTTTCGAAACTCGGATGAAAGTAATATTTATTTTATGAGGCAATATTCATCAGTGCTGACATTTATTGATTTTGTTTTAAAGCAAAAAATATTTAGCTATATAGAAGTAAATTAAAAATGCAAAAAATTCGAATAGTTTAGTTTTCATGGGGAAAAGAATGGAGGTACACATTTGTATACCTCAGGTCTGAAGATGTTATTCTAAATTTAATTCTGTGTTACGAAAATTCTTCATAAAACACACACCAAGACAATTTCCCTAGATTAACAGATTGCAATAACATATATCTATTTATTTCCATCTGTCATCTATCATTGTCAAACATTTTCTCCGTAAAAGAAATGGAGTTAAGAATAAAGAGAAGGAGAAATATAATGTATTGTACATCAATTGCGAGAGAAATAACTGGGGACGCTGTCACAAGATGACGGCTGTGTTTTTTAAATGGATCAATACATTATGACTATCGCCAGGGGAAACTTCCACCAGTATACTCGAATATTTTTTTTCTTATTGTAGCGCAGTATTTATGGGAAATATGCAAAATGTTTATTAAATCCAATTGATTTTTTAAATCACCAGATTTTAAAACATAAACATTCTTTTCCATGTCTGAAAGGCAGTTTTGAGAAATTAAAATTTAAATTAAAAAAGTTTAATATTGAAATGATTGCAACGCCTCCACCAAAATTAAGGTGTTTACTTAATAAGCAAGTGGATCCTATAGAACATGATGATCTTGCTGGAGTTTATGAAATACCTTATGTTACTGAAAATGGTGACTTAAATTATTACATAGGCATGACTGGGAGAAAGTTTGGAATTAGAAAAGGGGAGCATGAATCTATACTAATAAAATCCGTGCGCCTCTGTCTGTCTGCTTGAAGCCGATTACAGTTCGCAACGCGGGCGAGTTGGAAGTCGCGAGAGGTGTCTTTCGATTCGAAAAATTCCGGGAAAGTCATTTCGGGCATTTTCGAGACCGTGGGACCAAAATTAAAAAAATTATGAATTAAAAACCGGTCGGGAATCGGAACGAAAAACGTTTAATTTCCCAAACGGAGCTCAAACGGAGCTCTGAGGCAGAGCACTGCGCCACCTTGCGGTGAACGACCTGAACTTTTCTCCTTTGGCTAAAAGAAGAAGCAGCCTAAAACCTCTTTTTTCTCCCGGGAAAACGACTTTTTCTTTCGTTTCGGTTCTTTGAAAAAGAACTAATTGGTAAAAAATGTTAAACACGGTTTATTTTCATACTTTTTCTTTTTGGTAGCATACACGAATATTGTGTAACCTAAGATTTACGCGATTAATACTAATTTTTGTTAGTACAAACGGAAAACGAGCTGCCAAAATTATTTGTTAGTTATGTTGTTTGTGATATTAATGAAATTACTTATTTTTTTTAATAGCAGTCTTTTGCAGTTTTTAATACCGAAACTTTTTTTGCGCGTTTTTTTCTTAAACCATCATATAGACAGTTTTTAAAGTAGATAAAACTGATTACATATTCAGAATCTGCGTAAAAGTCTGCTTCTGATGAACCAAAAAATACGAGAAAATATCTTATGGGCGCGCAGCGCCAAGCATGCAAAACCAAATATTTTTAACGGGACGATGGCGACCATGGCGCGTAGCACCGGTGGGTGGTAGGCCGGTGGGCCGCCTTTGCACGGTGGGCACGTAGCGCCCACTGTGCGAAATCACATATTTTTAACGGGATAATGGGCGCATAACAACCATAGCTCTTTAATTTACTTTTTTTGTGCTTGAGGATTCGAACTCCAAGACTTGCTTATTAAATGAATTTTTTTGCTTATTATATACTGCTTAATATCGAGGTTCGTTTGGAAAAAGTGGCCCAGCTAGCGGGCGTAGCTCGCTAGTCTGATATTAAATTTGGACGTACTAACACTACCTTATCAAGAACATATTTAAATGAGGAGATAAAAATATTATTTAGTGAAAGTAAATTATGTTTCATATCAAATTGTAATCGTAAATCTATCATAAGAGAGTCCATTGAAATGCATATGCGTAAAAATCTGGTTTGCAATAATACCGATTCTTTTATTATTCCTAAGTTATGGTTAAAATTAATGAATTAATTCCTCGTGAGAGCTTGAATGGGATGAACGATGTTGGAAATTCTTGTAGATCATGGTCTATATTTTAATTAAATTTTTTGCAATAGAGTGCATGTTTTTTGTTATTTATATCTCACTGTCGCGTGTCATTTGTATTGACCGTGAAATATTTTGAAATTTTATTTTTATTTAGATTTTAGATTATGGTCTATATTTTAATTTAATTTTTTACAATAGAGCGCGTGTTTTTTTTTTTTTTTGTTGTTGTTGTTGTTGTTTATATCTCATTGTCGCGTGTCATTTGTATTGACAGTGTAATATTTTGAAATTTTATTTACATTTATATTATGAGTATGGAACTTATTTGACGGTTCCGAAACATGTCAATGTCATTTATTTTTATTATAACACCTTTCTTAAGTAAAATTAAAAATTTTTATTAAAAGGGAAATATGCAATTTAAAAATTACAAATATGGTAAAATATTTCTATTTCTTTTAACGGTGTCAGTTTGCTCAGATATTATAATGTTTTCACTGGTACTGACTGGGGTTGTCTTGGTTGAATTTACTACGACATTTTTGAAACTAAATATCTTTGATTAATTTTGTGATTATTTTTAATTGAAATTTCCATAAATGAGGCATTTAAATAAGAAGAAATTTTCTGCATAAACTTCTGTTGGAAATTTTCCGTAAAAGTAAATTTGTAAAAATTTATCAAATTAACCGATTATTATTACTAATTACCAATTAAGGTTGGTAAATATAACAAATTTCAACTCGTTCAGCTTGAGAATTTTATTTCGTATACGTTTTTTCTAAATATTCACAGCTAAATGTATGCATTTCAAAGCTGCATAATTTTTTCTTTGGATATTTTAATGTCTAAAATTTTTATCTAATTCATTCAGTAATTATAAAAATAATTATTTTAAACTGTTTAGACTTTTGCAGCTCATTAATCGAACACTTTTTTGGCTGAGTATTACTGTCTCAACAATTATTTTTGTTATTAGATTCAAACAGATGTGATAGTACATATTTTTGTAAAGTATATATTCGATACTAAGTTTAATCAATGATATTGACCGAACTTTACCGGTATTCATTTATAATAACCGGTAAATTTTCTTAATATGCAGAGATGCCACGTCTCCGGTTTTTTCGATACTGGTATTTTAAAACAGAAAGTTACGTTATATTTAATTGGAACATTTCTCTGCTTAAAAAGAACTGGATTTTTTCTAAAATAATACTGGTGGGAGAAAACTGGAGGCCTTGGCAATTCTGAATATTCAACACATTTCAAATTTAACAAAAAAACGTGTTTACTGTTAATAAAAACCAGTTATTATAAATAATTACCGAATTCATCAAAGTAACGGTAACATATATATTAAATTTTAGAGTTTTTCTTTTATAAATTGTTTTAAAAACGTGATTTTCAAAGTATTTCGACTAATGTGACAGTTTCTTACATTTTCTTGTTTTTTGTGAAGAAAGTTGAAAGAGAATGATAAAGTATAGAAACGTGAGTTCTCAAAATGTTAGTCGGATTTGTTTATTTTAGAAATTTAAAAAAAATGCGATTTTTTGGTTTAAAAATAGTGGTAGGAAAATGAGCAAAAATTGGATATACATATGCGTATTAAATTTTGGAATTCATCGTTTAAATTGTTTTGGAAACGTGATTTTAAAACTGTTTGGATTAATGTGACAGTTTCTTACATTTCATTGTTTTTTGAGAAGAAAACTGAAAGAGAATGAAAAATTATATCAAACGTAAATTCTAAAAACATCAGTCGGATTTATTTATTTATTTATTTACACTATTTTCCGTATAAAATTTAGAAAACAAATGCATGAATAGGGTACATATATTTCTAAATGTGAACTATTTGACAGGCTATGTTATACGTATTTATAAACACATTTCGTTATAAGTTTACTCTGACATTTTTCTGAGAGAAAGGAATTATTTCTGGCATCAGTTCAAGCCTTTCAAAATAATCTTTATTAAACTAAAAAATAATCACAATCACTTTATAATATCTTTTTCTCGCAGAAAAACATATGTGAAAATGAAAGGTGTGATAGATTAATATTTAACCCATTAATGCCTGAATTATTTTTCTCGTTAAAATTCAAATTTTGCATTTTCCCACCACTTTTAAAGAAGAATAACTTTTATCTTAATTTATCGAGGACTTTGTCTCGAGAAAGAAAGTAATTATTTATCCTCCTTTTTTACTGGTGTGAAATGCGCTTACTTGAATATTTTAAAACTGTCCCAAAAATGGGACGCTAGGCACTAATGGGATAATGTAATATCCTGTTAAATTTGCACTTCTTTTTATTTTATTTTATTGCATAGACGTTATAAGCACATTTGTCGATATAAACTAGATATTTGAGCAATTATCTCTTGAAACTTTAACCACGTAAACTATCCATATTTTTTAACCTTCCTACCCTGAATGGGTCTAATCGACCCAGTCCTATAATGCGTTTCATTCGATTCAAACCAGAAATTTTTTCATAACGTAAATTAAATAAATAATACAAAGGTTTAAATTAAATAAGTATGTTAAATGGATTTAAATAAAAATTCTGGTGTGAAATATTTTTATCAAGTTTGAGTAAAATTTGAACAGGGTAGGAAGGTTAAATAAACTTTCAAATAATGTCTATTTTTTGCGTCTCTTACAGAATTTTTAATCTTTTTATTACCGATGTTTCAGAACAGAAATATTTGCCGAACGGTATAAGAAAAATGTTCGGATTAAATAAAACAAAATTTATAATAAAAATTTACTGGTGAGAATAATAAATCATGATTGAAAGAGGGGTGAACGTACGTGGCACAGGTAAATCATGATTTGCAAAAACGCATTGCACGTATGACGTGTAAGGGTAAATCAGTTAAGCGGTTAAATACTGGTATGCAGTCTGTTATTCTTCAGGAATTTCGGATCGACTTATATACTACTATATACGGTTAATCGCGGAAAATTTAGATATTTAAAAAATGTCATTTTTTAGTTTAAAAATAGTGGTAGGAAAAAAGGGCAAACATTGTACATATTATATACTTATTAAATTTTGGAATTCATCGTTTAAATTGTTTTGATAGCGTGATTTTAAAATATTTATGAAATGTAATGGAAATTTTAGCTATAAAAAAGACTATTTTTTTAAATAGTGGTAGGGAAAAGAGCAAAAATTGTACATACATATGTGTATTAAATATTGGAATTCATCGTTTAAATTGCTTTGGAAACGTGATTTTAAAACTGTTTGGACTAATATGACAGTTTCTTACATTTCATCGTGTTTTGTGAAGAAAACTGAAAGAGAATGATAAATTATATGAAACGTGAGTTCTCAAAATGTCAGTCGGATTTATTTATTCATTTACTTACACTATTTTCCGAATAAAATTTGGAAAATAGATGCATGAAGAGGGTACATTTATTTCTAAATGTGAAATACGTGACAGGATAAGTTATATATATTTATAAATACATTTCGTTACAGGTTTACGCAGATATTTTTTTAAGCGAAAGGATTTTTTTTAGCAATAATTCAAGTTTTTCAAAATAATCGTTCGTTACTAAACTTCAAAATAATCACAATCACTTCATTATATCTTTTTCACGTGAAAAAAAATATGGAAAAACAAGAAATGAAATGTGAGATAGATTAAAATAATGTAATATTCTGATAAATTTGCCCTTCTTTTTATGTTATGTTATTGCATAGAAGTTATAAACGTTGATATAAAATAGATGTTAAAATTTAGAAGACTTTACTAATTTTAACATCTGTAATCGATTTTTCAGATGAATATTTACTTTCAGTTGTGATAGTTGATATACTTTTTTTGTATATTGATTGATTGTATATTGTATATTAATAACATTTAAAAGTCTCAATGTAGTTTTGGGGGCATTCTGTATTTCGCTTTTGCATCTGTTTTTCCAATACAAGTATTTCAAGTAAAATTTTTAGTTCTTATAACAATGCACGTTTAATAAAAGTGATCTTTTTTAAATTGGAAAAATGTCAGCACATTTTTATTTTGTGAAGAAAATTTTCGACAGCAAAAATGAGAAGGATAAGACAGATTGACACATGCTATATAACTTTCTTCTAAACTTATAGTGTTTTAGTCTTTATTTTCTATCACAGATATTTGAAAAATTATGTTTAAAGTATACATGATTTTAAAAATGCACAGATGTTATTTTTTCTATTGAGTATTTTAAATAATAATAATAATAATAATAATAATAATAATAATAATAATAATAAATAAATAAATAAAAATAAAATATGTTTTAATCGATGGTAGAATTAACCAGCAATGCCCATTATCCCTATTAGGTTACATATCTTTGAAGGGACCTCTAAACCTTATATTTCAAGTGAGTATGTAGCGCTGCACCTTTATTGAGTTTTACAAAAGTTTAACCCTTTAACGTTCATTGGTTTCTCTATGAAACCACAAAATTTTAATTCCGATATGCAACAATGACACTGGAAGTTTAATTTTTAAAAATTCATTTTATTATGCATTGCAAAGATAACTTTTTCTTATTTAACCCATTAACGCCCAGCGTCCTCGTTTGAGGACGGTTACAAAAACAGCAAGAAAGCGGTTTTCCCACCAGTAAAGAGGAAGAAAAATGTATACCTTGTTTCACGAGACAGAATCCTTGATAAATTTAGATAAAAGTTAATTTGCTTTTAAAAGTGGTGGGAACTACAAAATTTAAATTTTAGCGAAGAAAATAATTCGGGCGTTAATGGGTTAAAAATATATTTGTTCACAATTACAGGTGTCACTCATTTATTTCAACATACAGGTGTCACTGATTTATTTCAACATTTTAGCAATAAAAATATTTTGCCCGTTAAAGGGTTAAATAATGATAGAAAAAATTCCATGTGTCTAGTGTTTTCTGATATGATACTATAACCTTTAAATGTTTTATACCTTTTTCTAATTGCTAAAGTGAAAACAGTGTCCCGCACTGATTTTTACGAGAGGGTTATCGTGAGGAGTAAAATGCTCAATAGAACTACCCATTGCAAATCAGCTGTTTTTGAAATATCTGACAACTTATGTCACGCATTTTTTAAAAACATATTATAATTTATTTATGATGTAACATTTGTTATGTCATTAATTTATAATTTTTCTGTAATGGCTTTCTGCAGACTTCTATGTAGAAGAACACAACAATCAGTTAGCTCTTTCAGTAACAGAGAAATCTTGGTCTCCAAATATGAAATGATTGACTGACACCGGAAAATACAAACGACTTTTTTACAAATTAAGAACTCCCTACTTTAAACTTTCATGGTAGAAATAAAATTTTATAAAATATTCCTTGTACCGTTTGTAAGTTTGGAATTAAAATTTAGTGTGCCCGAAGTGAGACCAGAGTGCCTGAATGGATTAACACTACAGTTGTCCAGCATCAACAAACACACTCATACAAAACAATACATTTACAAGACTACCATTGGGGACTACTTTTTAATCCATTCAAAGGCGCTGGTTCATTCTTGGACCACCTACTTTTTATTCCTAAATACCTCATTGGCACCAGAATATTGAAATGAAAATTTTCCTTTTATGAAGCACGTGAGCAAAAACTTTTGTTTATTTTGAAATAAATCTCTTTCTAAATTCTGGTGTCCCCACTCATTTCTGCCTTTTACGAATAGAAGTACCTTATCCCTGAAAGGGTTAACCCATTAGTGCCTAGCGTCCCTTTTTAGGGACGCTACAAAAGGTGCATTCAGCACTGTTTTTGAAACCGGAAAAAAAGAAAATCAATAATTATTTTATTTTAATGATGCATTTTCATGATTAATGAACTAAACTTAAATCTTCTAAATATAGTGATGCCAACCAAATTAAATTTACGCAAAAGATGCTGGACATGAATGGTTTAATACGTCTCGCACCACTTTCTCAAATAAGAATATTTTAGATGTACTTTGACAACATGTGCAAGAGAATTTAAGTCAAAAACTAATACTTTAAAAACAGTGGTACGAATAGAATATAAAAACCGTTGCCAGTAATAGTTCTGTATTTGCAGCTTATTTTCCTTTATTGATTTTTCAAGGATTTTTAAAAATATTTAATATCTAAACATAAGTAACTTAATTAAGTTAACAGAAAGCCATTTAGCAGCAAAAATTATTAATTAAATGATATGACCAATATAACCTCACAAGTACATTGCAATAAATAAAAAAATTTTGTGGCATATATTGTCAGATATCTCGCTAACGGATCATTAGAGACGGGTAATTCCATTGTGTTTTATGCTACACTCGACGAAATCTTCTCAACGATACTTTCCAAGAAATCAATGGAACTATTCGGAAAAAGTAACTGACATATCCTTAAAATAATGAAACTTCAACAGTAACTGCTTTCGCAGGGGTTCATTACCATTGCGGCAAACTTCCACCAATAAATTTATGCAGAAATTTCCTTCTTATTTATACGCCTTATAACTTATATAATGGAAATTTTCAATCAAAAATAATGGCAAAACTTGTACTTACTTTTGTGGTGTAAATTTGCTAATGCGATAGACGCATAATTTATAAGTAGCGCTAAATGCAGTATAGCAGCGTCATCTGTTGAACTATTTAAACCCAAATATACAGGGTGCGTCTGAAATGCTTCAACATAGTTAGTAGGTTGAAAGTGCACGTGAAGACGAACAGAAAATGCAACGGAATATGGGGTCGCAAATGACGCTTCATATTTTAATGTTCATTGGTTTCGCAACGAAACCACGAAATTTTAATTCCGATATGCAACAATGACACCGGAATTTTAATTTAGAAAAAACTATTTTATTATGTATGCGAAAAATCAGCTTTTTCATATTTACAAATATTACCGGTGTCATTCATTTATTTCAACGTCTTAGCAATGAAAATGCTTTATCCGTTAAAGGGTTAACCCCTTCGCGACGGGAACCTTTTACGAAATTTTTTATGTTTCAACACCGGTTTTTTAAAACAGAAATTTGTGCCTTGTTAAATCGAGAAAATGCTCCGATTAAATAAGACAAATTTTACAGTACAATTTTACTGCTGGGGCTAAACAAGGATTCTTAAGCCGTTATTCGGCACGAATACGTGTCACTCGTCCCCAAGGGGTTAAAAGATGAAAATCGAGTAAGAGACAAACTGAGACAAGAAAGGCACACTCCAGACAATTATTTATAGCACAAAATAGGTACAACACAGTGAAAAATGTTTTACAACTGCATGTACGAAGGAATGAATTGCTGACATGCTGGATGATAGAAAATTTGCATGCGTGGATTCTTACTCACAGATTTAATTGGCTCTCTTCCACGTTTTTGTTATTTCTTTCTGACCAGATATGCAAAATGCAAAAGGATAATCAGCTTCGTACAACTAATCAGTTCTGCACATAGCAGCAAGTGAGATTTAGTTATTTTTATTGTTTTTGCTATTTTCATGCTTTAAACGTCATTTGCGATGTACCGTTGCTTGTATGTGTTGTACCAGTACATACCCGTTGGACATACCGTACACGTTGCCCGTAAGTCATACGAGTAACGTGCTTTTGCGTGTACCACGTCCGGGCAACCATATTTCAATCAGGATTTATTATTCTCACCAGTAAATTTTTATTGTAAATTTTGGATTAATTAATCCGGGCATTTTTCTGATTCAATTACGGAAAAAAATTCTGTCTTGAAAAACAGGCCATAAAAGATAAAAAGCTAAGTAAATGATTAAAAAAGGAATTAATTGAAAGTTTTTAAAAAATAATAATCAATTAACCTTTTAAAACATGATGGGATATATTTTATACCATCTAATTTAAACGATATTCTCATCAGGAACTTTTAACTTAATTTTATATTTTTAACTTTGGCGACAAAGTGCTGAAAAATTGCCTTTTCACGTTTTATAACGAAATTTTTAAATTTCTCCGGTGAAAATTCAAAATTACCGAGACATTATTACTTGCCCCTCAAGACGTTGAATGGTTAAAGGAAATTTATAAGCCCCTCCTTTTTTTGTTATACTAAAGTACTATGTGGGAATAAAGGGTTTAGAGAAATATTTATTTGAAACACTGGGTGATTAGATAATATGAATATTTATCAGTTCTTTTTTATTTTTATGTGCAGAATCACGCAAGCCAACATATTTATCTTTTAACTAAATTACTTGAATACATTTATGACAATTTTTTATCATATTTCCGTTACGGCATATTTTACCGGAAAGAATAAAAAATAAGCATGTACTTTAGAATGCATTTGGAGAACTTCCTGGCAGATTGGATTAAATAATGTTAAAGGAAGAAAATACGTTTTAAAAAAGCTTTTAAATTAAAATATTTATCAAAGAAATATACAAATAAGAGTTATGTTAATTCTGAAAAATCAGACAACGATAAGAACTGAATATTCTAATGTGAAAAAGAAAAATACAAAAATTACAGTTTTAATAAACGCAATGAAAATGAAAAAAAAAAAAAAAAAAAAAAAAAAAAAAAAAAGACAGAAAAGTTTTTATAAATGTATGACATTTTCTATATATTTAAATAGAATACTTAAAACTTCAGTGATAATAAAATTTAAATAATATTTACAAAGTTGTATTTAAACTGAACTTTGAAATAGAAAGTTGAACGTATTTTTAAGCTATTTAATCCTTTCAAGGGCAAGGTACTTCCATTCGCAAAAAGCTGAAATGAAACACTGACACCAGAATTTACATATAAATTTATTCCAAAATAACCTGAAGCTTTTGTTTATGTACTTGGTCACCCGAACCGAAGCACCAACTGTAAAACATAGCTGGCAAAACATTTCATTTTTGCTACCACTGAAATTGTACAGAAATTTTCCATTTGTTTAGTCATAAGATTTCGATGATTAAATAACACAATATTTGGTATAATTTTTGTGGTAGGAAAAATGCGTAAAATTTGGCAGCTATGTAAAAAATGACATAAGATTATACGCTCCGGTGGAAAATTCCCGCTGCAATCACCGATGCAGCAGATATCAAACGCAGTCAAAACAACAAGCAGAAAATATCACACAGTCAGATGTACAAACATCAATAAATCTTAATAATATTGCAAAACAATTTATGCTGCTTTCACGATCACAAGAGAAAAAATAAATACGCATTACAATAGTAAGTTACTGTATAAGACACAATATTGAGCTCAGTTCTAAAGCAATATTAAAAAAAAAAATCTACAAAATGTTTGTAGTAAATCACTGATAAATATTTACAGTATGTTAGGAAGCAAACAGTTACACAAGTAAAATTGTCAAAATTTATACTTAATTAACGAATACACTTTATTAAGTGCGCTGTACATAGCACACAGTTTTCTATAGTTTGAACGAGTGAAGGAAATATTTTTAATGTTCCATCTCAGTGTACAATTCCTATTGAATTTTAATGTACAAGGCATTAGCGAACAATGTCAAAACAAATTATCTTGCACATTTCCTCCATCATACAGTTGCACTTGTTATTTGACCGATTTCCTATTTTAAACAGGTATTGTTGAAATGCTCCATGTGAGTTTACCGCTTACCTGATTTGCCTGTACGTATTACGGGAAGCATTTTCAGAAAGAATCACGTTTTGAGCAAATTATCGCCAGAACAACGATTGGCGCGGAGATGAAGTCAATGCTATGCACCCTTTCTTGTTTGTGACGTGAAACGCCTAGCGAATAGCAACCCTTCCTTCTGCAAAGAGATCGTGCTTATTGTTCATTTGTTTTTCCGTAAATGTTATCAAGCAAAGAATATAATATGAGGAAATGTTATTCACTGTTGTTTACAATTAAAACATAGTTTAAAACAAAGAGCTTTTTCAGATTAAAATGATTTCTTGGATTTGAAAATCAAAACAAAACGACGATTGGCGTTTGGCGATGCCGCTAGCTGAACGTTCTCGCTTTCGCCAACTCGCCAAGGCTAGTGCTCAAAACGTGATTCTTTCTGGAAATGCTTACGGGCAACGTGTTTTTTCCGCTCATGATATGCCTGTATCACATACAGACATCTATATTCCAATCATGATTGATTATATTCACCAGTCAATGTTATTGTATATTTTGCATTATTTAATCCATTTCTTTTCTGATTCAATTAGGCAAAAGTTACTGTTTTGAAAAACCAGTGATAAAAGATTAAAATTTCTGTAAAAGATATGAAAAAACAGCTATTACTTGAAAGTATTTTTCAAAAATATTGATCAGTTAAGTGGTTAAAGAAAATAAGATACTTCTCTGTTATCCCGTCGACCATTTTCGCCAAATTATACAAATCGCCAAACTAATAGCCAAATTATACAAATCGCCAAACTAATAGCCAAATTATGCATACTGTCATAATTTTTATTTTAAATAACGAAAAAACAAATAATTAGTAGAATATTAATAAAAATATCAATAAAAACCCAAAATAAAAATCGCTTAATGACATTTTAAACACGTGAATCTTATTTAATGTCATTGAATGTAACATTCACGATCATCCATTATTGGCATTTTATCTTATAGTTTGGCGATATTTTTTTGGTTGACGGGTTAACCTAGTAGTACCGAAAATAACCTATCACTTGGCAATCACACAGTTATACACTCATGTCCATAATGATTTCCAGCAAATAAAGGTACGGAAACAAAACAAATGTGACTTATACGTCAAGCCCATTTATTAAACAAAAGAAAAAGAACAAAAACGATGGTACATGTATCATAACATTCGTAAAATATACAATTATTGCTCCCCTGAGCAATTACAAAAAAATACCCTCATTAAAAAAAAATAACATTACATGGTTGGTATGATGGTTATTAAATTGTATGCCTCTCAGACGGTGAAATACATTCCGCACAACGCTTAGGCATGTTGAATATTAAATTATCAATCTGATCTTGGGGAATATTACTCCATTCAGCAAGCAATATTCTCCGAAGTTCCGGCACAGATGTAGGAAGTGGTTGACGGAATGCAACCCTCCGGCCAAGAATATCCAAACATGTTCTATCGGATTCAAGTCAGGCGAAAATGCTGGCCAATCCAGACGGGTGATATCCTCAGCTTGAAGATATTTATTTACGGTGTTTGCTCGTTGAGTACGGGCGTTATCATCCATAAACACAAACTCTGAGACCTTCTGAGCACCCCTAAACAAACGCATATGTTTTTCCAGAATGATGTCCCGATAAATTCGGCCTGTCATTGTTCCGGTAGGAACATGTAGATTTGTTCTGAAGCCCAGTATACTTCACCCTAAACGAGCAAACCTGCAAGATTGTAATGATGTCGTTCAATGATGTTGTCTTGGTAAAAACGGGTGCATGGCGTTCTCTATGTGAAAGTCAGACGTGAATCAAACTGCAAGCTAAGCCTGGACTCGTCGGAAAACTGTACACAAGCGCACTGTGATGATGTCCTGGTGCACGTTCTCTACTCCAGGCTAACCGTAGGCGACAGTGAGTCGCCGTGAGTGGAAAGCGAAATTCTAAAATGGAAGGCCAAAATCAAAGTCCGGTGAAATCCAATGGCCTCATTGGTCATTGAGTCGCGTCCTTTTCAGAGAACAACATCTTGGCGGTAGGAGAAATGTCGCCTTACTCCTTTTTTCCGAGAAAAAATCGTAGCGGCAATTTTAGAGCAAATGTTATCTGTTTTCATTTATAATCGATATTTCATCCATATTCCAATAATGATTTATAGTTTTCACAAATAAAATTTTATTTTAAATTTTGCACTATTAAACAGTACATTTTTTTTTTTTAATCAATTATGCAAAAGTTTCCGTTTTGAGAATCCGGTAATAAAAGATTAGAAATTCTGTAAAAGGCACGAAAAAATAAACGTTATTTGAAGGCTTTTTTCAAGTATTTTGACCAGTTAAGTGGTTAAATATACCCAAGGGGTTAAACAATGATTTATTTTATCTTACCTTAATTTTAAAACAGTAAAATTTTTGTTAAACTTTCCACAAAATTATCTTTGTTAAAAAGATGAAAGTTTCGAAATAATAATAAGAAAACACTAAACTTTCCTACCTTATTCAAATACATTACAATACAACAAAATAATATAACAAAAATTAGAATACATAAGTAGTATTTTGACTACAGACGAGCACTATTTCCTTTATTCTAATTTTTAGACTCATATGATAGAAAAATGTACTAGATTTTCTATTTCCTTTTTCATCAAGTAAGAAAAAAAGGGAAAAAAATAAAGGTAATAGTATTCACATATTCATTGGCTCAACACATCCAATCTCGCATCTATCATTTCGATAAGACCTCTGAATGAAAGAAAACTTACGGCTTTATCTCACACGAAAAATGGAAAAAATAAGATTTTGTTATTATGTAAAATTTAAATGGATCATGTTTATGAAAGCAGAGTATTGTTCGAGGATTTTTCCTGAATTAATAAAACTGTATCTAAGATAGTGGATGAAAAATCGAGGGAAAGGAATGCTTTTATTTTTATCTTTTGAGTGAATCAGTTTGAGTTATTCCATATTTTAATTTACTGTGTTATTTTATGAATAAAGTTTTGCTGTCTTTAATATTCTTTACTAAAGTGGTTTTATTGCTTTCATAGGATGTATTAGAAACATTATATAATGTATTCGGCATGTTTAAGACTTTGTAAGGTTAGTTTAGGTCTTTGTAAGGAATTCATTCATTGTTAAAGATTGATTTTTTTTAAATAAGCGATATTTATACATTTCCTGAATTTGTGGATTTTTAATAATTCTGTATATTTAAATTTTATCTTTTGAAAAATACACGTGTGTCATTTTTTATACCTTCTCTGTTGTAAGAAGTGCTCAGGTATAAAATGCAGGATTTGTATGCTTGAAAAGAATCAGGGATTTTTCGGAGTTTTAGCACCAGAAATTTCGTAAAGGATACATTTATTTTCATCAAGTAAGCAAATATTACTTTTCAAAAATCCTAATAAAAATTACTCACATGTCAACATCTATACCTGCTATCTGTCTCAAGAAGATTCATTATCTTTGAAACCATCTCTTTAAATTTACTTTAAAATTCTCTTCAAATATAAATACTACTATAAAAGTGTTTTGTTGCACAATACTTAATACTAAAAATTGAAGTAAGTTTTAAAAAGCTTTGTAAAACATTTTTTTTATTAAAATTATTTTTTAATACATAATATTTTTTAATTACTTTAACTTTTTAAAAATCGTTACTATTTTTGTAAATATGAATATTTTGGCTTCATTTTTTCCCCACGTTAATTAGAATATACTTTGTAAAACTGTGTATGAAGTTTTAGATATATGAGATTTTTTATTTATTATAATTTTTTCGTGCATATTAAGAAATGAAAGAAATTCAACTAACTTTCAATTTAAATATTTTTCAAAAAATAATTTTAAACTTGAATGTTAAATCTTTGCATAAAATATTAACTACACCATGGAGAACAAGTAAAAAGAAAATCCAAACCTCCATTTAAATTAGTAAAAAAGGCTTAGTATTTTTCGAACAAGCAAGTTATAAAATTATAAACAAGGAGAAAAATGTGTTTAAACTTTTCATTTTTTTGGGTAATTGAGCAGGGTCTAATGAAAAAAATTATAATGTCTTGCCATTCAATTGTCGTATTGGTAAAAATAAGGCGCATAAAATCCGTAATTAAAGACGTTTTCGGTTAATATTAAAGAAAGAAAATCGATATTTTGACAAATTTCAAGGTAGTGTGTTTGTTCTCTTAAAAGCATATCGTCCAATTTCTAATGAGAAGTTATATGTTTTGGTAAATGCTCCACCGCAAGACATAGAACTGTAATTGTGTTCTAACGTTACAATTTTTTAATGGAAATGACACAATCTTGATTGACAATATGAGTTTTAAAGGGGGAGATTTTATATATGAATTGAAGACATATAACTAGTTTTACTTTTTTGAAAACTTAAATATAAAATTTGGGAAGTCAGTGATTGATAGTACCAGTGATGAATCATTCGATTTTGTATGCTGATAGTTGTCGAATGATGAACAGTGCATGAGGTGCATTTATAGTTTAGTTTAACCACTTAATTGTCGCGCCCTAGACATTCACGGGCTGCAAGCTTCACGGCTTTTATTTAGAATTGTTTGATTTCCCCCAATTTTATAAAATAGTGTAATTGGTTTTATTCTGGTATCATTTTACTTGTCATTAAATAAGATGAATATTTTTTCTTCAAAAAAGTGGTGGCAATAATGAATTTGAATTTTTAAACTATAATTTAGTGCGACAATTAAGGGGTTGGTGATTCTTCAGAACTTCCACTTGTGCACTTTTTGAACACCACTTTTATCAAAAAAAAAAAAAAAAAAAAAAACTATTTATAATTTTTGTAGAAACATACTAGGGACAGCGTTTTTCTTGGAATTCTTGCAGAAACCTACGACGAATTTCTTTTTAAAAAAATTACTGGTTCTCAAAAAAACAGACCAGTGGGAGCTCTGATTCTTTTATGTGAGATTACATGAGATTGAAACTACATGACTGTCATTCCGTTTCTCAAGCTGAAATGGCAGCAGCAGACGAGGCTATCAAATGGTATATTATTTAATCACATTATTCATTTCATCTTTATACTGACAGCTTGTCCCCAATTTATGCTCGTCTGCTCTTATTTCTATATAATGGTCAGCTTTTAAAATTTTCAATCATTTGCGCCTGTTACATAATAATGTCATATATCTTGACTGGATAAAATTCCATGTTGCGATAACAGCAGATTAAAGAGGGGACATGTTGGCAAAATCAGTTATTATGAATAATCTTTATGACAAAATTATACGCATTCCCGCACCACCCTTTAATTTAAAACACTTACATGATCAATGACAGATTTCTTGCCAAAATCGGACAAGAGAAGTGATACTTATGCGATATTAACCCCTTGGTGACGAGTGACACGCATACCTGCCGCAAAAAGGCTTAAGAAGCCTTATTTATTCCCATCAGTAACATTATACTATGAAATATGCTTTATTTAATTGGAGCCTTTTCTTGATTTAATAAGGAATAAATTTCTGTTTTTTAAAATTAGTGACAAGGCATTAAAAATTTCATAAAAGACTCCCGTCGTGAAAGGATTAAACAAAGATGATATACACTCATGTTCATAAATTAAGGATAATTCAGAATCACATGGAAATCAAACTCTAAAGTAAAATTTTCACTTGCAGAATTATCACACACATCTTCAAGACTAATATACAAATTTCAAAAAGGCCATCAGATGGCGCCGATAGTACGTCACAATGACGAAAGTGTGAGAGAGGCGTATTTAGGGAATGGTGGCAAAGAAGTAAAACTGTTAACAAGCATTTTCTAAGTTTTTCCGAACAGTTATGACACAGAGGACACATGCGGATAATATTTTACTTGGCAGAATTATCGGTCGTCTACAGTAGCGGCTCGTCAGGCGGTGCTGCATCAATTTATTCACACCAATAAAATTGTACGGTTATTTCAGTTTTCTTTAATCAACTAAATTTGACGAATAATTAATGAAAAGGATTCTTTTAAATTTTAGTGGTAAGAAAAATCTGATGCAACACTCCCTGACGAGCCGCTACTGGCCGTCTAGAATGTGGGCTTACTCAGATGGAAGTATCCCAGGAACTTGAAATTGCCTAAAGTGTAATCTCTAGACTTTGGCAACGATGATCATGATGATCAATATGATGGAAATGTCGGTAGACGTTACAGTACAGGTCGTCGTCGAGTTACAACCATGAAGGAAGACCGTTTCCTGGCAGTAACTGCCAAAAGAAACAGACGGCGCACAGCAGTACACTTGTTTCTTCAGCTATCTTCAGCCCCGGGTGCTACTGTTTCAAGGCAAACCATGTACAGACGTTTGATAAATATTGGTCTATATGCTCGCAGATTTGATAGGTGTGTTCCGCTCGCGAAATTCTAAAATGAAGGGCCAAAATCACAGTCAAGTGAAATCCAGCCATCTCATTGGCCGTGTGGTATGGGTGAAAGTCACAAACTTGTTTCTCCATTTGAAAAAGAGTGAGGGGTAAAGTAATTTCTAAGTGATTGTTACCGTCTGTTATTATTTACGATAAACTATCGAAAGTAACTCAATTAAGATATTTTGATGCCATTTTATAAAATGAGAGTGAAAAATTTAGATTATAAATGATTTCACCGGAATGTGATTTTGGATCTCCATTTTAGAATTTCTCTGGCCGCGAGCGGTCAAGTGATGATTGGCAAAAACTAGTTGTCCGTATGACGTTCGAGTAAATCAGGGAAGCGGTTAATGTCTGAAACTCGCCATGTATTAACCCTTAAATGCATAGGATAGAACGCGTTCCAAAAAATGCGCAATTCAAAGAATCAGAATTCATACCAGAAAAATCTAAATAGTAATTTTTTCTTTATTTAATTACGAATGGTCTGTCATTAAGTAAAGTGAAAATTGCTCTTTTAAATTTCTGGTGAGAATACGGAACATGTGAATAAAACCCCCAATAAATCGGGAACACTTATGGTATCGAAAATGATACAATATGCATTTAAGGATTAAACCACTGATGTCTATTTTTACCTTGACCGACTGAAAACCCGAATTTGTAAACATATTTCAAACATGTTTGAAAGTTTAAAAAAAAAAGAAAAACAATTTTTTTAGTTACCTTGTTTTACATGTATGTGTAACTCAAAATAAACGTGTTATGCATATAAAAACATACATGAGTTTTTTTTGTTACAATTTAAATATTAGGTGTTTAAGAAAATCGAGGAATCAGGAAATAGGTAAACTTTATTTGCTTCGAAATAAAATATTTTAAACAAATAATGAATGTTTCACAAGGTCTTAAACATACTATAAAATTTAATAAATTTTATTTCTAAAGCAACTTATAACAGTTAATCTACTTTTGTAAACAGAATTTAAGGTGAAAAATTTTATTAATAAAATAAAACTGTAAAATAACATATAGAATAACTCACACAAAAACTAATCCATGCGAAAGATAAAAATAAAAGCATTTATTTAATTTCATTTTTCATCCACCATCTCATATACATTTTTATTAATTCAGGAAAAATCCTTGAGCAATATTCCATTTTATAAAATACGATCAATTTAAACTTTACAAAATGACAAAATCTCCTTATTTTTTCCATTATGGGTGTGAGATAAAGCCCTAAGTTTTCTTTCATTGCTAGGTTTTATCTATGACAGATGAGTGATTGGATATGTTGAGCCCCTGAATATGTGAATTTTATCCCCACTTTTTTAATTTTTCTTTATTTTTTGACGTGCGTGAAGATAAAAAATAGAAAATCTAGTAATTTTTTCCCCATATGTGTTAAGAATTTAGCATAAAAAGAAATAATGCTTGTAGGTATTCAAAAAATTACTTTGGTATTATAATTTTTGTTTAAATCGTATAAAGTATTTGAATAAGGAAGGAAAATATAGTTTTTGGTAAATATTATTTCGATAATTTTATCTTTTAAATACCCTAATTTCCTGCGTATAATCCGCGGATCAAACAATCATTTTTCAACCCAGAAATTTTATTAAATGAAATGTTACTTCTTAGATCGCCGTAATTATTTGGTTTCAAATACAAAATAAAATTTCTGGGTCGAAAAACAATTGTTTGATCCGCGGATTATACGCAGGAAATTAGGGTAAAAATAATTTTTTGAAAATTTTGGAAAACAAATTAGGTTTTAAAATTAAGGTATGATAAAATAAAAGCATTGGTTCATTTAACGACTGAAATTCATCATGTATTTGGACACTGATGTCCATTTTTATAATGACAGACAGAAAATCCTAACCATGTTTCAAATATATTGGAATGTTTCAAAAAGAAAAAAAAACTTGTCAGTTAATAAACATAATATACACATAAAAATAACATACATGAGTTTTTCAAAATTAAAATTTAAATATTAGGACTGATTTTAAATCGAGGAAATGAGTGCAGTTTAGTTATTTCAATGTATAAATTTTTAGCAATGAATGAATACTTTATGAAGTCTTAAACATAGTATAAAATGAAATATAAAATATTTCTGAAATAGCTTAGACAAACACTTAATCTACTTTTGTAAATAAAATTTAATATGACAAAAATGGGTTAATAAAATAACACTGTATTATAAAACAAAACATTTTCAAAAACTGATTCGCGCGAAAGATAAAAATAAAAGCATTTTACCCCTCTATTTTTCCTCTACTATCTTAGATACATTTTTATTAATTCAGGAAAAATCTTTGAGTAATACTCTATTTTATAAAATGTGATGCATTTAAATATTACAAAATGACAAAATCTTATTTTTTTCCATTATACCTGTCAGATAAATCCATAAGTTTTCTTGCGTTGAGAGGTCTTATCTATGATAGATGAATGATTACTTAAGTTGAGCTCCTGAATATGTGTATGTTTTCACAGCTATTTTTTTTTTTCGCGTGCATGAAGAAAGAAATGGAAAATCTAGTAATCTAGGAAATCTAGGATTTTTTTTTTTAATCATATATGTTTAAAAATTAGCATAAAAGGAAATGTTTATTGGAAGTGAAAATATCACTTTGATATTATAATTTTTCATCAAATATTATAAGGTATTTGAATAATGAAGGAAAGTATATTATTCTTTAAATATTATTTCGATACTTTTATCTTTCAAATAAAAATAATATTTCCAAAAAGTCTAGAAAAAAAATTAATGTCTCAAAATTAAGGTAAGATAATATAAAAACATTGATTAACTCTTTAAATCCCATGATAGAACACGTTCTGAAAATTATGTAGTTCAGAAAATCCGACTTTACACCAGAAAAATTCAATGGCTAATTTCGTTTTATTTAAATACAGAATTATATGTTTAGGGGACAAGAGACCTCTAAAATCATTTTTTTCACTGCTCTTTAAATATTATTGAAGGGTACACTATATGCATTATAGCATATATTTATCACAAAAAATGTAAAAAAAAATTTTTTGAGAAAAATAGGGAAATTTTTGTAATATTTTATATTTAACGAGAACTTTTCAAAATACTCCATGCGCATTATATTTTCTGTGAATGCTTTGAAATTTGTTATAGTTATTTATCATAAGTCATAAAATTGTGCATGGCTTTTTAAAAATAAAAATAATTGTAAATGTTAATAGTGAAAATAGGTTCAAAAATGCTCAAAATTTCAGAAAAGTATAAAAAATGTTTCTTTTGGCCTTTTTATTCAGATATATAAAATTCAATGCACAGTTTTATTTATACATGTAAATCAAACTTGTATAAATTATATTGGAGATTTTCATTGATATGGAACGCGCATGGGATAGGTTGAAAAGTTTTCGTTAAATCTAAAATATTACAAAAATTTTCCTATTTAATTCTTTTTTTTTTTTTTTTTTTTTTTTGTAAAAAAATTTACGTTATAATGCATATAATGTACCTTTGAATAATATTTAAAGTGCAATTTTGAAAATATAAAAAAAAATTATTTTAAAGGTCCCTTGTCCCCTTAATAATTAAAGCAAATGTAGCTGTTTTAATTTTCTGATGGGAATTAGGATATATGGAGTAAAATATTTCAAACTATCTCGGGCAGTTTGGGATCTAAAGGGTTTACCCCTTGGGTATATTTATTGACTGAAACTCGTCGTGTATTTGATCACTGGTGTCCATTTTAATAATTACTGACAGTAAATCCGAATTCCTAAACACGTTACAAATATTTTGGAAAGTTTTAAAAATAAATAAAAAATAAAACTTTCCAGTTACATTGTTTTACATACCAGTGCTACTTAAAATAAACATGATATATACATAAAAAATAATATACATGAGATTTTAAAAATTTAAATTTAAATATTAGGAGTTATTAACCCTTTAACTGATTTACCCAAACGCTGTTCGGGCAACTGGAAATTGGCTCTAACTGGTTTGCCCGTACGGCCTTCGGGAATTGATATATTCTCTTTTCCCTCTGTAATATTTTTCATTCTTTTTAAAAAATTGTATTATCATTATTTTTCAAAAGATAATGCAGCTTTTCTGTGTGAATGAAATCTTCCATCCGGTTTTTTTTTCTTTGTTAAGAGCCTACACTACTGATTGAAAAAGAACCGGCTCATAGTAGGGGGGGGGGAGGTCTTTTCAAATATCTCTCTCAAATTTTAATATTTTGCTTCCAATTGTACCACACAAACATGTTCTTAATTTTTTTACAATGTTACCGTAGAAATTCATCATGATTGTTATCATGCAAATACCTGTAATTTAAATAAGTTACATGAAAGAGGATAAAGTAATGAAAAATTGTGTCAAATTTTCGTTTTCGCAATTTTTTCACAAAATTAGAAAAAAAGAGTCACTTTCAGAAAGCTGTAGTGCGCTTAATATTAGCTTTAGAAAAAAAGTTCTAGTATGAAATTTGTAGAGAATTTAATGTTCTTTCTTTTTGTAACTGAGTATGGTACGCAAACATTTTATAATTTTTGAGTTATAGGCAAAAAACTGAAAAAAGTCCGAAAATTTTGTGGTTTTTTGGCTCTAAAAAAATTAGCCTCGAAATATTTTGTTGGAAAACCATTAATTCTTGTTACTAGGATCCCCATAAACAGTTTAAAAACATAGAATCTTCTAGCAGAATTTTTGCATCTTTTTTATGACAATTTGACTGGCCTTCATTGAAAACTGAGAAGTTTTAATTTATGGTAAGTTTGTTCGAATTATTTTTTTGTAAAATCTGTAAAACAGTCTTCATTGCATACAGCGGTGATTGCAAAAAGCAAACAGTTAGGATATTTGTGTGTCAAAATTAAGAAATGAAAAAGCGTTTTATATCATTAAATATGGTAAACATACTAATATGTAATATATAATATAAATGTAAATTTATATTATATGTAATAGAAATTATTGCATAAAATTACATATAATTTATATTACCTTTATTATATGCAATATAAATTTATATTATTTGTAATATAGTTCATTATAAAAATAGCTCAGACAAACAGTTAATCTACTTTCGTAAATAAAATTTAATATGATAAAACTTCATTGAAAAAATACCACTGTAAAATAAAATATAAAATAACACACAACAAACCTGATCTACGCGAAAGAAAAAAAGTAAAAGCATTTCTCTAATTCCATTTTTCATCCACTAACTTAGATTCATTTTTATTAATTCTGGAAAATATCCGAACAATATTGAATTTTTAAAAAGATGATCCATTAAAATTTTACAAAATAACAAATTTTCCTTACTTTTTCTATATGTGTTGTTAAAACTGTAAGTTTATTGTTATTAATATTATTATTATTATTATTATTATTATTATTATTATTATTATTATTATTATTATTATTATTATTATTATTATTATTATTATTGAGGAGCCTTATCTATGATAGATGAGTAATTGGATACGTTGAGCTCTTGAATATATGGATGTTTTCTCTGCTATTTTATTTTCCCTTTTTTATATACAACCTCTGACAATAAAGTTCGATGAATAATCCTGTAACTTTAATGTAGATGAAATATTGACGAAAGTTACCATACCATCCTTCGAAATAGTCCCCTCCCATAACTATGCGCCACTAAGATCTGCTATACATGTCCTGGGAAGTTCGTAAGAAGTGTTCGTTTGGGATGGAGTTCAAAAGCTTCGTCACGTTTCGTTGAATGTCAGCAATATGGTCAAATCTTTTTCAAAGATAGTTTGTGTCGTGGAAATAGGAAGAAGTCTGGAGGATTGAGATCTGTCGAGTATGTTGGATGTTCAATTTTCACTACCCCTCACAAATTTCTTTCGGTGTCTTGCAAAGCTTAAAACCAAACTTTAAACTGATATTTTGTTCGTTCATTTTCCTGTTCTAAGTCAAGAACCAACACACTGAACAAACATTTTGTAAAGTACGCCTTACACAGAACAGACGCTCAACTGAACAATGGTGGGGGAAGATGGTCAACACTTGCCTCTATGCAGGTGCAGCGTTTTGTTTCCCCAGTGTTGCCAGACTGGCAGTTCTGAATTTATTCACCGAACTTTTTTGACAAAGGTAGTATACATTATATATGTATATATATGCGTGAAAAAGGAAATGAAAAATCTAGTACTATTTTTCACCATATGTGTTTAGAATCTGGCATAAAAGAAAATAATGCTTGTCGGTACTGAAAATATCAATTTACTATTATAATTTCATTCAACTATCATGCTATATTTAAATAAGGATGAAAATACAGTACTTGCTAAATATTATTTCGATATTTTTGTCTTTTAAATAAAAATATATTTTTTTTAAAGTTTGGAAATTTAATTTAGCGTCTTTTACATTTAATGACTGAAAAAAAAAGAGGAATTTTTAAAAAATGACTTTTAAAAAGAAAAAAAATCAAACTTATCAATTACCTTATTTTACATACTAGCGCTAGTTAAACATAATATACACATAAAAATAAAATGGATGTGTTTTTCAGAATTAGGAATTAAATATTAGGAGTTATATGTAATATAAAGACTCTCGTTAGTTCGAACTCGTCGGGACCACAATAAATGTTCGGATTATCCGAAGTTCGAAATATGGAAAGTATGAGAGAAAAATGTGTTTAAAGAAGTACTATTACAAAGGAATTAATGTTATAGTGTTTTTTAAATTTATTTTATGTGTTATAATTAGAATATGACTTAATATTAAATTAAAATATATAAATACATAAACTAATTAACCGATTAGAAAGGAGCTCAATGTAAGAAAAATTTGAGATGTCACTGACGAACAGACGGAGCTTTAAGAAAAAGTATATCAAAAGCATGGAATTATATGTATATTCGTTCGGTACAATTTTCACAAAAATCAAAGATAAATAGTTATTCAAAGGATCTAAAGTTCGTGAGAAAGAAAGGAAATATGAAAAAACGAAATTCTCATTAGTTCGAATTAAACGAAGTCAAGAGAAAACTAGTCGTTGGGGGCCACCGTAATACTTACCCATCATATATATGCATATATAATACATGAAAATAATACATGTGAAAACTATTTATAAAATGGATTGCAATTCCAAAACAAAATTTAAACGCGTATTTATATTTTTATTGTGCATAGTAATGCTGTATTAATGAGTTGCTGATGAATCTCTTTCGATAAATTATACAACACGCCTAACTACCCAAGTAGTACTGAATTGCGAAAAAGAAACATCCTTATAACTCCAAAAATAATGATCTTATTAACTAACAGTTTATTGCGTCGGATTAAGCGTCTCATTTCCGATTAAAATATATCTTTGAATTGAAATTTGAATGAAATACAGGGTCATGAAAAATCGAAGAATGTGGAAAACAGGATTACAGATATCTCGTCAACTAATAATTCGATCAACTTCTTTCTTTATGCAAAATTTGTGTTATTTTATTGCCTTTTACGACCATTCCTTAAAATAAAAAATTTCGAAAATTTTTATATACCTTTCATCAGAAAGAATTTTTCGAGAGTCCAAAAAAAAAATAGTTCCGGATAATCGAGGTTATTGATATTAAATAGGCTTCGTCCCATTCTTACATACTAAGTACATACAACATTTCAAGTCTCTATCTCAATTCGTTCGGGAGATAGAGCGTTTACAGACAGACAGACGGCAAATTTTTTTTTCGAAAAATATGTTTTTCGAAATCTTCAGTGTCGAAAACGTGTAAATCAGTCAAAATATTTTTTTCGATTTTCAAAACGATTGCAAGACTTACCCTATACTACGTATGATGGGTAAGTAATGAGTTCGAATTAATGAAAAATTTTAACGTTATTCTGCCATTGAAAATTTCGGAACTTCATGTTTAGTTCGAATTAAGCGATGGTTCAATTTATCCGATTTCGAATTAACGAGAGTCGACTGTATTTTTAAAATAGCTTAGACAAATAGTTAATCTACTTTTGTAAATAAAATTTAACATCACGAAATTCTAATGATAAAATAACACTGTGAAATAAAATATAAAATACCTCACACAAAAACTGATTCACGCAAAACATAAAAATATAAGCATTTACAGGGGTTGGACAAAAATATGGAAACACCTTTTGAAATGCATGCTTGAAAAGAAAGATTAATAATAATGAACTATGTTGTTGGCACTGGAGTTTTCGCCTACTGACGCCACCTATACAACTTCGTAAAATCGCTGCAAAGTTCAGTCGTTGTTGGAGCACTGTTATGTGAGATTATCATTGCATTATGTCAGAGTTAACAGACTTCGAACGTGGACAAATTGTTGGCGCGCGTATGGTGGGTGCTTCCGTAAGCAAGGTAGCCGAGGTTTTTAGTGTTTCAAGAGGTACTGTGTCGAAGATTTATTCCGCATATTTGAAATGCGGAAAAAACATCATCCGCTAAATCACAGCGCGGACGAAAGTGTGTGCTGAGTGATTGGGACAGACGATCATTAAGGAGGATTATCGCGAAAAACAAGCAGTCCACAGCTGCAAAAGTTATTGCTGAAATGTATGTCGTGTTACCAAATCCTGTGAGTACCAAAACAATTAGAAAAAACTTCATAAATAGCGAATTGCTGGCCGTGTTGCAATTGAGAAGCCCTCCATCAGTAATGCTAATGCCTGTAACAGGAAAAAGTGGTGTTTAAGTCATAAAGCCTGGACTATAGAGCAGTGGAAGAGCGTAATATGGTCTGATGAGTCTTCTTTCACATTGTTCCCCACTTCTGGCCGAATTTACGTCTGGAGAACGCCATATCAAGCCTATAATACAGACTGCTTGTTGCCAAGAGTGAAACATGGCGGGGATTCGGTGATGGTTTGGGCAGCCATATCGTGGTTCTCTTCTGGCCCCATGAAAACTTTCTAAGGGCGTATTATTGCTCAGACTTATGTGGCCATTTTGGCCGATCAAGTTCATCCAATGGTACAAGCTTTGTTCCCCAATGAGGATGGTATCTTCCAAGACGACAACGTCCCCGTTCACACAGCTCACATTGTCCAGGACTGGCTTTCTGAGCACGAGGATGAATTTTCGCATCTCCCCAGGCCACCAAAGTCATCAGACTTGAATATTATCGAACCTTTGTGGTCTACATTGGAGCGGAAAGTACGTTCTCGCTATCCACCGCCAACATCGTTATCTGAACTTGCCACCGTTTTCAAGAATAATGGCACAATATTCCCTTGGCAAACATATAGAAACTGTATTTATCCATTCCGAGAAGACTGCAAGCTGTTTTGAATAACAACGGGTACCGTACATAATACTAGGCAAGGAAACGTGTTTTTTTTAAGGTGTTTCCATATTTTTGTCCAACCCCTGTATTTCCCTCCATTTTTCATCCATAATCTTATATGCATTTTTATCAATTCAGGAAAAATCCCCGAACAATATTCTGCTTTCATAAACGTGATCCATTTAAAATTTAACAAAATAACAAAATCTCCCTGTTTTTTCTATTATGCTTGTCACATAAAGCCGTAAGTTGTCTTTAATTGAGAGATTTTATCTATGATAGATGAATGATTGGATATGTTGGGCCCATGAAAATGTGAATGTTATCACCGCTGCTTTATTTTCATATTTTTCTGACGTACGTGAAGATGGAGATGAAGGATGTAGTGCAATTTTGTATTCATATGTGTTTAAAAATTAGCATAAAAGGAAATAATTCTTGTAGCTAGTCAAAATATTACTTTGGTATTTAAATTTTTGTTCAAGTGTTATAATGTATTTAAATAAGGAGGTAATGTATTTTCTAAATATTATGTCGATACATTCATCTTTTCAAAAAAAAAATAACGTTTTGAAAAGTTTAAGAAAAAAATAGTATCTCAAAATTAAAGTAAGATAAAATAAAAACGTTGATTAACCCTTTGGGCATATTTAATGACTGAAATTTGACATATATTTGGCCCCTGGTGTCTATTTTTATAATGAGAGGTAAAAAAAACCCGTATTCCTGAACTTGTTTTAAACAAGATGAAAAGTTAAAAAAAATAAAGAATAACCAGTTAAACTGATGGCATTGAGCTCACAGGCTACAAATACTAATTGTACATTAAAGCCTTATATTTTCAAGGGTTTCAAGGGTTATTTTTTCAAGGGGGGTCCGTTCGAAAAAAAAAATAAGAAGAGGAAACAGCTCTCCCCTTTCCTCTGTTTTTATACTTAAACATTGAACCTCCTATACTATCAAAGACATGCTTTATCATATAAAAAATCTATATCCAAAATTCAGAGCAAATGAGATAATTCTTAATAAAAACCCATTTAGCATTTATATAATTTAAAAGGAGTTATCCCCCTCTTTTATACTTAACCATTAAACGTCCAAAACTATTCAGAGATTTGAACGAAATCTGAAAATTCTGCTTGAAAAACCCATTTATATAAATTAAGGGGGGGGCATTAGAACCCCTGTTCCCCCTATTTATACTTATTCAGTGAACACCTAATAACAGTCACGGAATCGCCTCATCAGAATGATCCTAATCTAAATTTTGAACGAAAACTTAATTCTGCATGAAAATCCCATTTATATCAACTAAGGAGAGGGGCTTCAGCCCTCCGTTCCCCCTCTTATACATATCGAATGAACTCCAAAAACTAATCAGGGAAGCGCCTTGTCAGGATATACCTACATATAAAATTTCAAGTGGATCGGATATTTTTATCATGAGTTATCGCGTTACGCACGAACTTACGAACGTACATACAGAACGGACGGGCACATAAGGCTATGATAGCCTGTGAGCTAAAAAGAAAAGAAAAAAAAGAAAAAAAACCATGTCGATCACATTGTTTTTCATACCAGAGCTATTTAAAATGAGCATGCTGCAGATAATTTACATGAATTTTTCAAAATTAAAATTTAAGTATTAGGAGTTATTAAAAATCGATTAAATGAGGAAATGTGTACATTTTATTTATTTAAAAATATCAATTTTCAAGAATGAATGAATACTTTAAATAATATATCCTAAAAACCTTTCCTGATTCCTTCCAAGCGTGCGAACCCTGTATTTTAAACATGGGCACTTCTTATAATGGAGAAATTGTAAAAAGTGATACATACTAGTTTTCCAAAATTAAAATCTAAATATTAGTACTTATTAAAGCACGAGGTAATGTGCATATTTAATTTTTTATGAATATCAATTTTCAACAAAAAATTTATACTTAACAAAATCTTAAATATACTGTAAAATGTAATATACAATTTTTCTAAAAACACTTAGACAAACAGTTAATCTACTTTTGTAAATAAAATGTAATGTTACAAAACTTTAACGCAGTAAAATCAAATATAGAATAACTCCCACAAAGCCTGATCCACGCGATTTATAAAAATAAAGGCATTTCTTTCCCTTCCATTTTTTATCTAGTATCTTAGATACAATTTTATTAATTCAGGAAAAATCTTCGAACAATATTCCGCTTTCAAAAACGTGATTCGTTTAAATTTTACAAAATGACAAAATCTCTTTATTTATCCCATTATGCATGTAAGATTTTTTTGTCGTTGAGAGGTCTTATCTGTGATAGATGATTGGACATGTTGAGCCCGTAGGAAATAAGGAAGGAAGAAAAGTATGGTATTTGCTAAATATTATTTCAATACCGTTATATTTCTGATATTTGTATATTTATCCAATAATATTTTAGATTTTGATAATACACAGTATCAAAATTTAGTTATTCGAAGTTAAAAATTGTATAACTTTTGCTTATTTTAAAGGATTAATTAAAAAAAAATGAAATCCTTACAAAGCTTTAAACATACCTTAAAGTATAATATATAATGTTTCTAAAATATCTTAGACAAACAGTAAAACTAGTTTCGTAAAGAATATTAAAATTGACAAAACTCTATTCATAAAATAACACAATCAAGTAAAATATGGAATCACACAAAAACTGATTCACGCGAAAAATAAAAGTAAAAACATTTATTCTTTCCATTTTTTATCCACTATCTCATTACTATACAGTTTTATTAATTCAGGAAGAATTCTCGAATAATATTCTGCTTTTATAAACGTGATCCATTTAAATTTTACAAAATAACAAGATCTCCTTATTTTTTCCATTACGCATGTGAGATGCAGCCATAAGTTTTCTTTCATTGAGTGATCTTATCTATGATTGATGAGTGATTGGATAAGTCGAGCCCCTGAATATGTGAATATTTTGACCGCTAATTTATTTTCCTTTTTTATCTCATGTGCGTGAAGAAGAAAATGGAAAATCTATTACATTTTCCTACCATATGTGTTTGAAAATTATCATAAACTAAAATAATAATGCTTGTCGGTAGTCGAGATATTACTTTGGTATTATAATTTTTGTTCAAATATTATAATATATTTGAATAACGAAGTATAGTATTTGCTAAATATAATTTTGAAACTTTTAACTTTAAAAAAAAAATGATTTTTTTAAAAGTATAGGAAAAAAAAATAGTGTTTTTTTTTCACATAATGCCTGAAAAAAGAAAAAAACACTTTTAAAACGAAATTTTTTTTATCAATTATCTTTTTGTAAATACCATTGCTATTTAAAATAAACACCATATACATATAAAAATAACATACATGTGATTTTCAAAATTAAAAGTTAAATATTAGCGGTTATATGTAATATAAGAAAATTCTAAAATAGCTTAGATAAAGTGTTAATCTACTTTTGTAAATAAAATTTAACATGATAAAACTCTAATAATAAAATAACACTCTGAAATAAAATATAAAATACCTCAAAAAAAATTGATTCTCGCGAAAAATAAAAATATAAGCATTTCTCCCCCCTCCCCCCTCATTTTTCATGCACTATCTTAGATACATTTTTATTAATTCGGGAAAAATTCTCCGAACGATATTCCGTTTCCAAAAACGTGATCCATTTAAATTTTACAAAATAACAAAATCTCCTTATTTTTTCTATTGTGCGTGTGAGACAAAGCCGTAAGTTTTCTTTCATTGCGAGGTCTTATCTATGATAGATGAAATATTGGATATGTCGTCCCTGAGTATGCGAATATTATCATCGTTTTTTTTTCTGACATACTTAAAATGGGAAATGTAAAATCTGATACATTTTTCTGCCACATGTGTTTAAAATTTAGCATAACAGTAAATAATGCTTGTCAGCAGTCAAAATATTACTGTGACATTTTACTTTTTGCAAACAATTACATTTTGCTTTTTTACAAACAATTAAAAAATAGTATGTATTAAAAAAATTTTATTTTATTAAAATAGGTTGTTTTACAAAACTTTAAAAAATTTATTTTATGTTTTTAAAATATTCTATGCAAGCACTAAAACTACTTTAATAAAGAATATTTAAAACGACAAAAATTCCGTAACACTGTAAAACAAATTATGGAACAAATGACACAAAAATTGATTTACGAAAAGATAAAAATAAAAGCATTTCTTTTTCTCCATTTTTCATTCACTATCTTAGATACATTTTTATTAATTCAGGTAAAATCCTCAAATAATATTCCGTTTTCAAAAACGTGATCAATTTAAATTTTACAAAATAACAAAATCTCCTTATTTTTTCTATTGTGCGTGTGATATAAAGCCGTAAGTTTTCTTTCATTGCGAGGTCTTATCTATGATAGATGAAATATTGGATATGTTGTCCCTGAATATGCGAATATTATCATCGTATTTTTTTTCTGACAAATTTAAAATAGGAAATGGAAAATCTAATACATTTCTCTGCCACATGTGTTTAAAATTTAGCATAAAAGTAAATAATGCTTGTCAGCAGTGAAAATATTACTGTGACATTTTACTTTTTGTTCAAATATTATCATGCATTTAAATAAGAATGGAAAGTATACATTTTTCTAATTATTATTTCGACACTTTTATCTTTTAAATAAAATTAATTTTTTGAAACATTTAGAAAGACAATTTAGTATCTCAAAATTAACTTTTTGAGAGATAGTAGGATATTATCCGACCTACGATTATTGCAGATTTGCACAAGAAAAATTTTATTAAATTTTAATTTTTTCATTTTGCTGGGGGGGGGGGGGGGAAGAAGGTTCGAAAATCACTTTTTCTTATTTTGAAGATTTTTTTTTTCAAATTTACGGTGGGAGTTCAGAATTATACAAACGCATTTGCTTGTCCCTCAAAAGGGTAAGCTAATATAAAATAAAAATATTGATTAACCCCTTGAGTAAGTTTAATGATTAAAACTCGTCATGCATTTGGCCACTGCCCGTAAAGCATGGTGACGTCACTGCAACGTCGTTGTGAAGTCACATTGTGGCTTTGTGACCATCGATTGTTGATTTGATGTCACGTGACGTCGATGTGAAGTCACAGTGACTAAAATGTGAAGTCGTTATGGCCGTTTTGAGCTCTTTTGTGACGTTTCACAAAGTGGTCACAATGTGACAAATTTGTGAAAAATGTGTCACTTGTGACTAATTTGACATTAACTATGTGACGAAACTGTAACAAAAGCGACGATATTTAAATTGCGAGAAACATGTTTTTTAAAGTAAATAACATGTTTTGAAGGATATTTATAAATTTCTAAAGATTTTTAAGAAAGTCACATCTCAGTCACAATGTGACGTTACTGAGTGGTGGCATTTTGGTCACAGATGTGATGTGATCAAAGTGACTCACAGTGACGTCATTATGACGTCACTGTGACCATGCATGCTATTAGGGTGGTGTCCATTTTTATATTGAAAGACAGAAAACTGTATTCCTAAACACCTTTCAAATACGTTTGTAAGTTTTTAAAAGAAAAAATAACTTTCCAGTACCCTAATTTCCTGCGTATAATCCGCGGATCAAACAATTCTTTATGGACTCAGGAATATTATTTAGTGATTGAAGATAAATATTTCATGCGATCTAAATAGTTACATTTCTTTTTTTAAAAAAATCTGGGTCTAAAAATAATTGTTTGATCCGCGGATAATACGCAGGAAATTATGGTAACCTTCTTTTACATACCAGTGCGACTTAAAACAAACATGTTATACATATGGAAATATCATGCATGAAATTTTCAAAATTAAACATTAAATATAGGAGTTTTTAAGAATCGAGGAAATATGTACACTTCATTTATTTTAAACTATCAATTTTTAAAAATGAATGAATATTTTTCAAAGACTTAAACCTACTGTAAAACGCAACATATAGTATTTATAAAATTGCTTAGACAAACAGTTAATCTACTTTTGTAAATGAAATTTAATATGACAAAACTCTAACACTGTAAAATAAAATATAGAATAGCTTAATCAAAACTTGATCTACGAGAAAGATAAAATTAAAAGCTCTTCTTTTTTTCTTTTCTATTTTTCATCGACTATCTTAGGTACATTTTTATCAATTGAGGAAAAAATCTCCGAACAATATTCCGTTTTCAAAAACGTGATCCGTTTAAATTTTACAAAATAAGAAAATCTCTTTATTTTTTACATTATGCGTGTGAAATAAAGCCATAAGTTTTTTTTTTTTTTCATTGAGAGGTCTAATCTATGATAGATGAGTGATTGGATGTGTTGATCCCCTGAATATTAGAATGTTATCACTGCTATTTAATTTTCCTTTTTTGTGTGACGTGCGTATAGAAGTAAGAAATGATCTAGTGCATTTTTAATACCATTTGTGCCTAAAATTTGGCGTATTATAAATAGAGTTAATGGCGGAAATTGTATACAGACGAGTCTCTGTATTACGAAATCCATCGTTCCAGTACAAAATTCGTTATATAGAGAAATTCGATGTATAGAAAATGATGTTGAAAATCGTATTTAATGTGAAAAATGTGAACAAATATTATTTTTGATGTTTTTACTTAAGAATTTGAAATGTTTAAAAGTAAATATTAACCTAGCATTCTATTTCTTAATTATTTAAGCAGTTTCAAAAAAGAGAACATACATTTATTTGAAAGCTTAATGAAAATCAAATAAGTAAGACTTGCATTAATTTCAGGCGAAGAAATCTGTAATTTTTTGTCGTTTTGATTTTAAAATTGTTACGCTCTCAAAAAGAAAAAAAAAAATGCACAAATTTTAGCAAGGAATGAAAAATTGTAGTTAACATTTTCCTCCATTTTAAGGCCTCTCTTATGTGCCTCTCATTGATTCCTTTCTTATATGTGCAACAATCTAATTGATTCTGTTTTGAGAAGGATGTGGAAAGGTGTGTGGGAGGTGGGATGAGTTCGTTGGATTTAAAGAACAAGGACAGAAGTAGTATAAAAAAACTCAGCACTGAACGATAAATCAAAAATAAGTGATGGAAAATTGATTCCATATGATTTCGAAGCTTTTTTAAAACTGAATACATTAAGACCAATTTATGAAAAAATTTGTTGTATGGAGATAGATATTTCGCTATATAGAGACTGTTTTTAATGTAATCATACAAAAAGGGGGCCGTTTCTACAAAAAATTCGTTATATAAGGAATTTCGATGTATAGAGTTTCGTTATAGAGAGACTCGACTGTATTTTGCTTATTTGAAATTATCGGTTTTTAACAATGAATGCTTAACAAAGCATTAAGCATAACTTAACCATTTAACTGATAAGTACATTAAAAAAAGCCTTTGAAATATTGCATATTTCATTGCGTCTTTTATAAAATTTTTAATCTTTTATCACCGGCTTTTTAAAGCAAAAATTTTTGGGTTATTGAATCAGAAAAATGCTCGGATTAAGTTATTCTAATTTTACAATAAAAGCTTACTGGTGAGAATAGTAAATGATTTGAAATCAAATCCTGATTGACAAAAACACGTTGCCCGTACGACATACGGTAAAATCAGAGAAGTGGTTAATGTAAAATGTATAATGTTTCTAAAATCGCTTGAAAAAACAGTTAATCTACTTTAGTAAATAATAAGAAAAACGACAAACTTCTATTAATAAAATATTATTATAAAATAAAATATCGATAAACTAACACAAAAACTGACCTATGGGAAGGAGAAAAATGAAAGCATTTCTTTCCTTCCATTTTTCATCCACTAACTTAGATATATTTTTATTAATTCAGGAAAAATCCTGAACAATATTCCTTTCTCTAAAACGTGATCTGTTTAAACTTTACAAAATAAGAAAATCTCCTTATTTTTTACACTATGCGTATGAAATAAAGCCATAAGTTTTATATCAAATCTTGATTGACAAAAACACGTTGCCCGTACGACATTCAGAGAAGTGGTTAATGTAAAATGCATAATGTTTCTAAAATAGCTTGGAAAAACAGTTAATCTACTTTAGTAAATAATAGGAAAAACGACAAACTTCTATTAATAAAACTAGCTGACCCGCCCGGCGTTGCCCGGGTCCGTTATAATAATGTTAAACGAACTTGAAATTTTTATGATTTTATCTTCAACTCAAAATATGTGTTAATACACTGTTAAGAATTTGACCCTTTTGCTGCATCGTCACTCCACCGCTTTTATAGAAAATGATTACTTCAGCCTATTTTGGAGCATTGTCATAGGTCAAAAGAGATATATTCTATAAAAGCGGGGGAGTGATGATACAGCAAAAGGGTCAAATTTTTTACAGTGTACATTATATTAAATACGTGCCCCCTGACTGTGTCAAAAATTGGTTTTAAAAAAAAACTAATATTTAGCTGCAAAAATACCTAAAATGACTGCAATGGGAAACGCAGGAGGGAATATGTGTCCAACTATTTCGTGTTGATATTTATCCTTAAAATTACTGTTAAGTGACTTAACTAAATACTTTTTTCACATAGATATCCCAAGTGAAATATTCTGAATTTCAAACTAATTATATATCACTCTTAAATCTGACTATACCGCGAATGAAATCGATTCTCGATGATTCGCTAAAAGGTTAGTATATAATATTATAAATTCAGAGCCATTTTACAAAAATAGGTGTATATTTTTTATCAAACATGCGTAATGTTCATTCTATGAACAAAATCCTAACCGTAACCTAATTGTATCGGAATCATAACTTGTCTGTAACTTAGCTGTATCTTAACAGTAACCTAACTGCAAGTTAAATATAACATAAATGTAACTTGGCCGTCACCTAATCATAACCTACCCATAATCTAACCACAACCTAACCGCAACTTAACCTTAACCTAACTGTAACTTAACCTTGACCTAACTGTAACCTAACCGGAAAATAAAATAACAAAAGGGTCACCGGAACGTAATTGCAACCTAACTGTTATCTAACCGTAACCAAGTTCTAATTTAACATTTACTATAAACGAAATATTTTAACCATCTCGCGCTAAGTACTTAGTTTCACTTTCCACCGCTACGGAGCGCATTATGTTTTGTAGAACATCCGAATTTTAGGTTCGGATTGGATTCAAGTTCATGGAAATTATTTTGTCTTCTTCGGATACAGTTATGGTTGTTTGGAATATTTGTGTTCAGTTTAGATTCGGTTCAATTCAGATTTCGTGGGGGTTTTTTTTTCCCTTCAAATGGGATTTTTAAGTTCGGGTCGGGTTGTACTTATATGAAAATTATTTTACCTAGATCCAATGAGGTTATACTTCACTGAAATATTTTTGTTAGGTTCAGATTAAGTTTGGTTCAAATTTCGGGATTTTTTTTTTCTTTTTTTTACAATTTTTTTGGTTTGGAATGGGGATTATGTCCATGGAAATTATATTGTCTTGTTCGTATTTGGTTATAGTTATTTGGACTATTTTCGTCGGATTCAGATTTGGTTCGATTCAGATTTTAGGTATTTTTTTAAATTGATTTTTAAGGTTCTGGTTGGATTCATGTCCAGGGAAATTATTTTGTCTTGCTCGGATCGGGTTTTGGTTCTTTGGAATATTTTTTTCGGGTTCAGATGTCGTTCAATTCAGATTTCGGCTTTTTAATGGAATTTTTAGGTTCAGGTTGTGTTGCGCATCAACGGAAATTATTCTGCATTGTTCGAATAAGGATATGCTTCTCTGGAATATTTTTGTCAGATTCAGATTTAGTTCATTTTTTAGGTTCGGATTGGGTTCATGTTCATGGAAATTTTTTTGTCTTGTTCAGGTCCGGGTATGGTTCTGTGGAATATTTTTGTCGATTCAAATTTCAGGTATTTTTTTCAAATGGAATTTTAGGTTCCGATCGGTTTTATGTCCACGAAAATTATTTTCTCTTATTCGAATCCGGTTATGGTTCTTTCGAATATTTTGATCGGATTCAGATGTAGATTGCATAAAACTTCAAGCTTTTTTTTCAAATGGAATTTTTTAGGTTCGAGTCAGGTTTATGTTCATGGAAGTTTTTTTGTCTTGCTCTTATCAGTTTATAGTTCTTTGGAATATTTTTATCGATTTCAGGTTTCGCTCTGGTCATTTTTTGGGTTATTTCAGAGAAAAATTTTAGGTTCGGGTCGGGTTGCATATACACGAACATTATTTTTCTTTGATCGAATTGGGGTATGCTTCATTTGAATATTTTTGTGGGATTCAGATTTGATTCGGGTCAAATATCAAATCCATAGTTTTTTTTTCAAATGGAATTTTTAGGTTCGGGTCGCGTTTATGCTCATGAAATTTTTGTCTTGCTTGGATCGGAGTATAGTCTGTTTTTTTCTGGTTGGGATCGGGTTATGTGTTAATACGCCTAAATATTATGTTTTGCTACTATTCTTTTAGTGACTATTTTTTATATATAATTTATTTTGCTATTTGATAATTTATTACTGTGTATGAATCGTCTGCCTATTCGAACAATTGTACGTCAAAGAGCCATTTCATTTTTGTTTTAAAAACAAATTAAAGTCTTAATAAAATTTTAACTTAAATAAATGCATTCAAATTTAATCAATGATTTAAAAAAACTGCTAAAAAAGCCTCATATATACATATACATATATTAACTGCAACTTAGCCAACCACAAATACATTCTAATGTACGAAGTACCAACGATCTGACGTAATAGCTATGTCCAAAAATCCTAAGTTAAACTGACATTTTGCCAGTCTATGAATTTTAAAGGTCTTTGGGAAAAAAACAGTCACTTTTGAAATGTCAAAATCTCAAATTGGTTTCTTTTATAGAGTAAAAAGAAATTAATAGAGTGGAGGTATTATCTCTGGAGATGATGCTTAAGATGTAACTCTACATTAAGTCCAATTAAGTACCAACAAAAGCACCTGCTTTGACACGCCTATCAATTGGCGAAATTTTAAAATGAAGGGCCAAAATCACAGTCAAGTGAAATCCAGCCACCCCATTGGTCGTGTGGTAAGGGTGAAAATCACGAACTTGTTTCTCCATTTGAAAAAGGTGAGGGGGAAAGTATTTTTTAAGCGATTGTTACCGCCTGTTCTTATTTAAGATAAACCATCGAAATTAACTCAATTAAGATATTTTGATGCCATTTTATAAAATGAGAGTGAAAAATTTAGATTATAAATGAAAAGAGATAAGATTTACTTCAAAACTGCCGCTACGATTTTTTCTCGGAAAAAGGAGTATGACAACATTTACCCAACTGCTAAGAGATTGTTCCCTGAAAAGGACGCGGCTCAATGACCAATGAGGTGTTTGGATTTCACCGGACTGTGATTTTGGCCCTCCATTTTAAAATTTCGCTATCAATTGAAACAGGTTTAAACCTGTATTTTTTTTCTCTCGTTTTTAAAAAAAGAACTAATTTATCGCTTCACCGGTAAAAATTTATTAATTATTTTATCATATGTGTTTTAAATATCAATATAAAAAAATTATTTCAACGTTTTGCTTGAAAATATAACATTATTTTGTTAGTACATTAAAATCGTCTGCAGTCAGAAATTTATATTTTAGATTAATATTTATTACTTAAGTTTTCATACATGATTTTAAAAGAATGTTTTCATCATTATATTTTAAATATTTATTTACATGCAATTATTAAGTCATAAACATTTTTCATCTACGTTATAAAGTATTGAAAATTACATTAATGAAGGAAACTTTTAGTTATACAATTTTTAATTCGTATCAAATGTTTTCAATATCTTATTTAATTTTAATTTGATATTTAATTATTGCTAATTTTCCAATTTCCTTCATTTTAAAAGCGAATATTTATTCTAATAAATAATAATAGAACGAAGACCATTTTAAAAATTTGCTATTTCCTCTTGAAATATGCTTCAACTGTAATTCATTTCTTTCAATTCGTCTTATAATACAAAATCTCTTCCACGTCCTTTTGTTTGCCACATTAAATTTGAGCGATAAATGGTTTCATATCGCAAACCTTTTTTGAGCTTACTTCACCTCCACTTATCTTATTCCTCCATGGGTTTCTTTAATTCTGTCTCAGCTTTCTTATTACTTCTGCGAAAATTTTTACACAACCAACCAACCGTAAACAAATGAAAGAGAAAAAAATTTGGAAAAAGATGATTTTTTATGAGAGTGACCTCTTGATTTTAATTAATTACTCAGTTAATAATTGGAATTTTGAAATTCTGAAGCTCAGGTGCATCAGGAGAGATATTGGGCTACTCTCAAAAACATTTTGAGCTTTGTACGTGCTGTAGATTTTGCTAGCCATCGCAGACACACACACAGACACACACACAGACAGAGCGTTTTGTTCTTTTATTAGTATAGATATTATTATAAAATAAAATATCGATAAACTAACACAAAAACTGACCTATGAGAAGGAGAAAAATGAAAGCATTTCTTTCCTTCCATTTTTCATCCACTAACTTAGATACATTTTTATTAATTCAGGAAAAATCCTGAACAATATTCCTTTCTCTAAAACGTGATCTGTTTAAACTTTACAAAATAAGAAAATCTCCTTATTTTTTACACTATGCGTGTGAAATAAAGCCATAAGTTTTATATCAAATCTTGATTGACAAAAACACGTTGCCCGTACGACATTCAGAGAAGTGGTTAATGTAAAATGCATAATGTTTCTAAAATAGCTTGAAAAAACAGTTAATCTACTTTAGTAAATAATAGGAAAAACGACAAACTTCTATTAATAAAATATTATTATAAAATAAAATATCGATAAACTAACACAAAAACTGACCTATGGGAAGGAGAAAAATGAAAGCATTTCTTTCCTTCCATTTTTCATCCACTAACTTAGATATATTTTTATTAATTCAGGAAAAATCCTGAACAATATTCCCTTCTCTAAAACGTTATCCATTTAAATTTTACACAATAACAAAATCTCTCTATTCTTTCCAATATGCGTTGGAGATAAAGCCATAAGTTTCCTTACATTGAGAAGGCTTATCTGTGATAAGATGAGTGAATGGGTATTTTGAATGAATATGTGAATTTTTATTATCGCTATTTTACATATATTTTCTCTTTTAAGCGAGACAAGCATGTAGGAAACATGGAAATTTTTTTCGACCACTGTATCTGAATTTTTGCATAAAAGGAAATAATGCCTACTAGTAGTGAAAATTTTATTTAAATATTATCATTTTCGTTCAGATAGTATCATTTAAATTGAATAATGTAAGAATCACATTACAATATTTTATAAATCTTATTTCCATATTTTATCCCTTTAAAATATATTATTATTTTTTTTTTTAATTTTAGAGAAAGTTTAGTATTAGAAAATTTTGTTGAAATGTTGAAAAGATGTACTTTTGCATTAATTATCTTATTTTATTGAAATAAATGTGTACTTCCGCCGTTTATAAATTCATGTATTAAACGATGTTTTTAAATCTATCCAAAAAAGTATTTCATAGTAAACTTTATGCGTTAAACGAGATATTTAAAAGGATATTATGAACAAAAATGGTCAGTTTTCAATATGAATTTTAAAAAAAGCATGCAGCCGGACTACAAAAGATTAACTTATCACTGGAATCACTTATTTTACATATTAATTCAGACATCACAATGCTGAATAAATTTGAATGTACAGTAAAGCAAGTAAAGCAAGTTGTTTAGCAATTGATATATGACATTATAGATTATTTCAAATAAAAACAGATTCACTTAAAATTGTAGACAGTAAAATCTTCCAAAAGTGACCACTTTCCATTTCAATAAGAATTGGTCGCTTCGAGAGATAGTCTCTTAATGAAGGTCATGAATAAATCTCGATTTTAATTATTGAAAAAAGATTATTAAATGTTACTAATTTTTTTCTCATTAGAAAAAAAATTAAGTATCAAAACATAAGTTAATTATTACAGAGTTTAAAAAATGAATACATCGACGTTTACTTTGATTTTGCTGTTTTATTTTTTATAATTGTTCCTCTAAATCTTTTCAGAGTTAAGTAGATATACGATTTTTTTCTCATTTTTGGGACAGCACCCATATACAGACGATTTTATTACTTCATTTATTTCTTTTAGAATTTCCTAACAGAAAGAAACAGGAAAGTTTATTGGTTGCCATTACTGCACCATCAAAGTTAATTCATTGTTAACCCTTTTTGGCACACTATGCCCCCCCCCCTGGGATACCTAATTTTAAATCCAAATTTGCAACCGGTAAGAATAATATTTTAAGAAAATTTTGCTTTTTATAATTAAAGCTTAACCCCTTCGCGACGGGAGCCTTTTACGAAATTTTTAATGTTTTGTCACCGGTTTTAAGAAACAGAAATTTGTGCCTTATTGAATCGAGAAAATGCTCCGATTAAATAAGGCAAATTTTACAGTAAAATTTTACTGGTGGGAATAAACGATGATTCTTAAGCCTTTTCGGGGCACGTATACGTGTCGCTCGTCCCCAAGGGGTTAAATTACACTGGTTCTTCCAAAAAGTTGTTTTTAAATTCCAGTATCAGTCGATATTTTCTCATTTTACTAACAGAATTTGCCCGTTCCGGAAAGGGTTAAAAAGGGAGGTGCTCAAATACTAAAAAGTTAGAGGAATAATAGTAATAAAAAATTTTTAACAGTTCAGAAATTAGAAGAATAACGTGTTCTCCTGAATTATTTTTCTAATAAATCCTTCTTCAAGCTTCTTCAAGCAAAAAACAGAATTTCTTTAATTTTATTCAAAGAAATTGGTCGGTGGTGGAGTAGGGGGTGGGGGGGTCAACTGGGATGGTCACTTAATGGCGGTAAAATTAATATTAAGCCAATGAGAATGAATTTTGCTCCATGAAAAAGTGGTCGTTCAGGGAGATGGTCGCTTAGGGAGGTTTCACAGTAAATTTTTCAGTACTTGTTTCCGGCTAATATTCCATATCGAATTTAGAACTCAATCAATAAAATAATAATAATAATAAAATAACACCGATAAAAAAATAATAGAAATGCAATCAAAATATGCTCCTTAAATACTTATATAAAAGGAATCAAATAATCAGCTAAGAGTAATCAAACCATATGCGATAATTTTGACTATAAACCCCTGATATGCATTGGCCATATTTCTGGCTCTTAACCCCTGATACGAAGCTAATAAGAAAAAGCTTGTTTTAATAAATTACAAGATTTTATTTGAACGTAAAATAGGTATTTTATATTAAGACTATATATATAGATATACTTATATATAGATATAACTTGTTAATATTTTTGAAAAAAAAATCTTCCGATAATGTGTGTTTTTATTTTATTTTATTTTTTTATATCTTTTACAGAATTTTTAATTTTTTGTCACGTGATTTTCAAAACAGAAATTTTTTCATTATTTGAAAAGAAAAATCCTCTGATTAAATCATGCAAAATTTACAAGAATTATTTACTGAAGAGAAAAAGAATTTATGATTTGAAATCAAATCTGGATTGACAAAAACACGTTGCCCGTACGACGTACGGGAAAATCAGGGAAGTGGCTATTGTAAAATGTTTCTAAAATAGCTTAGAAAAGCAGTAAAAATATTTTATTAAATATTAGGAAAAACAAAAAATTCTAATAATAAAATACTATTATAAAATAAAATATGGAAAAACTAGCATTAAAACTGATCTATGGGAAAGTCTAAAACATAAACATTTCTTCCCCTCCATTTTTCCTCCGCTGTTTTAGCTATATTTTTATAAATTCAGGAAAAATCCTAAACAATATTCCGTTCTCTAAAACTTGATCCATTTAAATTTTACAAAATACAAAAATCTCTTTACTCTTTCCAATATACGTGGGAGATAATTTCACAATTTTTCATACATTGAGAAGGCTTATCTGTGATAAGATGAGTGATTGGGTATTTTGAATGAATATGTGAATTTTATCATCGCTATTTTACATATTTTTTTTCTTTTAAGCGAGACAGGCATGTAGGAAACATGGAAATTTTTTTCCACCTCTATATCTGAAATTTTGCATAAAATGAAAATAATGCCTATCAATACCGAAAATTTTCTTTAAATATTATCATTTTCGTTCTGATATTATCATTTAAATTGAATAATGTAAGATCCACATTAAAGGATTTTATAAATCTTATTTAAAGTTTAGTATTAGAAATTTTTCTTGAAATGGTGTAAAGACATGCAATAAATTATCTTACTTTATAGAAATAAATGTACTTCCGTTGTTAGTAAAATTATATATTAAACAATATTTTTTAAAGTATCCAAAAATATATTTCGTATAAAAAATTTATGCGTTAAACGTAATATTTAAAGGGATAAAATGAACAAAAAAAGATTAATTTTCAATATGAATTTAAAAAAAAACTATCTTTCTAACATGCAGCCGGATTACGAAAGTTTATAACCTGTTACTGGAAACACTTATTATACCTGTTTATTCAGAAATTTGAATGTACAGTAGAACAACTCGTTTTAGCAATTGATATATGACGTTATAGATTATTACATATGAAAACAGATTAATCCGTTTTCACCCTAAATAATATACAGTAAAATCTTTCAAAAGTGACCACGTTCTGTTCCAATAAAAGTTGGTCGCCTCAAGAGATTGTTTCTTAATGGAGGTCATGAATAAATCTCGATTTTATTTTTGAAAAAAAGGTAACAATGTTACTAAATTTTATTTTTCCTCATAAGGAAAAAAAATATAAAAAAATTTAAGCATCAAAACAAAACTTAATTACATAAGTTAATTATTGCATAGTTTAAAAATGAATACATTGACGTTTACTTTGATTTTACCGTTTTATTTTTTGTAATTTTTTTCCAAAGTCCTTTCAAAGTTCAGTAAATAATTTTTTTAATTTTTTTTTGGGACAGAACAAATAAGGACAATTTTATTACTTTATATATTTCTTTGAGAGTTTCCTAACAGACAATAGCAGGAATGTTTACGGGCCGCCATTAATTTGAAATCAGAAATGATTCATTGTTTAAAAAGGCACACAGGGGTGTTTAAATACTATAAAGTTACGGGAATAATGGTTATAAAGTAATCTAAACATAGTTCAAAAATTTGAAGAATAACGCGATCTCCTGAATTATTTTCCTAATAAAACCTTCTACAAGCGACCATCAAAAAACGGAATTTGTTTCATTTTATTCAAAGAAATTGGTCACTTGTGGAGTAAGTTCAACTGGGATAATCTCTGAATGGAGGTAAAATTAATATTACGCTTGCGGGAATGAATTCCACTCCTTGAAAACATGGTTGTTCAGGGAGATTGTCACTTAATGCAAGTGACCGCACAGGCAAGTTTCTCTGTAAATTTTTCACTACTTGTTTCCGGCTAATATTCCATATCGAGATTAGAAATTAATCAATAAATTAAAAAAAAAATAACAGATAAAACACAAATTTAATAGAAATGTAATCGAACTATGCGCCTTAAATACTTATATAAAAGGAATCAAATGATCCGCTAAATGTAGTCAAACCATTGGCGATATTTTTGGCTATTAACCCCTGATTTGCTTTGGCGATATTTCTGGTTCTTAACTCCTGATGCAAAGCTACTACGAAATTATTGGTTTTAATAAATTTCAAGATTTTATATTTAGCCACATAACTAGTCAATATTAAAATAAAAAAAGAAAAATCTTCCGGATAATGTCTGTTTTTTTTCTTCTTTTCATGGTTTTTACAGTACTTTTAATTGTTTATCATGGGACTTTTAAAACAGAAGTTTTTTTTTTCCCTAATCGAATCAGAAAAATGCTCTGATTAAATCATGCAAAATTTACAATAAATATTTATTGGTGAGAATAATAAATCATGATTTAATTCAAAACTTGATTAACAAAAACACATTGCCCATACGATGTACGGGTAAATCAGGGAAGTGGTTAATGTAAAATGTATAATGTTTCTAAAATAGCTTAGAAAAACAGTAAATATATTTTATTAAATAATAGGAAAAACAACAAATTAACAAAATATTATTATAAAAAAATGGAAAAATTTTCTATTAATAAAATATTATTATAAAATAAAACATGGAAAAACTAACACAAAAACTGGCCTATGGGAAAGAGAAAAATGAAAGCATTTCTTTCCTTTAATTTTTCATCCACTAACTTAGATATATTTCTATTAATTCAGGAAAAATCCTGAACAATATTCCCTTCTCTAAAACGTGATCCATTTAAATTTTACACACTAACAAAATCCCATACAATATACGAGTGAGTATTATAAAATAAAACATGGAAAAACTAACACAAAAACTGGTCAGTGGAAAAGAGAAAAATGAAAGAATTTCTTTTCCTCCATTTTTCATCCACTAACTTAGATACATTTTTATTAATTTAGGAAAAATCCTGAACAATATTCCCTTTTCTAAAACGTGATCCATTTAAATTTTACACAATAATAAAATCCCCTACAATATGCGTATGAGATAAAGCCATACGTTTTCTTACACTGAGAAGGCTTATCTGTGATAAGATGAGTGATGCGTATTTTGAATGAATATGTGAATTTTATTATCGTTATTTTACATTTTTTTTTCTTTTATGCCAGACAGGATGTAGGAAACATGCAATTTTTTTTTCCACCACTATATCTGAAATTTTGCATAAAATGAAATAATGCCTGCCAGTAATGAAATTTTTATTTAAATATTATCATTTTCTTTCAGATATTATCATTTAAATTGAATAATGTAAGATCCACATTAAGGCATTTTATAAATCTTATGTCCACATTAAGGCATTTTATAAATCTTATGTCCATATTTTATCCCTTTTAAATATGTTATTTTTTTCAATTTAAAGAAAGTTTAGCAATAAAAAATTTTGTTGAAATGGTGTAATAACATGTAATAAATTATCTTATTTAATAGAAATAAATGTACTTCCGTTGGTAATAAAATTATGTATTAAACAATATTTTTAAATCTATCCGAAAACATACTTCGTATAAAAAATTTATGCGTTTAACATGGTATTTAAAAGGATATGAGGTTTATTGACTGCCATTAATTCGCCATCAGAATTACATTTATTGCCTAAAAATGCACATGGGGTTTATATACTTAAAAGTTACGGAAGAAAAAAAATATCTAAACTAAGTTTAAAAGCTTGAAGAATAATTAATCTCCTGAATTATTTTTCTAAGAAAACCTTCTTACAGCAACTAGCAGAGACCAGAATTTGTTTCATTTTATTCAATGAAACTGGTCGCTCAAGGAGGAAGTGCATCTAAGATGTACTCTAAATGGAGGTAAAATTAATATTTAGCCTATGGGAATGAATTTCGTTCCATGAAAAAATGGTCATTCAAGGAGATGATACAGGGTGTCCAGCAAATAACACCCTGATTTCAAAATTAAATTTCTCAAAAACAAAGATCAATAGAAATATGCAGTAAACGGTTTGTTTATCAGGTAAGCTGTAAAAATCTTATACAAAAGTTTCGAACGGTAAATATTTTGAAAAGATTGTTTTCAGATTGCAAAGAATGCTTTGATTTGACATTTTTCTTGCTTTAGATTGCTGCCAGAGAATGTGTTTTTCGGCTTAAAGTGCCATATTTCAAAGTTTTTTAAATTAAATTTTTGAAATTTCGAAATTCTAAAAATTTACTTCGAAAAATCTTTAAAATATTATTATATCTTTAAAATCTTAAAAATATAAGCTTAAAAATTATTTCTCTGCAGGCAATCTAAAACAAGAAAAATGTCAAATCAAAGCATTCTATGCAATCAGAATGCAATTTTTTCAAAATATTCACTGTTTAAAATTTCTGTATAAGATTTTTACAGCTTACCTAATGAAAAAACCGTTTACCGCATATTACTATCGATCTTTGTTTTTGAGAAATTTAATTTTGAAATCAGGGTGTTATTTGCTGGACACCATGTATAGTAGCTTAACCTCTTGAAGGGCAGTGGGATAAAACAAATCCCACTTAATTTTAATTCCGAAATGCGACATTGGCACCAGAATTTTGAAATGAAATTTTTAATTTTATCAAGTACGTGAAGACAAGCTCTTATCTATTTTAAAATAAATTTGTTTTTTAAATTCTGGTGTCATTGTATCATTACAATATTTTAAGAATATAAGTGGTTTGCTTTTCAAAGGGTTAATGGAGATGCTCGCAGAGGAAGGTTTCACAGCAAATTGTTCAGTATTTGTTTCCGGCTAATAGTCCATATCGAAATTAGGACTTAATCTATAAATTTAAAAAAATGACACAAATAAAACACAAATTTAACAGAGATGTAATCGAACTATACGCCTTAATCCCTTTGCGACAGGAGCCTTTTTACGAAATTTTAATGTTTTGTAACCGATTTTTTAAAACAGAAATTTACGTCTTATTAAATCAAGAAAATGCTCCATTTAAACAAGGTACATTTTACAGTAAAATTTTACTAATGGACGTAAACAAGAGTTCGTAAACCTTTTTGTGGTACATTTATCTGTTTCTCGTCCCCAGGGGTTAATGGTTAAATAAACAGAATCACAACATCTGCTTAATGAAGACAAATCATTGGCGCTACTTTTGGCTGTTAACCGCTGATATGCATTGGCGATATTTTCGGCTATTAACTCCTGATACGAAACTACTATGAAAATATTGTTTTAAAAAATATCAAGATTTTATTTGAACACATCATTAGTATTTTATACTTAACCACTTAACTGATCAATATTTTGGGGGAAAACTTTCAAATAATGCCTACTTTTTCATGTTTCTTTACAGAATTTTTAATATGTTATCAAAGTTTTTTTAAAAACAGAAAGGATAGGATTAAGATCAGAGAGAAAATGCCCAGATTAAGAAATGTAAAATTTATAGTAAAAAAATTACCGCAGAGTTAAATAAATAATATTGATGTACGGGCAAATCAGGTAAACGTTTAAAAATGTTTTTTGGTGCTCTTAGTGTGCAATATAAAAAAAGGATATCAGGTAAAAAAATTTAAAAAGTTTTCAATAAAAAAAATGGTTCTGTAACCCGAGTTGTCTAAGCTGGATCGATCATGTTAAAATATAATGCATTAAATTCTAACAGACTTTTAAAAAACTGCCAAACAATAGATGTAAATATTATTAAAATTTGCTTAACTGTATTTAAAAAAACCCTCCAAAGCCGTTAAATAAAACCTTCAATAAATTCTGAAAAACTAAAAAAACTGATCCACGCAAAAGTACAAAATAAATAAACAAATAAATAAAAATATAAAAAAAAGATGCATTTGCATTTTATTTATTATCGCCTATCTTAAGTACATTTTTTATTAATTCAAGAAAACTGCCGGAACAATATTCTGTTTTCGAAAACATGATTCATTTAAATTTTACAACATAACAAAATTTCCTATTCTTTCCAGTATCCGTGGCAGATAAAGCTGTTAGTTTACTTTTATATAGAGAGCTTATCTATGATAGATGAATGATTAGATACGTTGAGTTCCTGAATATGCGAATATTATCGTCATTTTTTTTTTTTTAAATTTTAAGCAAGACATGTATGTAGAAGCAAAAGAAAAAAATAAAGATGTAAAAAAAATTTCTACCACTGTGTTTGTAATTTTACATAAAAAGAAGTAATGCATGTCGGTAGTGAAAATTTTATTTATATATTATCATTTTCGTTCAAATATTATCATTAAATTTGAATAATGGAGATATTATACTATTTCCTAAATCTTAGTTCCATATTTTATTATTTTGAGTATAAAAATATTTTGCAAATTTTAGAGAAATATTAAATTAGGCAAATTTGGTTAAAATGCTACAAAAATTGGTAAAATATTAAGTTATTTTGTGGAAATGAACGCAGTTTCATTGCCATTAAAATGATATATCTTAGAAATATGAACTGTCTAAAAACACATTTCTATGGTTACGAAATTTTACACTTAATTTGCTACAACTAAAACTTAGTTGAAATATTCGTGTTAAAATTCCGCGATTTTGAACATTAAATAAGAAAATATAACTGCAAAATTTTAGTAGAAAGAAGAAAGCGTAAAAGTTGGGAGCTATCCATTTCGTATAAAAATGACACTGAATAAATGCGATAGTTTAACCCTTTCAGGGGTGCCGTTTGCAGCCTTCGCAGCCTTTGCAGCCTTTTTGCTTTAATGGACAAGCTGTTAAAAAACACTAGTAATTTTTTAGCACAATTTCGATTTTATATTATATGTGAAAAAAATTGTTTATTTTTAAACAAATTTATTCAAAAACTGCAGTGTAAAATAATTATGTGAACATTTTTTGGAGCAGAAAAATCTTAAAAAAATTTTCAATTAAAAAAAAATGGTTCTGTTTCCGAGTTGCAAATCCTGGATTCAACAGTATCAATAAAGTTAAATATAATACATTGAATTCTAACTGACTTTCAAAAAACTATCAAACAATTTATGAAAATAGTACTAAAAGCTGTGCAACTGCATTAATAAAAAATCAGTATGGAAGAAAACCTAAATAAATTCCGAAATCTAAAAAGCTAATACGCGCAAAAGTACAAAAAGAAAAAAAAAAAAAAAAAAAAGAAGGATTTATTTTTTATTTATTATCGTCTAGCTCAGGTACATTTTTATTAATTTAAGAAAACTCCCGAAACAATATTCCATTTTCGAAAACATGATCCATTTAAATTTTATAAAATACTAACATTTCCTATTCTTTCCACTATGTGTGGCAAATAAAGCTGTAAGTTTTCTTTCATTGTGAGAGCTTATCTATGACAGATGAGTGATTGAGTATGTTGAGTCTCTGAATATGTGAATGTTATCATCGCTATTTTATCTTTTTCTTCTTCTTCTTCTTCTTCTTTTAAAAACAAGATATGCATGTAGAAAAAAAAGTTGAATTTTTTTTTTCTACCTCTGTGTCAGAAATTTTACATAAAAGGAGAAAATCCAAGTCTGTAGAAAATTTAAATATTATAATTTTCGTTCAAATATTATCATTTAATTTGAAAAATCTAGGCGACATATCATATTTAACTAAATGTTAGTTCCATGTTTTATTACTTTTGACTATAAAAAACATTTTGCAAATTTTAGAGGAAGATCAAGATAGTTAAATTTGGTTGAAATGTTATAAAAATTAGCAAAATATTGTGTTATTTTGTGGAATTGAACGTAGTTTCATTGCCATTAAAATGTTGTATTTTAGAAATAAAAACTGTCTAAAAATAATTTTGCATAGCTTCGAAATTTTACACCACTAAAATTTAAAAGAAATATCCGTGTTTTAATTTCTAGTTTCCAAACGTAATACAGTGAAACCTCTCAATAACGGACACCTCGGGAACGCAGAATTTGTCCGCTATTGAGAAAACCTCAGAAATACAAAAATCGCTAAGAAATGCTTAATATTTCATTAATTGACATTTATATGTTCTAAAATCTCTATAATACGATTAATAAGAAATTAAAATTATTTTTTAAGCAATAAAACTTAAATAAAATTGTGCACATCTTTAACTGCTGTTTATTACATTCGTATAGAAAAAAAAAAATAAAATAAAATAAAAAATCTGTTACTAAAGTTTACTTTTGTTTGCGATTACGTGTAATTTGTTTTTTAATGTGAAGTTATTGATCATTATAGAGTTCCGAGCGGGGATAGGGATTACACTTTTTATCATTAAAAACATAAAATCATATAATCTTCCGGGGGGACATAGGCATTTGAATATTTTGGGAGATGTCCCTCCTACGCAACTCCCTGAATTCAACAATGAACGGGAGGAAGAAATTTCCTCAGCCCACCCTCATATATCTGTGATCACAAAATTTGTGACACAATGCCCTGATAAATTTAGAGATATTTTTCCTTTTTTTTCTTGTTAAAAAATACTTTTTCATCCTTTATCACCGAAAATAGTGTCCGCTATTTAGAATGTCCGTTATTCAGAGGTTAAACATACAAAAAATTAGGGTTTGGGAGTGGGGATTGGAGAATTGTCCGTTAAATAGAGGTGTCCGCTATTCGGGAGTGTCCGTTATGGAGGTTTTACTGTATAAGACTTAGTTTACTATAAAATTTTAGCTAACAAAAGAAAGTGTAAAAGTTAGCAGTGCAAACGCTTAATTTTAATGGTCTAATTGTTAAATGGCAGCAATAAGTTTTTAGTAGAATTTCGATTTTATAATATATGCGAAGGAAATATGATGTATGTGATTCACTAAAATCAATAAAAATGAAATATAATGCAATAAATTCTAACAGACTTTCAAAACACTGTTAAAACAATTTATGTAAATAGTATATTAAAAGTTGTTTAACTATATTAATAAAAAATCACTGTGAAAAAAAACCTATAATAAATTCCGAAAAACTGAAACGCTTATACACAAAACAATACAAGCAAGCTAAAAATTAACAAAAAAAAAAAAAAAAAGCATTTGCAAGTCATTTTTCTTCGTCTGTCTTAGGTACATTTTTATTAATTCAAGAAAATTCCCTGAACAATATTCCATTTTCAAAAACGTGATCCATCTACATTTTATAAAATAACAAAATTTCCTATTCCTTCTAGTATACATGGTAGATAAAATTGTAAGTTTTCTTTCACTGAGAGGGCTTATCTGTGATAAATCAGTGATTGAGTATGTTAAGCCCCAGAATATGTGAATGTTATCATCTCTATTTTTTCTTTTTTTCTTTTAAGCAAGACATGTCTGTAGAAATTAAAAAAAAAAAAAAAAAAAAAAAAAACTACTTTGTGTCTGAAATTTTACATAAAAGGAAGTAATGCGTGTCGGTAGCTAAACTTTTATTTAAATTTGATCATTTTCGCTGAAATGTTATCTGTTAATTTGAATAATGTAGGAGACATATTATATAGTATTTTCAAAATCTTAGTTCAATGTTTTATTTCTTTTGAATATAAAAATATTTTGCAAATTTTAGAGGAAGATCAAGATAATTAAATTTGGTTGAAATGTTATAAAAAATAGCAAATTATTATGTTACTTTGGGGGATTGAACATAGTTTTATTGCCACTAAAATGATGTATTTCAGAAATAAAAACTGTGAAAAAAATAATTTTGCAATGTTTCGAAATGTTACACTTTATGTGCTACCACTAAAATTTAATAGCGATATTCGTGTTTCAATTCCTTGTTTTTGATCTTAAAACAAGACAATGTTTATTATAAAATTTTAGCAAATAGAAGTAAGCGTAAAGTTAGCAGTGCAAACGCTTAATTTTAATGTATGTGATTCACTAAAATCAATAAAATTCAAATATAATACAATAAGTTCTAACAGACTTTCAAAACATTGTCAAACAATTTATGTAAATATAGTATGAAAAGCTGTTTAACTACATTAATAGAAAATCTCTGTGAAATAAAACGTCAAATAAATTCCGAAAATCTAAAACGCTCAACCGCACCAAAATACAGAGAAAAAAGCATTTGCATTTCAATTTTCATCGTCTATCTATTTATTTCAAGAAAACTCAAGGAACAATATTCCAATTTCGAAAACGTGATCCATTTAAATTTTATAAAATAACAAAATTTCCTAATTTTTTCCACTATACATGGCAGATAAAGCTAGTAGTTTTCTTTCATTGAGAGGGTGTGATAGATCAGTGATTGGGTACGTTGAGCCTTTGAATATGTAAATTTTATCTTCGCTATTTTATCTTTTTTTTTCCTTTTAAGCAACACACGTCGGTAGAAAAAAAAAATGATTTTTTTTTTTTTTTACCTTGTGTCTGAAATTTTACATAAAAGGAAGTAATACGTGTCGATAGCTAAAATTTTATTTAAATTTCATCATTTTCGCTGAAATATTATCAGTTAATTTGACATATTATCAGTTAATCAGACACATAATAGTATCTTCTAAATCTTAGTATCATGTTTTATTTCTTTTGAGTATAAAATATTTTGCAAATTTCTAAAAAAGCTTAAAAGAGGAGCTCATGGATGAAATGCTATAAAAATTAGTAAAAATTTATGTTATTTTGTCGAAATGAACGCAGTTTTATTGACATTAAAATAATGCATGAATAAAAACTGTCTTAAATTGCACTTCCACAGCTGCTAAATTTTACACCTTATTTGAAAACCACTAAAATTTAACACAGATATTCTTGTTTCAACTCCGCGATTTTGCACATTAAATACGAAAATGTTTACTATGAAATTTTGGTAAAAAGAAGAAAGCGTAAAAGTTGGCAGTGCAAATGCTTAATTTTCATGCCCTAACTGCTAAATGCCACCAATAATTTTTTAGTATAATTTCCCATCTGTGATATGTAAATATAATATGAAAAGCTGTTTAAATGTATTAATAAAAATCTCCGTGAAATAAAACCTCGAACAAATTCCGAAAATCTAAATCACGCATTCCCGCCAAAATACAGAAAAAAAGCATTTGCATATCATTTATCATCTTTTTTTTTTTAATTCAAGAAAACTCAAGGAACAATATCCCATTTTCGAAAACGTGATCCGTTTAAATTTTATAAAATAAAAAAGTTTTCTATTTTTTCTATCATACATGGCAGATAAAGCTTAAGTTTTCTTTCATTGAGGGAACTTATCTGTGATAGGTGAGATCTATTATCTGTGATTGGGTATGTTGAGCCCCTGAATATGTGAATTTTATCTTCGCTATTTTTTTTTTTTTTTTTTTTTTTTTTTTTTTTTATTTATTTTTTTTTTTTTTGGCAAGACATGGCTGTAGGGAAAAAAAGAAAGAAAAAAAAATAAAAAATTTAACATCTTTGTCTAAAATTTTACATAAAAGGAGTAATGCATGTCGGTGGTGAACATTTTATTTAAATATTATCATTTTTGTAATGATATTATTATTTAATTTGAATAATGTTGTAAACAGATTATAGCATTATTTAATTCTTGGTTCTGTGTTATATATCATTTGAGTAAAAAGGTATTTTGCAATTTCTAGAAAAAGATTAAAGTAGGTTACATTTGGTTGAAATGCTAAAAAACTTAATAATAGTAAAATATTATGTTATTTTCTGGAAATAAAATTGCAGTTTCGTTGCAATTAATATGATATACGAGTATTTTAGAAATAAAAACTATTTTAAAATGCATTTCCATAGCTGCAAAATATCACATTTTTCTGTTTTTTTTTTTTTTTTTTTTTGCTTACCATTAGAATTAAATAGAGATATTCGTGTGTTAGTTCCTCTATTTTGAACATTAACACTTAGCTAATAAATATTTAAAAATAAATAATACCTATTTTTTTCATGCCTTTTACAGAAATTTTAATCTTTTATCGCCGGTTTTTTAAAACAGAAATTTTTGCCTAACTGAATAAAAAAAATTGCACAGATTAAGTAATACCAAATTTGAAATAAAAACTCACTGGTGAGAATTATAAATCATAATTGGAATCGTAGCCGTATTTCATTCGTACCCATGCATGATACGAACGAATCATGATTGATAAAAACATGTTATTCGTATGAAGACGTGCAAATCAGGGAAGCAGTGAAAAATGCTTTTTAATATTCTTAGTCCACAATTAAAATATATATGCACGAAAAAAAAATCTCAAAGAGTTTTCAATAAAAAAAGAACTTGTTTTGTAACCCGAGTTGTCCAGATTGAACTTACTAACGTGAAAAAAGATAGAATTTATTGCATTAAATCATCACAGACTTTCAAAAAATTGTCAAATAATTTATGTAAATAGTGTTAAAAGCTGTTTAATTTGAATAACAAAAAACCACTATTAAATAAAACCTTCAATAAATTCCGGCACAAAAGTGTAGAAAAAGCATTTGCACTTCATTTTTCATAGTCTATCTTAGGTACATTTTTTATTAATTCAAGAAAAATCATGGAACAATATTCCATTTTCGAAAACGTGATCCATTTAAATTTTATAAAATTACAAAATTTCGCATTCTTTCTACAATACGTGGCAGATAAAGCTGTAAGTTTTCTTCCGTTGAGAGGAGTTATCTATGATAGTTGAGTGATTGAGTACGTTGAGCCTCTGAATATGTGAATGTTATCATCGCTATTTTATCTTTTTTTTCTTTTAAGCAAAAATGGACGGAGAACAAAAAAATAGAATTTGTATTCTACCTCAGTGTCTGATATTTTACACAAAAAGAAGTAATACATGTCGGTAGTGAAAATTTTATTTAAATATTATCTTTTTAGTTCAAATATTACCATTTAATCTGAATAATGTAGGAGATATATTATACTATTATTTAAATCTTATTTCCATGTTTTATTTCTTTTGAGTATTAAAATATTTTGCAAATTTTAGACAAAGATTAAAGGAGGCAAATTTCGTTTTAATGCCATAAAAATTAATAAAATATAACATTACTTCATCGAAATGAATGCAGTTTCACTGCAATTAAAATGATGTTTTTTTTTTAGAAATGAATCTGTCTAAAAATGAATTTCCGTAGCTTCAAAATTTCACACTTTACTTGCCACCACTAAAGTTTATTAGAGATATTCGTGTTTCAGTTCGGCGATTTTGATCATTAAACACTTAACTGATTAAAAATTTTTGAAAAAACTTTCGAATAATGCCTATTTATTTTTCATGTCTTTTGCAGAGTTTTTAATCTTTTATCACACGTTTTTCGAAACAGAAATCAGATTGAATCAGAAAAAAATGCGAGGTATAATCAGTGTTGCCAGTGGGCTACTTTTTTAAAATTCAGATTTCTTGATTGTCACCGCTTTTTTAAAGCGGTAAAATTTTCTTTATTTTCGCTTTAATTAATATTCATTAAATAAGATGCATTTTACTATTTCAAAAAAGTGGTGCCATTCACGAATTTGAATTTAAAAAAAGTAGTCTACCTGGTAACACAGGGTATAATTATTTCAAAATCTGCAATAAATATTTGCCCGTACGTTCTGTGCGTACGTGGTACGGGTTAAACATGATTGGCACAAATGCACTGCCCGTATGGCATACGGGTAAATCAAGAAAACGGTGGAAAAAAAACCCTTCAATTACTGTAAAAGTTAAGTGGAAAGAAGAAAGCGTAAAAGTTGGCAGCTATGTAGTACGTAAAAAAATTACTTTGAGTAAATGCCCTTCCAGGGGCGCTGTTTGCACTCTGCAAAAGCTTAATTTTGATGTCCAAATTGTTAAATGGTACTATTAAATTTTTAGTACAATTTAGATTTTATAATGTATTTGAAGAGAAGCTTCAGTTTACTTTTAAACTTTTTTTTTTTTTTTTTTTTTGTAGCCTGCGTGTTGAAATAATTATGTAAAAAAAATGGTGCAGAAATGCCTTGTTCCTGAAAAGGTTCAGGCTTATTATACGGAAAATTAGAGTAACTTAGAGTAAACGACATAAATTTAACAACTAATTGAAAAAGTATCTGACGCGCAATTCGAACACTTGGTTTAGGCTGCCAACGCTTTTCAATCCGACAAACATTCTGTCATATTTCCTGTTATAGGATTTGCACGGGTTCTAAAATTTCTCGGTCTGAACATTTTTAAAATCAAAATATATTCTAAGAATGCCATCTCTGTATTTATATTGCTAATAACTTTTCTATTTAATTTTTTTCAATTTATATTCAGATTTTTCAATTCTTCTACTACCTGGATTTCTTGGTTCAATCCAACGATGCTCCGCCTCTTATCATAGATTAACCAATCCGAAATTATCATTTTTTAAATTTTCGTCTGTCTTTAGAAGAAGAAAGTTCTAGATACGTGAAAACATTCGACTCCCGATTTTTAATGGATTTATATGTTTTAGAAGGCCTTGAACACGATTTGATTGTTTTTAGAAAACGCCTGTTTGTGAGTCTGTCTGTCACCTTGTTACTCTCTTACTCTACGAGTCTGTATGTGAATTTTTTTTTTATGCGATCTATCTAAAGAACTAATGTGCGGAATTTCACAAAGTTTTAGATTCAGTTAGATCTTGATATAAACTGAATGTAATTAGTTTTGGTACGTTTCGCTCAATAGATGGCGCTGCTATGTTTCATTATTTATATTTTTTACAATACCTAGAATCACAATATCAAGAGCTAATGCGTGGATTTTCATAAAACTTCAGATTTTCTCAGTACTTGATATAATTTGATGTTGATTACTTTCTGGTGCAAATCGCTCAAGAAGTAGCGCTGTAATATTAATGATTATCGCAATAGCTCTACCTTAAGAACAAATGCACGAATTTTCATCAGATTTCAGATTCAGTTAATTGATGATATAGATTAATTAGAGTTGTCTAGTTTTGGTGTAAATTGCGCAATATGTGTAGCTGTTATGCAATTTTTTTAAAGATTTCTGCAGTAGCTCTATTTCAGGAACAAATGCACGAATTTTTATCAAATTTCAGATTCAGTTAATTGTTGATATAGATTAGAGTTGTCTAGTTTTGGTGTAGATTGCGCAATATGTGTAGCTGTTATGCATTTTTTTAAAGATTTCTGCAGTAGCTCTATTTCAGAAACAAATGCACGGATTTTTTATCAAACTTCAGATTCTGTCAGACGCCGATGTTATAGGATAGAAGTCGCTGTATGTTGTATAAGTTGCTGTTGTCTAGATTTTGGTGTAAATCTCCTAACCAGTGGTAATTCTATACTGCATTTTTGCGGAAATATTTTCATGCATGAGATAGAAGAAAGTTTTGGGATTGTCACATCTGACTAGTTTTTACACGTAACTGCTTCGTCTTCTATATCTGTGTGATAAAGGCAATTACCTACATTTTTAATTCTACTTTTAAAAACGTAAGTAATTGTCTGCAACCAAAAGCATGAAAATATAGATGATTGGGAGCAGAAAAGCACAATAGTAAGTCTATGAGTCAACTGCTAAAATCGGGTTTTCGGGTGTTTGCCACCAAGATGCGATTTGGCAAACTGATTGCATTTTAATATCCGAATCGCGTTTTACCGAATTCTAGACGTTATCCGTGAACACGATGAGGTAATTGTTTGTGCTGCCGCCCCCTGTTCTAATATCCTTACGTATATATATTCAATTAAAAAAGAAGAAAGTGTCCATAATTAAGTCGAGTCTCTATATAACGAAATCCATTGTTCCAGTAAAAAATTCGTTATATAGAAAAATTCGATGTATAGAAAATGATGTTAAAAATCTTATTTAATGTGTAAATTTTCAACAAATATTATTTTTGATGTTTTTAATTAAGAATTTGAAATGTTTAAAAGTAAATATTAACCTAACATTTTATTTCTTAATTATTTAAGCAGTTTCAAAAAAGAGAATAGATATTTATTTGAAAGTTTAATGAAAATCAAATAAGAAAGACTTGCATTCAGACGAAGAAATCTGTAATTTTTTGTTGTTTTGATTTTAAAATTGTTACGCTCTGAAAAAAAAAAAAAAAAAAAGCTCAAATTTTAGCATAGAATGAAAAATTGTAGTTAACATTTTCCTCCATTTGAAGGCCTCTCTTATGTGTCTTTCATTGATTCCTCTCTTATATGTGTAACAATCTAATTGACTCTGTTTTGAGAAGGATGTTGAAAGGTGTGTGGGAGGTGGGATGAATTCGTTGGACATAAAGAACAAGAAAAAAAGTAATAATAATAATAATAATTAAAAAAAAACTCAGCACTGAACGATATATTAAAAATAAGTGGTGGAAAATTGATTCCATATGATTTCGAAACTTTTTTAAAACTGAATAAATTAAGACCAATTTATGAAACAATGGAGATAGATATTTCGCTATATAGAGACTGTTTTTAATGTAATCATGTAAAAAGAGGACCGTTCCTACAAAAAATTCTTTATATAGAGAAATTCGATGTATGGAGTTTCGTTATAGTGAGACTCGACTGTATTTTCAAAAATTTACATCGTTTTCTCTCTTTTAATAACTTAACTACATTAAATATAATTTATTTTCATCCTTATTTTATTATTTTTATTAAATACTTTGCGAGTAGCACATCAATTAACTGATCGATATTTTTGAAAAAATGTCCAAATCATGCCTATTTTTTTCATGTCTTTTACAGAATTTTTAATCATTTATCACATATTTTCAAAATAGGAATTTTTGTCTAATTGAATCAGAAAAATACACGGATTAAATAATTCAAACTTTACAATAAAAATTTACTGGTGTAAGCAAGTAATAAATCATCATTAGAATACGGATGTCGTACGAGGTACGGCCAAATCATGATTGGCAAAAACACGTTGCCCGTATGACGTGCGGACAAATCATGAAAGCAGTTAATATCCCTATCATCTACCAACGAATTTCTCCTTTTTTGAGGTGCGTTCGTAATTATGTAAATACATAGCACCTATAGTTGTCGTTCAGTCCGTCCGCTTATAACAACGCAAAAACTACCCAACCGAATCGTTTGAAATTTAAAATATATAATTATTACATAAGTTTGTCGAGTCATTTAAAATTTTATGAAAATCGACTGCATAAATCAATTACAGGGACAATCAAAAGTACTCCGTTACATTACGGTCAATGGGGGGAAAAGTTTCAAATGCATTTTAATCGTCTGAATTTTAAAATACATAATTATTACATAATTTTGTCGAGTCATTTCAAATTTTATCAAAATTGGATGCATAGTTCATTTACAGAGAAAATCAAAAGTATTCCGTTACATTACGGTCAATGGGAAAAAAAGTTTTCAAATGCATTTTAATGGTGTTACACTCATTCGAACCTAATAAAATTGATATGCATCTATAAAGTACATATTATATTATATATTTTGCATAATCTGTAGTGCAAAAAACATTTGTTATTGATTTACAAGGCCACACAAAAGTATTCCATTACATAATGATATAGGGAGAACATTGTTTGGTGCACATTTTAATTGAAATTAACTATTTACAATTTTATGAGATTGATATATGAGAGTGATATTTTTTAAACTTCGTTATCGTACGAATGCATCTTATTTGCTACGCTTCACGTGCAATTTACAACTTGTTTTTATTGTTTACGCATTACTTTTTGCGTAATAAAAAGTGCAATCTATTTCATATATGATATTTTTTTTTAAACGCGGAGAGAATTAATTTTGAATATTCCATTTATGTTTACAGTAAATTCTGATTATTTAATAAATGTCATCTCTGCGAGCTTTATCGATGATTGTAGGATTTCATCAGTTAGATATTCAAAAGTCCTGTCATCATCTCCCTTCATCAATTGAGCGATAAAAACGATGTTTTGTGTCTGCGTAATCCAAGAATAAAGTTTTATTTTTATTCTAAATTGAAAATAAAAAAGTTCGACAGTGTCTGTAAACAGGTCCATTCAAAAGAGAGATAGAGCAGGTGCAAATTAACAGGGCCAGTCTCTTCAAAGATCCAAAATTAATTGAAAAAAGTCAGAAATTATTAGAACGTCTTTATGGGCCGGGCTCGGTGTATCACTTGCTCTCATACATTCTTACACAGTAAATGATTGTTACAGTGACTTGTACTAACCTTTAAATTTATACAATGAATTTAGAATCGCCCTGCATTATCAACTCTTTGTGACTGAGTGCCAGTAAATAGCCGCTCAACTTTATATACATTATTTTATTTTATTTTCTATTCTTACCAGTATATTTTAAAAGTAAAATTTTTTACATGTTATCTCTTGCACACATATTTAAAATGATATTATAAGTGTTTCTTAAAAAATACCGGTGACAACCGGATAAATCTGCGTAACAAATTTCTGTGCTTGAGAGGAGTACATCGACCGTAAAGGGTTAAAATGCACAACTAAAGAATTCTTAATACCTTGGGGGAGAACGACTCGTATACGTGACACAGAAAGTGCTCAGAGTCCTTGTTTATAACCACCACTAAAATTTTACAGTAAAATTTGCCTTTTTTAATGGAGCGTCATCTTGATTTAATAATGCACAAATTTCTGTTTTGAAAATCCGGTGACAAATCATTAAAAAATCGTGAAAGGCTCCCGTTGCGCAGTGGTTAACCACTTCCACTTTTGACTGTACATCGTACGGACAATTATTATTTTTTTTTTTGCCAATCATGATTTGTCCGTACCACATACGGGCATTCAAACTTCAATCATAATTTATCATTCTCACCAGTAAAATTTTGTTGTAAATTTTGCATTATTTAATCTGCGTATTTTTCTGATTCAACATAAAAAAATTCTGCGTCGAAAAATCGGTGATAAAATATTAAAAATTCTGTAAAAGACTTGAAAAAAGAAGTTTTTTCAAAAGTATTGATCAGTTAAGTGGATAATCTAGAGATAATTTAAAAAAAACTAGTATTACATATATTGTTTTTGTATTATATATATTTTTAAAATCCTGTGTTAAAGTGAGTATTATTCACTAATAATAATAGAACTATTGATAAATTTTAAAATGTCAATTTTTTTAATGTCTATTTTCCACTTTCCTTTTAACACGCGTGGACGCGTGGACGCGCGCATTGCCTAAAAGATCCGGAGTGCGTATGGTTTTTTACAATTACAACCACTAATTTTTTAAAAGTAATCTTCAACATATTTTATCTCAAAATTTTTAAGAATTGTCTCCGTCAAAATAAAATGACTGTTATAATTTGATTTTACTGGTGACAAAGATAAAAGAACTCGTACCCTGGGTAAGCGCGTGTTCTCCCGGGTTAAAAGACATCAATTTTTTATTTATTTCTCGAATATTGCTATTTGCAAAGGAATGAGTCAACGTTTGTATCTCATGTTTAGATTAAATTTTGATTACTCGATAAACGTTGTCTCTGGCGATATTTATCTGTGATGTCAGGTTTTCATCTGGTACTTGAAACATTCTGTCTGCGCCTCTATTGCGATCATTTGAACGATAAAAAGGCTATTTTATTTCAAAGTAATCCAACAATAAAATTTCTTTAGCCTACATTCATGATTAAGAACGAATGACCGCGATAGTATTTTTTTTTTTAGATTACTTTATTTAACTCAACCTGATTTTTAGGTGGTTTTTTATTATGTAAATACGTGGCACTTATATTCGTAGTCTAATCTGTCTGCCTGTCCGCATGTAACAGAAAAAAAAAGAAAACCCCACCAAACTGAATGGTTTGGAATTTGAAATACATATAATCTTTGCAGAAATTTGTCGACTCATGTCAAATTTTATGAAAATTAATTCAAAACTTAAAAAGATATTAATAAAATATTTTTTTATTCCATTAAATCCTTTCATGCGTGATAAATTCTGGGATATCCCATGATAGAAAATGATTTTAGGTTGCATTGTTAATGACGTCCTATTTAAGATGGAGTGCTATTAATTTCATATTACTGAGTTTACAATATTTATAATCGTAATAATTTTGTATTCATACATTTTTTCACACAGCTATTTTAAACAATAACAGCAACAGCTATTGGGAAAGATCTTTTCATTTGTAAAATTAGTTATAGCACGAACGTGCCTCATTTGTCATGTTTAATGTACAGAAGTGTTTCGTGTAAAGATGGGATTTTGTAACCAATTGTTCACTTGTTTGAACCCCTTCGCGACTGGAGCCTGTTATGAAATTTTTAAAACAGAAATTTGTGCTTTATAAAATCGAGAAAATGATCAGTTTAAATAAGGCAATTTTTAGTGTAAAAATTTACTGGTGGGGACAAAGAAGTATTCTCAAGCCTTTTTGCGGTACGTATACGTGTCGCTCGTCTCTAAGCGGTTAGTGATATGCTAGAATTATAAAAAATATGTTTACAAATATACAGGGTGGTCATAAAAAAACTTTGCCGATATATGAAGCTCTAGCAGCCAGTCCGCTCAACCGATCGAAGTGAAATTTCAGATATAGCTATTCAGAGGTATGAGCTCGAGATTCTGTGAACGGCAACAAAATGGCGCTCACGGTTACGGTTAAAGTTACAGAAACTCGAAAATTTCCAATGGCAACACCCATTTTTTTTTCATCGCAAAATGCTCAGCGCATGCGAAAACCCTAAAGAGCGTTGAAACCGCACGTGTATCGCAAGAAACGGACATGTTATCCACGCACAAAAAAACGTTCTGGGAATCCTCCCCCCACATAGAAAAAATTCGATTGGAGCGCAAGGAGGAAATTTGCATATGACACAGAGTCAGTACACTAATCTCTGATTACAATACAGATCAGAGAAATTTAAACTTTTATTTTGATTACACATTTTCCACATGGGTGCCATCACCATTAATTGCCTGTGATGACACTCATGTGGAAAATGTGTAATCAAAATAAAAGTTTTAGTTTCTCCGATCTGTATTGTTATCAGAAATTAATGTACTGACTCTGTGTCATATGCAAATTTCCTCCTTGCGCCCCAATCGAATTTTTTTTTATGGGGGGGGGGGAGGATTCGCAGAACGGCTTTTTGTGCATGCATAACATGTCCGTTTCTTGCGATACACGTACGGTTCCAACGCTCTTTAGGGTTTTCGCATGCGCTGAGCATTTTGGGATGAAAAAAATGGGTGTTGCCATTGGAATTTTTCGAGTTTCTGTAACTATAACCGTAACCGTGAGCGCCATTTTGTTGTCGTTCACAGAATCTCGAGCTCATACCTCTGAATAGCTATATCTGAAATTTCATTTCGATCGGTTGAGCGGACTGGCCGCTAGAGCTCCGTATGTCGGCAAAGTTTTTTATGACCATCCTGTATTTGCGATAAAACTGAACATTTGTATAGCATTCGAAATTAAACATAAATTAAAACAAGAAAGGAAAAATCATGCGTCAAACGTTGGTTATGAAGCACTTTCCAACACAATCAGAACACTGTAACAAAACTGCACCGTTTAAAATGTTAAAATATTACGCCTCATTTCACCATATGGAAACGTCTAGGATAACGCAAGTTAAAACCGAATTTCAACTGTTCCCATCTACCATCGGAAAATCTGAAATTTTTAGTATAAGATTTTTGTGAATGATAATAATCTAAAATACGCGGATCATATCTAACTTTAAAACCCTCGCAAGTTTGAATTTTTCACATTTAATAGCGTTTTGAGTAAAATGGCTGTAACGCACAGACATACAGACTCACGAGTGATTTTATAATAGTCACGATTATATTTTTTTTTGGTATGGAACACTGAAAGCATCTTAACCTTCCTACCCTGAATGGGTCTAATCTATTAACAATATGCATTGTCAATATGGTATCAATATGGTATCTATTAACAATATGCATTTCAAAATTTAGTTCATTTAAGAGTATATGTTCCAGTAGAAAATTCCCTCGCAGCAAATTTCTCTGATAAAGAGAATAGTATGCGAATACATTTGTGCAGCCCTGTATATAAGACAATAAATTTATGTATAAAGAGAAGTATGCAAAAAAACATTTTCAATTTAAAAGCGGGTACCGAATTTTAAACTGTACTCTCCAGCAATTATTAACCAAAATCGATTTATTTTGTCTGTTACTGTAAATTAATATAAAATGCAATGAATGCTCTATTTTAACGTGATCGTAATGAAATTCAAAGACTTATACCAGTTTCGATACATTTCAAATTGCATAATTTTATTAAAATCTAATAATTTACGATGTATGATGTGAACGAAAACAAATAAAGACGCAAAATAAATTATTTTGGTGTATTTCGGTACACTTTAAATCACATAGAATCTAATCGGAATTCCCTTATACATATATATTAATGAAATAATGAAAAATTACTACTTTTCATAAAGTGTAATAGAACGCCAGAATAAATTTTTAGGCCTTGTAGTAACATTAATTCTGCTTTATGTGATTAGAAAAATAGTTCAACTATTAACCATCAAATAAATGATTCTTAGCAACCAAATCACAGAATTATTTTTCGTTTAGACCAGGCCTATTATTTCATTGTTTTCCAGACTTCATTCCTGACATAAACCACAGCTGATTGCATCCCACAAATAAACTCATATATCCTCTGGTAAATCATACCATTGATCTGTAAGGGATTGGGAGATTTCTTTTCAACATCCATGTTCTTTATCGCATTTTTTCCCCTCTCTTTTGGGATTTTCTGTGATGAGAAAAGGGAATAAAAAAAGAAATCAAATCCAAAGAGAAAAAAAGTTTAGTGAGTAAGGTACAAGGAAAAAATACAATAATGGAATTTTTTAATGGTTTAACAAATTATATTTTAAAATTTAAAAGAAGCGTATGTAAAACAACTGTTAACGAAAAATTATGAATAAATCTAATCCAGTGTTCTTATGCATCAAGTGATTCAGGGAATTTTAGTTCTTTTAGTAACAGAAATTTCGTAAAGTACTAATGGTTATATCTAAAAATAGAATTTTTCCTATAAATTCTGGTTAAAAGGCCTCGAAATGTACGAACTCTGTAAGTATTAATGCATCATGCAAATAATATAATAAGTAAAATAATGCTTTAAGAAAATTATGAAAAAATACAAGTTTTAAAGAATAGTTGAGCGCCAGAAAATATTTTTTAGACCTTGTTGCAAATTTTAATTTACGTTGTAAGATTCTAAAAATAGTTCAACTTTTTACTTTTAATCTTAGCAACCGAATCACAGAATTATTTTTCGTTTAGACCAAACCTATTATTTCATTGCTTTTCAAACTTCATTCCTAACATAAACCACAGCTGATTGCATCCCACAAATAAACTCCTATATCCTCTGGTAAATCAAACCGTTGATTTGTAAGTGATTGGGATTTCCTTTCAACATCCATGTTCTTTATCGCATTTTTTCCCTCTCTTTTGGAATTTTCTGTGATGAGAAAGGGGAATAGAAAAAGAAATCAAATCCAAAGAGGAAAAATTATTGAGTAAGGTGTAAAAAAAAAAATACATTGAGGTTTTTTTTTTTATCCATATTTTTATGGTTTAACAAATTATATTTAAAATTTTAAAAGAAGTGTACATAAAAGCAACTGTTAACGAAAAATTATTAATAAATCTAATCCAATGTTCTTATGCATAAAGTGATTCAGGGAATTTTAGTTCTTTTTGTAACAGAAATTTCGTAAAATATGAATGTTTACATCCAAAAATAGAATTTTTTCTACAAATTCTCGTAAAAAGTCCTCGAAATGTACGCTGTCTGTAAGCATTAATGCATCATGCAAATAATATAGCAATTAAAATAATGCTTTAAGAAAATTATGAAAAAATACAGTAGTCTTAAAGAATTGTTGAACTCCAGAAATTTTTTTTAGACCTTGTTGTAAATTTTAATTTGCTTTGTGAGATTCTAATAATTGTTCAACTATTTACTTTTACCCTTAGCAACCGAATCACAAACTTATTTTTCGTTTAGACGAAACATATTATTTCATTACTTCGCAGATTTCATTCCTGACATAAACCACAGTTGATTGAATCCCACAAATAAACTTCCATATCCTCTGGTAAATCATACCGTTGTTCTGTAAGTGATTGGGAGATTTCCTTTCAACATCCATGTTCTTTATCGCATTTTTTCCGCTCTCTTTTGGGATTTTCTGTGATGAGAAAAGGGAATAAAAAAGAAATCAAATCCAAAGAGAAAAAAAGTTTAGTGAGTAAGGTACAAGGAAAAAAACAATAATGGATTTTTTTAATGGTTTAACAAATTATATTTTAAAATTTAAAAGAAGCGTATGTAAAAGCAACTGTTAACGAAAAATTATGAATAAATCTAATCCAGTGTTCTTATGCATCAAGTGATTCAGGGAATTGTACAGCTCATATTCAAAATATTAGAAAAAGTAATAAGAAAAAATTATTTGTCATTTATTTATTTTTTATACTAAGTAAATGCAATTAAATTTCTTATAAATTAAATCTGGAATGTTTAGATAAGATTTTAACATTTATAAAATATAAAATACAGCACAATAAATTAGGTATACAGCTTCCTTAAACACACCAGAATATTAGAATAAAATTTAGATTGGTTCAAAATATTAGAATATTTTATTTTACGCAACAATATTACCTTATGAATATGAAGTAAATGGTAGTTAATATTTTGTAGCATCCCCTTTAGCTTTCATAACAGCGTACAATCGATCTTGCATACTATATACAAGGTGTTTACAAACATTTCTATCAATATTAGCCCAAATAGACTTTATACGTGCCACTAACTCAGTTTTACTTGAAGGAGGATTTTCTTGAAGTTTTTTCTTCCTTATACACCATAAGTTTTCGATGGGATTAAGATTTGGTGAATTTGGTGGCCAAGGAAGTACCTTAATGTTGCGTTGGCGGAACCAATTCTTAGTTGACACCGAGGTATGCGGGGACGCTAAATCTTGTTGAAAGATGAAATCATCTTCAAATAAATCTTCTGATGATGGAATCATGTAATATTCTAAAATTTCTTGATATATCAGAGAGTTAAACTTTTCGTAGACGATGCATAACTTTCCAGGTCCTTCTGCACTCATACAACCCCAAACCATGACACTAGCAGCAAATTTTACGGAACGTTTAAGGCATTCTTTATCAAATGCTTCTTGCTTCATTCTCCAAACTCGAATACCTTGATAACCATATGAAACACAAAACATACTTTCATCACTAAATAATATATTTTTCCAATTCTCATTGCTCCATAAACGTCTTGATTTACATCAATTCAATCTTATACGCTTTTGTCTTGCAGTCATGAGAGGTTTTGTTTTCGGTACACGAGATTCAAATTTAAATTTATGGAGACGTCTTAATGTTGTCGATGTAGAAACTTCAACTCCTTCTTCTTTCCATTTTCGATGCAAGAATCGCACACTTTTAAAACGGTTTTTCTTAACTATACGCTTCAGTTTCCTGTCATCTCTAGCAGATTTTTTTGGTTTTCGGCCACCATTTCGGCGATTATTTTGAAATTTTCCAATTTTTGAATATTGTGTTAGTATTTTACTAACGCTCGATTGCGAACAATGTAAATAATTCGCTATAAAACATTGATTTTTACCGTGCCGATACAAATCAACCATACGAAGTTTAGTAGATTCAGGAATATCACTCACACGGCCCATTTTAAGACGAAAAAGAAACAAACTGCAAAAAAGAATACTGATTTTAAATAAAATAGTCTGAATTTAATCAATGATGCCACCAGTTAAGAATTGGTAATAATTAAAGGAGAATTAATGTGAAATATCCTAATATTTTGAACCACTTGAATAAATATTCTAATATTTTGACTTTTCAAAATAATTTTTTTTTGTAACTAATCTTTTCAAAAATGATATTAAATGTAAGATAACAAGTAAGTTTAATCAACCATAAGTTCTTAATAAAAATATCGTTTGCATATTTTCATTAAAAGACATTAAATTACCAAACGATATTTTCAATTTCTAAAAAAAAGGTAATTATTCTAATATTTTGAATATGAGCTGTAGTTCTTTTAGTAATAGAAATTTCGTAAAGTACTAATGGTTATATCTAAAGATAGAATTTTTAATATAAATTCTGGTAAAAACTCCTCGAAATGTACGAACTCTGTAAGCATTAATGCATCATGCAAATAATATAATAAGTAAAATAATGCTTTAAAAAATTATGAAAAAATACAAGTTTTAAAGAATAGTTGAGCGGCAGAAATTTTTTTAAACCTTATTGTAAAATTTAATATGCCTTGTAAGATTCCAAAAATAGTTCAACTATTTACTTTTACCCTTAGCAACAGAATCGCAGAATTATTTTTTGTTTAGACCAAACCTATTATTTCATTGCTTTTCTAAACTCATTCCTGTCATAAACCACAGCTGATTGCATCCCACAAATAAACTCACATATCCTCTGGTAAATCATACCATTGATCTGTAAGGGATTGGGAGATTTCTTTTCAACATCCATGTTCTTTATCGCATTTTTTTGCTCTCTTTTGGAATTTTCTGTGATGAGAAAGGGGAATAGAAAAAGAAATCAAATCCAAAGGGAAAAAAAGGGGGAGGGTATATTGCAATTTTTGGACATTGAAAACCCATAATCTCATATTTTTCGGGGGAAAGGATCAGGGTCTCATTGTTCCGGGGAGGAATGCCCCCCAGGCCATCTCATGAATTCTACACTGGAGATCAAGTTTCAGAAAGACCCCTATTATCTTTTCGAATTTGTTTTAGGATTTTTTTTCCTTGGATGATTTTACTTTCGAAACACTTTCGAAGTCTGAAAATTGAAAAATCCCCCCCCCCCCGAAAAAAAATTCCTACTGACAAAATCTAAAAAGTAATAATAATAATAATAATAATAATAATAATAATAATAATAATAATAATAATAATAAAAAAAAAAGGTTTTTTGTAAAGATTGAGCTCAGTTATCCAATGTAAGAAAAGCAAGTTGGAAATTGCACGTAAAACGTATCAAATACGGTATACTATAATGAAGTGTTGAAAACATTCATATCTTGTTGTTATAGTATACAGTACTTCGGATACAGTATAGCGGTCAAAATATTTTGTGTGCTCCTGTAAATATAGAGGAAGTAACTAGTATTAAATCTCAGCAACGTTTATCAATTTCATAAAATTTGATATAGTTTAATACAATTAAAACAAGCCTCAAACAATGTTTCTCTGTTTACCATTATGTAGTGAAATATTTTTGTAAATTGAAAAAATATATATTTTGTTTCACAGATTGTACATAATGTTTATTTTAGTTCATGCTTCATAAGTGCATATCAGTTCTATTATATCTGAAAGAGTGTAACATCATTAAAATGCATTTGAAACTTTTTTTTCTCATTGACCATAATGTAATGGAATACTTTTGAATGTGCCTTTACTTAAATTATATATCAGAGTTTCATAAAAGTTGAAATGACTTTACAAAATTATGCAGCAATTATATATTTTAAATTTCAAACGATTTGGTTGGGTGTTTTTAATCTGTTACATGCGGACAGACAGATGGACGGACAAACTGAACGATGACTATACGTGCTACGTATTTACATAATTACGAAATACCTAAAAAATCAGATCTCGGTGTAATAGTATACAATAATTCAGATACAGTATAGTAGCCGAAATCTTTTGTGTGTCCTTGTAAAAACTATCTGATTTTTATTATACAGGAAATAACTTGTAGGAGTCCTCAGCAATGTACATAAATTTCATAAATGTTAAATAGTTTAATATAATTAAAACGCGCACGAAATAATGTCTCGATATATAATTATGTAATGGGATACTTTTGTGTGGCCCTTTAAATCAGTAACAAATACTCTTCGGACCACAGATTGTACGGAATGTATATAATAGTATGTACTTCATAGATGTATATCACTTTTATTATGTTCGAAAGAGTGTAAGACCATTAAAATGCATTTGAAACTTTTTTCCCCATCGACCGTAATGTATCGGAATCCTTTTGATTGTCCCTGTATATGAACTATTCATCCGATTTTCATAAAATTTGAAATGACTCGAAAAATTATCTAATAGTTATATATTTTAAATTTCAAACGATTCGGTTGGGTAGTTTTTGAGTTATTATATGTCAGACAGACGGATGGACTGAATGACAACTATAAGTGCTACATATTTGCATAATTACGAACGCACCTAAAAAATAAAATATTGAAATATAAATGAGATATTTTTAAAAAATCTTCCATTGAATTAAACTAGAGTGTTTTTGCATGAGTGAAGTAGCCCCTTAATTAAAGCAGTGTTAGCAATTAAATGCAATTTTTAAATATTTTAATAAGCGTAAATAACTGTTGTGTTTAATATAGTTTTCGATAAAACTTTCATTTACATAATGTTATTGGATATTAATAACTAATGAAATTACTGATTTTCAGTTTACATAATTTTTGAAATTTCTAAATAATAATTATAATTTTGGGATTAAAGATTAAAGCATAAAAACATTTTATATTATTATTAGAGATTTAATTGTTTGGAAACAATCAATTTTCGAGAAATTGTGTATTTTAAAGCAGGGGCGAGGACGATGATAAGAAATTTATAAAATAATTTAAATTTTTAAAAATAATGACATTTTTATACCCAAATATCTATAATTTTAGATACATTAAAGTTGAGAGGTACTGTCTGATGGCTTGGAACCTGGCTTTTTCCAGATATCTGCCAGTGGTTGGGTATAAATAATAAATTTTTTGTTTTAAATAGATTTTCGGAGAATTTGGCTTTAATCTTTTAACTCAATAAAATTAATGCTTTCCTCTTTTCAATAAAATTCGCTCAAAATTCTGTTTTTACTTTTATTTTACTTGATTTTTTAGTGCGATTTATAGAATTTTTTTTTTCTTTTTGAGGCTTTTTTTAACATTTGTAAGCGGTTTTAGGTTTTAAATTTTGAGCCTAAATACGTAAAATGTATCCTCTCTCCTCTACGATTAAAAAAAAAAATCACACCGAAACGCAAAAATTTGCACAGAAAATCAGTATTGAATTCAGGAAGTGGCCCGGGAGGGACAGTTTCCCCCGTAGCAATAAAACGTCCCCCCTGTCGGAAAAATTGAAATTTTGCGTTTTCAATGGCCAAAAAGTACAACCACCCCGGGACTCTATAATGTCCCCACGGAGCCACTGAAATCCCTTCCGGAGAAAAGTTCAGGGGTTGGCCCGCGGGGGACATCCCCCCCGGAGCCACTGAAGTTACCTACCAGAGAAAAAGTGTCTGAATTCAACACTGCAGAAAATTCTTTACAAAAGTATGACAATGCATGGAATTCAGTTTCAATTTTTTAGCTTATTTCAGAAAAAATTATCTTTTCAATAAAGTTTTTTCGGGAATTTCTGTAATATTTTTTAAATTTTCGAGATTTTTAAATATATTTCACATTTTGTGGGCCGGACAATGTTAGACGGATCAACAATATAATATGAAATAATGTTGAAATAAATTAAAAAAATGGTAAAACTAAGAAAAACATAATGATATTCGTTATTTTAGTAAATGATTATGTAATAAAATTAATTTCATAAGAAGTTCGAAAGGTGCCGATTTTTTCAGATTCATTATTATATCTTTCCGTCAAAATGGCGATTTCCCTTGTTTGTTAGTGATCCTGTGCTGTTCAAGCAAACCCTGGTTTCTATGGCAACGGCTGCAATTCGGCTCTTGTAGCATATTCAGTGCTGCCAAGTTAAGGTGAAACGAAGTATAAGTAAGAGATAAAAATTAAAAGATAAATAATCCTTCACCTGCGAGTTGTAAAGAATTTCGAACTTGACTGGGTGTCAAGGGCACTTCGAATGGAGGTCGCAAAGAAGCGACGACACCTTATTTCGTGTCGATATTTTCTAGATACGTTTTTAATATCTCGTCTAATTACTGACAATTTTTAATGAAAATCATTGCCAACAACCTTTGGATGATTCTGCTTTGATCGGGTACCTTGAGCACCCCCCAACCCCCCTTTCCTCCAGATGAGGGCCCGCAAAGTAAAGCTTCTTTATTACTGAAAAAAAAAGCGATTTTCTCAAAAACTCTGAGATCTAGGATAATCGCTAAAGTTTTCTAATAAGTTTAAAAAACTTCTATTGATTCTAACCCTTTCATAATTTTAATTGAAGTAGATATGGATACAGAAGGGCAGTACAATGGACTACCTTTTAAAAATTCAGATTTCTTGATAGGCAACAATTTTTTGTAATAATAATATTCTTCTTGCTTTTGATTTAATTAATATGCCATTAAATAAATCGGATCTTGCCGTGGTGTCAATCAAGATATTTGACTTTTTAAAAAGTCGCCCAGTGACAACGCTGCGGAAAAAGTGGGATATCCGTTTACAATACGACGATGTTTTCGACGATGTTTCAGAAATTATAATATTTAAAATACGTGTATGTTAGATATAAGAAATATATATTTGAGCTCGTCATTACGAAACCTTTCTAATGATTCCCATACAATACATTAAAAACATATCTAACTTTATAACCCTCGCAAGTTTGAATTTTTTACATTCAATAGCGTTTTGAGTAAAATGGCTGTAACGCACAGACATACAGACTCACGAATGATTTTACAATAGTTCCGATTATATATATACAGGGTGATTCCAAATTCTCTTTGACAATAAAAGAGGGGTGATAGTACACATCAAGACAAACAATATTAAATAGGAGACCAAGGGTCCAAAACGTTTTTCTAAGGAAATAGCCGCCATTAAAGTTTAGGGACCAAAATTTCAAATAAACATAAAAAACGGAAAAATCGATCGATTGATTTGCGGTTTTCACTAAAATTATTCTTTATGTCGGCATTTTCTTGAAATTAAATTGTAAAGATAAATTTCAAAAAATGCCGATAGAGGGCGCTTTAGACTTTGGAGTAACGAACAACTATTTTTTTCCGGTATTTTTTGCATCTCATTAAATATTTTCGTAAGCTTAGACTCAAACTTAAATTTTGAGCTCAAAATCTGTAGTTGGGAGTGGTTAAATAACACAAACTGAGCTGTGTTCAGAGGGTTCAAATTTCAATTGATTATAAAAAACGGAAAAATTGGTCGATTGATTTGCGGTTTTCACTAAAACTATTCTTTCTTTAGGTATTTTCGTGAAAATAAATTATAAAGATAAATTTCAAAAAATGCCGATAGAGGGCGCTTTAGACTTTGGAGTAACAAAACACTCTTTTTTGTCGTTAATTTTTGCATCTTATTAAATGCTTTCGTAAGCTTAGACTTGAACTTAAATTTTAAGCTCAAAATCTGAATAGCTGGGAGTCGTTAAGTAGACAAACTTAGCTGTGTTCAGAGGTTTCAAATTTCAAATAATTGTAAAAAACGGAAAAAAATTGGTCGATTTGTTTGCGGTTTTTGCTAAAACTAATTTTTAAATCAGCAGTTTTCTTGATCAATCAGTGTTTTCTAGAAAATAATTTTTAAAGATAAATTTCAAAAAATGCCGATAGAGGGCATCTTAGACTTTGGAGTAGCGTACAACTATTTTTAACTGTTATTTTTTTAATCTCATTAAATGCTTTCAAATGCATAGGCTTAAATTTTGGGCTGAAATTCTGAATCGTTGGGAGTGTTTAAGTAGCGAAAAATTGAATTGTGTTCGAGGAGGAAAGAGGGTTAAACTTCAACTCCTGAACACACTTCAGTTTGCGCTTCTTAACTCCTCATAACAATTCAGGATTTGAACTCAAAATTTAAGTTTAAATCTAAGCTTCCGAGAACATTTAAAATGCTTTTGCAAGCATTTAATTAGAACCAAAAAATAATGGTTAAAATGAATTGTTGGTTACTCTTAAATTTAAGGCGCCCTCTGACGGAATTTTTTGAGATTTATCTTTAAAAATTATTTTCAAGAAGATACTGACTTAAAGAATAGTTTTATTTTAAACCGCAAACGAATCGACCAATTTTTCCATTTTCTATAATTACTTTAAATTTGAACCTCCCCCTCCCCCTTGAACACAGTTCAGTTTGTGCTACTTAACCACTCCATACCATTCAGATTTTGAGCTCAAAATTTAAGTTTAAGTCTAAGCTTTCGAAATCATTTAAAGAGATGCAAACAATTCGGCAAAAAATAGTTGTTCGTTACTCCAAAGTCTAAAGCGCCCTCTATCGGCATTTTTTGAAATTTATCTTTATAATTTATTTTCACGAAAATACCTAAATAATGAATAGTTTTAGTGAAAACCGCAAATCAATCGACCAATTTTTCCATTTTTTAAAATCATTTGAAATTTGAACCCTCTGAACACAGCTCAGTTTGTGTTACTTAACCACTCCCAACTACAGATTTTGAGCTCAAAATTTAAGTTTGAGTGTAAACTTACGAAAACATTTAATGAGATGCAAAACATACCGGCAAAAAAATAGTTGTTCGTTACTCCAAAGTCTAAAGCGCCCTCTATCGGCATTTTTTGAAATTTATCTTTATAATTTAATTTCAAAAAAATGCCGACATAAAGAATAATTTTAGTGAAAACCGCAAATCAATCGACCGATTTTTCCGTTTTTTATGTTTATTTGAAATTTTGGTCCCTAAACTTTAATGGCGGCGATTTCCTTAGGAAAACGTTTTGGACCCTTGGTCTCCTATTTAATATTGTTTGTCTTGATGTGTACTATCACCCCTCTTTTATTGTAAAAAAAATTTGGAATCACCCTGTATATTTTGGTATGGAACACTGAACGCATCTTAAAATATTCAAATGCGAAGGAGAAATTTTTAAGGAAGGGTGTCGTCGTCAACATTAGCTTAGCAGTGTCTTTTCACGACTAGCATTTTTATTTAATAAATATGAAATCATGCAAATTAGAATTTCTTTTGCAAAAAACAAACCAAAAAGTGCATGAAAATACTATTCTACGCTACTGCAGGCAGTAGGATCCCGAATCTGTAAGTTAATTTTGATAAATTTTCGTTTAAAAGTATAAAAACTTACAAATTCGAATGTGAAAGCTTCCGGATAAGGCGAATATCAGTGATTTTGCTTTGAAAGATTTTTGTATAAAAATATATAATCAGAACACACTAGGAAAAAATCCATACAAGTTGGCAGCTATAAATATATCAAATCCTTCAACATTGATATTAACTCTATAGAAAGTTATTATCACGCAGTCACGCAATGAAGGCAATGAACTAGTTTTGTAATATATGTTAGATTTTTTTTAAAATTCTCAACATTATTTATATTTAATAATATATATATTAAAGGAAAGATTGACTGGATGCAATCCTATGGGAAATATGCAAAGGTAAGGCCCGTTCCTCGAAAACTACTCGACCGATTATAGTGAATCTTAAAATTCATATTCACTGAATTATTCTCGAGATATTTGACAGTCAGCTTTTTCTGGCGACTAAAACTTTTTATTTTAAAATGATGTCAATTTTTCTGAAATTTTCCATTTTTCAGAATTTTTTTTCTGAAACTAATTATTATTATTTTTAAACTGTATACATTATAATCTTATATTTATGCTATAGCACAAACAATTATATCAAAAACGCTCGAATACGATAATGGGATTTTTTACCTGAAAAGAAAGTTTTTTCAGGAGAGACAAAAAACTTAGACACTTCTAACTTGTGTGAAGTTTAGTACAATTTTATCAAACACATGAATTAAGGTACATATACCGTATTTACTCGTGTATAGGGCGCGAGCGTGTATAAGGCGCACCCCTACTTTACAAGTAAAAATAGTGATTTCTTAAAATCTCGTATATAAGGCGCACCATAAATTTGATACGCTAATGAAAAATGACCAAATGAATTTCAGTAAAAAAAAAAAAGTCGAAACAAACATTACACCAGACCAGAAAACAAGATGCATTTTTAGCACGAAAATGCATTTTTAGACTTCGGGTTGTAAAATAATGATGGAGAATAGGAATGAGTGACGGTAAAGGGAATTGCTAATTAGCGTTTAGATAATGTCACTAGCTCTGTTGTATAAAAAACTTCAAGGAATGAAATAAATATGCAGTAATACATCATTTAAGTAACATTTTCCGAGTTTTAATATCTTCTTCGAATAATTTCTTGTTTCATATACATATCGTTCGACTGCATCCAACAGTAAAAAAATATTCCGTGTATAAGGCGCACCTAGAAGTTTTGCCCTAATTTTTGGAAAAAAGTGCATCTTATACACGAGTAAATACGGCAAACACTTGGATAAATGTTAGTTATATAACAAATGAGATAATGTTTTAATCCTTAATGCCTGAATTATTTTCTGTGTTAAAATTCCAATTTCCCACTTTCCCACCACTTTTAGAACAAGAATAACTTGTATCTTAATTTATCGAGGAACTTGTCTCCAGAAAGAAAGTATTTATTTATCCTGCTTTTTACTGGTGTGAAAAGCGCTTACTTGAATTTTTTAAAACTGTCCCAAAAGTGGGACGCTAGGCACTTATGGGTAAACCCTGATCGGTTTTTATCATATGTGTTTCGGACTAACATCTCTTACACGAATTTTATTCGGTTAGCATCACATTTTTTTTAAATAGGAAAGACTTTTATTTATACTTTGATAGCACACGCATACTACGAAATTTATTTTTTTAAATGTAATGGTGTGAGTAGAATTTAAAAATGAAAATAAATATAAAACGTTATCGTCAAACTAATGTAAATGCGCATGGCGTCCAAGTCGGTGTATTTCCTGAAATTTTTACTAGTATTTTTAAAGGGCAGAAAAAAACGGGCGTATCAATACATTCAAGAACATTCAAAGAACTTTTTAAACCAACTAGGGGGCCCCGCCCCCCTGCTCGCTATGCTCGCCAACCCCCCGCGTAATGGCTTCGCGGTTCCAAATTATTGACTACCCCTGCTTGCTGCGCTCGCCAATACCCCATGGTATGAATAAGCAGTTGCAGACCTTTCAAATGATGTGTCACACGACTGGTGTTGTAAAGAAATTAAAAATGTGCCCCCTGGGGGGCAGAGTGGGAGGCGACACAAAAGACATCCATAATATGAATAAGCAGCTGCAGACCTCTCAAATGATGTGTCACACGATTGGTGTTGTAAAGAAATTAAAAATGTGCCCCCCTTTGGGCAGAGTGGGGGGGGTGACACACAAGACATCCATAAAATGAATAAACAGTTGCAGACCTTTCAAAAGATGTGTCACACAATTTGTGTTGTAAAGAAATTACAAAATGCACCCCCTCTGAGAGCAGAGGGGTGTGGGGGGGGGGGTTACACACAAGATATCCATAATGTGAATAAGCAGTTGCAGACCTCTCAAATGATGTGTCACACAATTGGTGTTGTAAATAAATTAAAAATGTGCCCCCCGGGGGACAGAGTGGGGGATGACACACAACACATCCATAATATGAATAAGCAGTTGCAGACCTTTCAAATGATGTATCATACAACTGGTGTTGTAAAGAAATTAAAAATGTGACCCCCCCCTGGGGAGAGCAGAGTGAGGGGGTGACACACAAGACATCCATAATATGAATAAGCAGTTGCAGACCTTTCAAATCTTGTGTAACACGACTGGTGTTGTAAAGAAATTAAAAATGTGTCCCCCCTGGGGAGCAGAATGGGGGATAACACACAAGACATCCATTATATGAATAAGCAGTTGCAAACCTCTCAAATGATGTATCAAACGACTGGTGTTGTAAAGAAATTAAAAATTTGGCGAAATATTACAGTTATCGCCAAGTTGGCGTCACTTTTCACAACTAATTTTGGTCGCCAAATTTGGCGATATATCGCCAAGTTGGCGACAAACTTGGCGATTGTTGGCGATGGTAACCTTTCCTCTCTTTATGGTAACCCATACGGCGATGCATAGACGGAGTCCTTTCCTGATTGGTCTATTCGACTCATGGAAGGAGTGGACAACCCGGATTCGTTAGTTCCGGAAATCTTCCACATCAGCATCATTCCAGGAGTCATTCCTTTTAAGGCTAGTTTTTTTTTACTATAGAAGGATAAAAAAATCAGTTTTCCTCAAAAAAAAAAAAAAAAAAAAAAAAAAAAAAAAAAAAAAAAAACTCATGTCTCCTCTTAAGATTAGAATGGCCGAAAGTTTTACTTAAGTTTTATAAAATATCAGAAACCAGTATTTTTATTAAAGCTATTTGACACAGTCATTTATTTTAACTGTTTGATGGGCAAAGACTAGCGTCTAGCGACAGCAGGATTCCTAATGGTAGAACTTAGAGCGAAATCCTCGAAACTTGAAATATCCCTAAAGAGGGATTTTTTCCTCTTTCTTCAAATGTGTAGGGAAATCCACAGTCTGTGGGGGAAATCATCGTTAGTGGCGCCTGGCATGGCTTTTTGAAAATGAGATAACTCGCTTTTCGTTAGAATATTGTGTTTATACGATTGTTGTCTTTACTGTTTGAATACCAGAATATAATAATTCTTACATAAATTCAAGAATTACTTAAATTAAGAACAATATTAACATTATTATTAATTTAAATGTCTTTGATAATTAATTTCTTCCTTATCTGCCACGATAGTCAAAATGATATTTTAAATAACTATCAATATTAACGCTATAAATAATTTAAATGTATTTGATAATTTATTTTACAATTTATAATTTATTTTATTTTTATCTGCCACAATATTCAATATAATGCAATGTTTTGATTAACTATAACTTTAGTCTGTTAACAGATGGCAGCACAATACAAAAGTCTAAAAAAGCAAATTATCCCTCTTTAGGGATAAATTCTAAGAGCAAAGATCGGCAGATTTTTTTCTAAGTCCTACCATTAGGAATCCTGCTGTCGCTAGACGCTAGTTGGGCAAAGTGCTTCTTTTAAGAAAATTCTGAAGTGACTGAATAATACCAGAATTTAACACCAAGTTTGTTTAGAAAAAAGCAAATGCGTGTCTTTACGTACTGCATAAATTGAAAATTTCCATTACATATTTCTGATGTCAGTGTGCTATTTAACAATTAAAATTAAGTGGGATGTATTTTACCCACTTAATTTTACATCCGCCATAATTTTATATTATTTTAATTAATTTTAATTAATTTTAATTTTAATTTATTTAATTTTATATCGCGCCAGCCAAAGTTAAGGGGCCACTCACGTGCGAGCGCTTGATGTGGGGTGATGTCCAATAGCCAGTCATGCACTGGCGCGGGAAAATATTTCACTGATTCTTTGTTATAAAAAGTAAATCGGCTTCTGGGAAAAACCCACTTCTACAGTGCGGCATTAACTATCATCACATCTTCACGTAAGTGGCAGCAAACGTGTTAAACAGAAATTTTCAATTCGAACCGAAATGTGTATTTGTATAATCTAACCGCTATGACCTTTCTAGCATTAAATTTCTTTTAAATGCAAGACATGTTTTTGGTTCATTAAAAAAATATATTAGCCACGAAAGAGTTAGACTGAATTAACATTCTATGAAAATTAAGTGTAAAATATTTTTTTTTTTACTATACATAAAAAAGTATTGAGATAACAACTTTCTTATTTTAAGCCTGAAAGCTGAAACGTGGATAAAGAAACAGAGTGACTTTTTCTATTAAATATCATATAAAAAACACATTAGTAACTTACATAATCCCTCATCATATTTTAAAATGCTACAAAAATAATCTTTGCTTTCAAGAGAAAAACTTTTTTTTTTTAGTTAAAGAAAGTAACATTTGAAAAGCATATGTGTTTGTCATTTTTGACTAAAGATGTCTTTTTTTATGCTGTTTTACAGAAAGAATAATCGGTTTTATTTTTTTTTCTTTACGATGTCCAGTATTAAAATACGTCAAATTTATAAATTTAATTGTTTCTATTACATTTTCAGAATGATTTATCAATTTTAATTAATTCATAATTACAATCAACTTTCGTTAACGTATATTTGCTCCCATCAATAGTCATAACAATTCCACCGAAATCCTTATAAGAATTTCTTTAATAATGATGCGAAATATAGGGCTTTTTCAAATAAATAAAATAAAATAGAGTTTATTGAAGGAAGTATGAAGCTCATTGTTTGAATTCTGTAATTGGTATATTGCATTAGTTCACAATATAAAATAAGCTTCAAATGTTTCCTCTCGGAAAATGGGAAATTATATGTAATTACAGATTTATTTATTTATTTATTAGAAGATGGCGGTGATTTTTTACATGGAGTCAACAGTTTCTGATTATCGCCGATGCTCTTTGAACTTTTTATGTTATTATAAACATTCCTTGCTTAGCATCAACTATAAATGTAATTTTTTCCCCTTATATTACAAACTTACTAATTACTACAACTTTTCAAAACATTTTCTTGACACATTAATTTATTAGTTATGAGCCAATAGTATTTCGACTTCTGGAATTTTATGAAATTCTATCACATTTGTTTTAAGAATTTCTTTAATAATAGTACGAAAGATAAGGCTTTATTAAATAAATAAAATAAAATAAAACAGATTTTATCGAATGAAGCATGAAGTTAGGAGAAAAATCGTTGCCAAAATTGTATAATTATTATATTCAGGGCGTGACAAAAGTTGAATATTCTTAGTCGCCAGGTAAAATTCTTAAGAGCTAACTCGAAAAACTATTTATTTGGCATTAACTGTCTATATGATAGATCTCTTATCAAATTTAAAATGATGAATCATGAATTTGCAATTACCAAAAATATAATGTTTCACGTTTCCAATAGAACCACAATCACAACGATCCAAAGGTCCTTTAACTATTTTAAATAAGAAGAATGGAAATCTTCCGTAACCTGTTAGGTAAAACTGTACCACTTCTTTGTGCAAAGAAAATCTAAATAATTTTTATTAAAAACTGCATACGTATCTCTTCCAACTGTAGCGACTACCATTTTGCACTAAATGCGTTTTTTATATATAAGGCATTTACTGCAAAATGGAACATGGAACACTGGCAACTTATAATCGTATTCTTATATTTTTGAGTGATATCTTTCATTTTCAGTAATACGTTGACTCCGCCTCGAAAAACAAACCAATCCGGCGTCTAATTGAATAAATGAATTGCCAAGTAAGAACTAATGATGGAAAAGTACAATGAACAGGAATGGCTGAAAACCAGACAGCGAAAAATTAATAGAGTCAGGCCCTGATTACAGCCCAAAATTGAAAAGTTCTAATATTTTAATTCCTTTTCAGATTAGTAACTCACACACACAAACATATATACATTAATGTATTACATGTATTAAAGTACTTTAAAAAAATGCCTTCCATTACAAATTAATTTTACATGTTTTGTTTCAAATACATGTTCACAATTCTTCAGTTTGTCATCTGTTGTTTTAAATGTATGTCTATTTTATATATTGAATTTGTTTGTATGCACAACTTAAAATATTAATATTTTAAACTATTCCAAAAGCGTAATTTTTTTTCCAAGCACTTTCGTCGTTCCAAGCCCAAGCTCGCACTCTGATTGATTGTTGCTCTCGGCACTGTTTTCATGTAACTTGGCGATAATCATACTTGGGGTAGCGATAGATGCTTCTGTCGAGGAGTTTGATTTCCTTCCGAACCGAGTATAAAGTAACTTTTCCCGTTTATTAATAAGTAAAGCATTAGCCATTTTATAAAATAACACAAGATAATAATATACAAGAGCACAAAATGAAGGAATAATAAGAATGAGTAGGTTAGGTTTTAGGTTTACTCGTTCACTTACGAACGAAGTATTTTTAGTAAAGTATGGTTATCGCCAAGTTACGTGAAAACAGTGCCGAGAGCAACAACCAATCAGAGTGCGAGTTTGGGCTTGGAACGAAGAAGGTGCTTGGAAAAAAAAAATTTCGCATTCCAGAATTAAAAGAACTATTTTGAAAATCGATATTTTATGTTAAACATAATACATGCTGAATTCATCCTTTTTATCCACTTTATATTTTTATACTAATACTATACAAAATCCTTTTTGCATTTTATTGTGTTATATCTTTGTGTATATACATAAGCGAGCATCAAAAAATTAATAATGATCTACATATAAATGTGAACTCAATTGAGCCTTTGTTTGGAATAATAATTTGTAGTATTGATGAGGTTCCGGGTATCTGAAATTTAGAAAATTCTTTTAAAGGAGGCCTCCAAAAATATCATTTTGCCTCCTATAGCTTCAAAGGCTGATCGGGCACTCAATAGAGTCACCCGTGGACAGCAAAAATGAAGGGAGCGTCAAGGCTTCTTCTGCCTCCATTAAAGGACAATTCAGGGGACAATGGACCTTTATATGAGCAAAAATGTCTATATCAAAATCATCGCAAAAAAGGTCTATTTTTGATGTCTAGAACTAAAGACAGATTTTTCTTATTAAAATATCTTTTATGGAGGTTTTAAGAAATAAATAATTAAGGTAAATGCATATATATACTTTAAATCTGTTTTGCTCGAAATTAATTTTTCAGTGTTTTTAGACTTTGGAAATGCTTCTTACGACGTAATTTCTGATCAATATTTATGATATTGATAGGGAAGTACCCGGATATTGTTTAGAAAGAAATTGTGTAAGTTTGTAAAATTCGTCTTTATTAAGATAGTCAAATTTGATTTTTTTCTTATTAAAAGGCAAAATTTTGATGAAAATCTATATGGAATTTAGAAAAAAAAATCTGTAAAATAATAACTATTCAAGAGATTTAAAAAATCTTACACAAATTTGTTTATAATGGAGTTTTAAGAGATAAAAATGCAAAAGCAAGAAAATATCTCAAAACTTAAGACGCGAGAACCATTTTAAAATTTCGTTTAAAAATTAAAAAAATTAAAAAAAAAATAAAAAAGATTGGAAATTTTTTTAATGTGTTCTATATGAAAACCGTCTCCTTAAGGTGTGGACATACATAACCACTACTTGCGGTCAGAAGTCAGCGTGTCTTATGTATAATGACTTTTCCATGTCAAGGACGGGGAACTTTTTCGTCAAGGAGGGTTGAGATTCTTATCTCCAGAACATTAAAATCTCTCCCTTTTTCTATCGTCAATAAACTGCAGAAGGGAGGAGAAGAAAGGATTTCATAAAATTAAGTTGAAATTGGTCAAAATAACGTGTGTTCGAAGCCTTATTGTTTCCTGTTTAACCCTTAACCCGGGAGAACGCGCGCTTACCCAGGGTATGAATGGTTTTAACTTTATCACCAATAAAATCAAATTAAAACAGTCACTTTATTTAAACGGAGACAATTCTTGCGAATTTTGCGATAAAATAAATTGAAGATTTCTTTTAAAAAATTAGTGGTTGCAATTGTAAAAACCACACGCACTCCGGGTCTTTTAGGAGCTGCGCGCGTCCTCCCGGATTAAATGCGTAGGATAGAACGCGTTCCAAAAAATGCGCAATTCAAAGAATCAGAATTCATACCAGAAAAATCTAAATAGTAAAGTTTTCTTTAATTACGAATGGTCTCTCATTCAGTAAAGTGAAAATTGCTCTTTTAAATTTCTGGTGAGAATACGGAATATGTGAATAAAACACCCCAATAAATCGGGAACACTTATGGTATCGAAAATGAACAATATGCATTTAAGGCCCTTTCCGGCACGGACAAATTCTGTAAGTAAAATGAGAAATTATCGACTGTCACCAGAATTTACAAACGACTTTTTTAGAAATTAAGACTTCCTTAATTTAAGGTTTCATTGTAAAAGTAAAAATTTATTAAAATAATATTGTTGCCGTTGGCAAGTTTGGAATTAAAATTAGGTATCCAGAACTGGGCACACTGAGCCAAAGGGTTAGAGTGCCGGTATAATATATTTTATTCCACTGATAAAAATTCGTGCTATTAAAAATAAATATTTTAGCACATGGATTTTTTTTTTTTTTTTTTTTTTTTTTGTTAAAGAAAAAAAAAAAAAAAAAATAAGTAGATAAAATAGTTACTCGCCAAGAGGAATTTTTAGTATCCCGGGTATATTTATTTCCTTGATTGGCAATCTGAAAAAAGCTTCGAATTTTCTTCTCTTGGAATATTGCCAATTATATTTTAAACAGAAAAAAAATTGTTACTAAATGATAATTGATGTTTTTTTTTCTTTTTTTTTTTTACATCGGATCAACAATTTCTGATTACCAGCGAAATTTTTTGAAACTTTTTTTATAATTACAAACTTTCCTAAACTAGCAATAATTATAAAATATATTTTTTTCCATATACTACACTTTACTAATTCCTGCTACCTTTCAAAACATTTTCTTGACATGTTGATTTGTTAGTTATCAGCCGAAAGCACACTTCTGGTATTTTATCAAATTTTATTGCATCTCTTATAAAAGTTCCTATAAGAACTCGAAAGCAGGGCTTTAACAAATAAGTAAAATAAAATAGAGTTTATTGAATGAAATATAAAGCTCGGAAAAAAGTCGATGTCTACTGTATGAGAGGTAAATAATTGACAATATAAAAAAACTTCGAAATTCTCTCGGAAAACGGGGAACTACATCTAATAACAGATTTTTTTTTTCTTTTTGTCACAAGATGGCGACTGATTTTTTACATCAAATCAATAATTTCTGGTTATCACATAGTTGCCAACTCTTCCAATTTTTTGGCTCGAAAAAATTTAACAGAAATTTTTGACTTATTGAATCGGCCAAATAAGGCTTTTTGAAATGGCAAAATTTTCCATAAAATTTTTCTAGGCCAAAAAAGCAGAAGATGTTGGCAGCTATGGTATCATCGAAGATCTTTTCAGCTTTTTTATAATGATAAAGATTCCTGACTTATCATCAACTATAAAATGTAATTTTTTTTTCATACACAGTAAGCTTACTAATTTTGGTACCTCTAGGTTACCCCGTCGACCAAAAAATTACCGCCAAACTATAAGATTAAATGCCAATAATGGATTATCATGAATGTCACATTCAATGACATTAAATACGATTCACGTGTTTAAAATGTCATTAAGTGATTATTATTTCGACTTTTTTTTTATATTTTACTAATTGTTTATTTTTTCATTATTTAAAATAAAAATTATGTCACTATGTATAATTTGGCTATTAGTTTGGCGATTTATATAATTTGGCAAATTTGGTCGACGGGATAACAGAGTAGTACCCTAATTTTTATAACCTTTCAAAACATTTTCCTGACATATTTATTTGTTAGTTATGATCCGATATCATTTCAAATTTTGGTATTTTATCAAATTCTATTGTATTTCTTATAAGAGTTTTTACTTTAACAACAATTCGAAAGAAGTTTCTTTATTAAATGAATAAAATAAAAGAGAGCTTATTGAATGAATTGTGAAACTCGGGAAAAAAATCGCTATCATAATTTTATAAGTGGTATATTGCATTAGTTGACAATAATGAAAAAAGAATCGAATTTCTCCTCTAGGAAAATAGAGAATTATATTATTATTATTATTATTATTATTGTCACAAGATGACGGCTGATTTTTTTCATCAGATCATCAGTTTCTGGTTATTACCGAAGCTCCTTGAAGCTTTTATATAATTATAAATATTCTTAAACTAGCAACAACTATTAAATGAAATTTCTTTCCATATACTACACCGTATTATTTCCTACTACCTTTCAGAATATTTTCTCGACATGTTGATTTGTTAGTTATAAGCCGATAGCATTTCAACTGCTGGGATTTTATCAAAATATATTGCATTTCTTATAAGAGTTCCTCTAATAATAGTGCGAAAGACAGGGTCTTATGAAATAAATAAAATAAAACAGATTTTATTGAATGAAACATAAAGCATAGAATAAAAATTGCTGTCGCAATTTTATAAGTGGTATATTGCACTAGTTGACAAAAGAAAAAAGCTTCGAATTTCTTTTCTCAGAAAATGGGGATTTATATCTAACAGTAGAAGAAAACATTGTTTGCATGTATCAAAAACTAAAAATCAGTGTAAAGTTTATGTGTTTTTTAACAAAATAATATAAAATTGTTGACGAAACCTTTTTAGAGAGTGATGTCTTGCGGGAACAATTTCTAACAATGAAAAGCGGAACTTGTTCCTGTCATGTAAAATACATGTTCTAGATCTAGATTGTAAAAAAGGATTGCACGAAATCTGTCACATTTAAATCGGAAAATTAGTGCTTTTTAAAAATAAACTTCTGTGCTAGCATAAGAATTTAAAAAGCATTTAAAATTTTAAAACTTTTAACACTATATTTTATATGTTGCTGATTATCTCGAAAATATAAAGGTTACAATAGTTGTGACAGAAATAAAAAAAAACTATAATCTTTGTAACCTACCTAATAAAACTTTGTACACTACCTTATGTAAGATAAAATTTCTTCGAATTAGATGCATCGGCATTGCCAAATTCGACAAAAGAATTCAGAAGGGTAATAGTAGGCATCAACAGGATAAGAATTCTCCTTAGCATATGAGTTTGCCAACCACGTATTTAGTCAAAAATACAGGATTGTATAACCTAACAAGGAAGGTCTCCATACGGGCATACTCCGAAAAATCTGAAAAAAATTACAGAATGTTCTTCTCATGAGGATATATACGTTTATAAAAAAAATTTCGGCGGAACCTCCGTTTCCTGTCCGTAAAAAAAATGATGAAAATTTCGTTATTTGGAGATTTATCATCGTTTTGCGATGAAAAACAATTTCAAAAAATGTATGTTCATTTTTTTATGTCAAATGCATTTTAAAGGGAAAGAGTTTCATGTTCAACGTGTTTAGATAAATTAAATATCTTTGTCAGTTTTAGTTTTTTTTAAGTATAATTTCGTTATAGTGATATTTATATGTATTTAATCCAAATTTAACCATTAAAATTTGAGATTTGAAACGAAATTCAAATTTAAATTAATTAAAATTGTTTCAAGTTCAAAGTCCAGTTGAGTATTGTCATTTCGATTTTGTTGCTATGGAAACATCTAGTTTTTATTTTTGAATACGTTAAATGTATGAAAATAATTTTACTGAATAAGAATTTCTTATATATGAAAATATTTTTCCGAGAGATAAATTAAATAACTACAGCAGCAAATAATATATACACATGCGATTTAATGTATATATATATATAAAATATTTTAAACTCTCTCATTGTTTATGTTTAAAATCATCAAACACCATTTACAAGGATTATAAAAATCCAAAAGTTTTCAGCTGCATTAAAATCGTTTTTTTTTGTCGGGGAAAACGGCTGCTCGCCAAATCGTGTGACACTTTTGTCTTTTAAGCCAAATATTCGAAAGTATTTTATTTTTTCACACGTTTTCTTATCTAACTCCGCCGCTAATTTTCACTGATCCTTTATTACATACATGAGTAGCTTAATTAGTATTTTTTTCAAAAAAATCTGAATATGCCCAGTATGAAGACCTTCCTTGTAAGACAATTTGGATTGACGGTAATAACTTTTGGAATACAGAAGAATATGGTGTGTCTTAAAGTAAGTTCGATAACTTCTGTAAAAATATATTTATGGCAGATATAGGGATCTACGGGATAATCAGAGTGGTGATAACCCCAAGTGCTCTGAAATCGGTAATTTTTAAAAGTTCTGTTTTTATTTAACCAGAAAACTTTCTGCTATGAATCATTTAGAAGAAAGCCTTACAATATGACTGGTTTTTCGCACCCACCCTTGTTACGCCACTGATAAGTAGAAGACTATGTTTGTGTGTTTATGACGTCCAATTGTCTACTCTTGGGATATAGGCTCTAAAGAGGAGGTGCCCTCCGTGAGGATCTTTCTAATGTAATATAACCCATATTTTGGCAAGGAAATCCAAGGTTCAAAGAAAACCACTGAAAACTCCGAACAATTAAGCCGGCAGACGCGATTGAGTTCGGACCAGCCATCTACCAGTTTCGGAGGCAGAACCTCTCGGCCCTGCTGGGGCGATAAGTACAAGGATCTAAATTCCTTCAAAGTAGAATCCTTCCGTGTCGAAACAGCAGCACCAGCATTTTTATTTTTTGTTGGATGCATTCTGAAAGGTGTCGACTGGGATATTCTTTAAGCACCTCGCCATCGCGTCTTTTACGGATCCCTAAATCCCGAAATGACCTTCAGTTCCTTAAGGATCGTCAAGAACAAGAAGTCCGGTGATTTAAGGCCCAAACACATTTGACCACTTCTTGAAATTCGCTGTCGGCTCGTTTGTTGTGGCGACGCGGTGTTTTTGATCTTAATGAGTTTTGCAAGAAAAGGACGGTTGTCCGACAAAAGAAAAATCTTTCCCTCAAGTAGGGTGGATAAATATCTCCCGATTCTTTTGTTAATTCCCCTCGTTTCTATTATGAAAAAACTGAAAATGGATCCTACAAAAGACTTCTCCACTTTTTTAAAGAATTCGGTTGAAGGGGAGTATTGCAATCTAAACTTAAAGTCGGAGCTGTGCAGCGGTTGGCTCAATGGTGTCACACCGCACCACTGAGCTCGACACTAACACGGAGGGCTAACTCCCTATTCTGATACATTGAATCCAGCGGTCTGCCCATGAATACAATGCCAAAGATTTTCCGGCGAAATCCCATATGATAGTATGGGGTAAATATTTTCAAACTGAATTTTCTTTTTAAATTAAGACGAAATTGCTACAATTTTCACTGATATGCATTCTTTTATCAAAAATCTATTGATTTTACTAAAATTCATCTGAAATTTTTAATTTATATTAGTTAAAAAAGGAAATGTTAGTTAAACTCCACAAAAAATAAACAAACATTTGTTAAATATTGCCCATAAAAATATTAAAAAGGTATAGAAATAACCAAAAATAATAAAAAGTTTGAGAAAAAGCTTCAAAAAATGCTTGTAATGTTAAGAAAAATAGAGGACTCATTACTGCGCGCATTGAAAAGTGTGATGCGGTCCCAGCAAAAAGTGGTTTGGCTGGATCGCTGAGTAGGCTCTCCGTATTATATATTAGGGTGGTGCGAAAAAACAAAAGTTTTTATTTCCGAATCGCTATAGTGCGGAAAAGTTGCGATTGGTAAATACAAGAAAAACAAAAAAATAATTTTTCAAATCGGACTATATCTTCCGATCGCGCAAACCACCTAAAAATTTAAAAAAAATTGAAAATTTCCGATTTTTTCAGAATTTTTTAAAAAATATTACATATGCATATATTTTATCACTATGGTGAAAAATATTTGCATATTTTACTGTTTAATAATAATAAAAAATAAATTGCGTTTAGAGAATATCTTCCGATCGCTTAAGCTCATTAAAAATCGGGGGAAAATTCAATTTTCAGTGATTTTGATGTATTAAGAAAATAATCAAATAAGTTCAATTTGCGGTCTCATGTTAAAATTTAAATGTAAATTAATACTGTTGATCACATTTGGCCATTTTTGAACAACCGAAATCTTACCATGACGAGATCGCTGCAGCGCGAAAAGGTTTAGTAGTTTGCGCAACTCCTGTTAGCCACGTTGTGAAACAGCGCTGAACTCGCCCTACGTGTACCATCGCTCCCCAACCTCGTCCACTTGTACAGTGCGCCATTTCGTATCAGTGAGCCCGTAATCGAATTTCGTTTCTTTATTAGTTGTATTGTGTTATTTTAATTACACAAACAAGTGACGTGGATACGGATATGCATGTGTCGTTGACCAAGAAAATTACTAGACAATCTTTTCATTGTCCTATATTCGGTCATTCAAGAGATTTTCTACCAAATATTCTACCAACACATGAATATAGCGCTTGTATACCTAGGAACTATATATCTAAGCCTATATACCTAAGACACTATAGAACACCTTTTAAATGAATTTAAATGCTTGTAGAATTGTTAAAAACACTTCTGGACTTCTTCAATAAATGCGTCCATATAATACGCATTGATATGTAGAATGATACATGTTTGAAGATGTTTTATAGTAATCCTAAACAGATATGATATCCCTCGTGATATTTGTCTCAGAACTGAGGAGAATAGATAAAGTATCGTCCTTTCTTCCATCAAAATATATGCCATGTGGTTCTTCTGAATCCATTTGACTTTGACGTAATTTTTTTCTAGTGCGGCTGATTTCCATTTTTATTTTGTATCAATCAATAACTTGAGAAGCATCTGTTTTAGTTATTACAGCAATATCTTCTAGCACACTTAACACTATAGCAGCGTCTGCAGCGTCAAATACACCATTGCGATCGCAATGTAACGATGTAGATTGTAACTCCACATTCATTTGCCATGGTAATTTCTTCTACTTAAATCTGATAGGCTGTATCGGTCATGGTAATGAGATTTTACATACACCTACTTTAGCATTAAAACTCTCCTGTATTTCATCTAAATGCTCAAGATCTTTCATTTCCGCTTCAAAAGATTTGGAAGGTTACCTTTTCAATGTATAGTTTCGTCGTCCAAATCTTGTATTCAGTTTTTTCCTCTTTTTGATTTATAGTACCAATTTTTCCCGTTCCGTACTTTCTCTGGAGGTAGATAAATTTATGCTCAATGACTAGAATTTTATTGTGTGTTTCAGACGTACAATAAGTCTCAATCGGACGCTTCCTAAGGTCTGGAGACACTTTACAGGCGCAATTTTAATACATTACGTATTTCCAGGCTGTAATATCACACAGTTAAGCTCGTTGTTTTTTAATTTCATCAACCTTTTATATAAAATCTGGCTTTTCCTTGTCTAGAATATAAGATTTCGTTAGTTTATAATACTTATCGTAGTAGGCAATATCTAAATGATTCTATACTCATAAACTTTTGGGATTGACGCCTTCTAATATATATATTTTATTTTTTGTGCCACTGTATTGCTGACAGATGAGAAACTCACTTTAATGTTGTTGAGTTTACTTGCTAATAGAAACTTCTCCTCAAAGCAGCATCGAGGAACATCTTCATGTGTTGGAAAAATATTTGGCAGTAAATCTCTTGGATGGCCGAATATAGGACAATGAAAAGATATGTCTAGTAATTTTCTTCGTCAACGACATATGCATATCCGTATCCATGTCACTTGTTAATGTATATAAAATAACATAATACACCCAATTAACAAACGAAATTCTTTCACGGGCTCACTGATACGAAATGGCACACTGTGCAAGTGGATGCGGTTGGGGAGAAATGGGTATGTTCTATGTACACGTATGGCGACTTTAGCACTGTTTCGCAACGTGGCTAACAGGAGTTGCGCAAACTACTAAACCTTTTCGCCCTGCAGCGATCTCGTCCTGGTAAGATCTCTGTTGTTACAAAATGGCCAAATGTGCTCAATAGTATTGATTTACATTTAAAATTTAACATGAGACCGCAAATTGAATTTATTTAATTATTTTCTTAATGTATCAAAATCACTGAAAATTGGATTTTTTCACGATTTTTAATGATCTTGCGCGATCAGAAGATATTCTCTAAACTCAATTTATTTTTTTTATCATTATTATACAGTACAATATGCAAACATTTTTCACTATAGTGATAAAATATATGCATATGTAATATTTTTTAAAAAATTCTGAAAAAATGGGAAATTTTCAGTTTTTTTGAATTTTTAGGTGGTTTGCGCGATCGGAAGATATAGTCCGATTTGAAAAATTCTTTTTTTGTTTTTCTTGTATTTACCATTCGCAACTTTTCCGCACTATAGCGATTGGAAAATAAAAACTTTTGTTTTTTCGCACCACCCTATTATATATGGAGCTCAGTGCACCGCACACCGGGACAGTGAATGCTGAAAGCGACGACACATTAACTCGATGAAGACGCCAAATGTTGCTGATCTCTCAAATCTTCACTACCAATGTGATGTACAGTACTTTTACGAATATTACACTCATCTGACAGAATTCTAACACCAGGCATCAATCAGAGTTTAACATGTTCCTCTATTTGTTCACTTTTTATACATTTATATATTATTATATATTACTATTATATTACATTCTATTTATTTATATTATATTATTATATTATATTTTATATATTATTCACATTGTATCAATATTTTTATAAAACTTGACTCAAATTTCTGGAAGTTCTAGGGTTAATTTGTTATTAGATCATTCATTGTCATTGCTAACCCGTAAAGCATAGTGACGTCACTGCAATGTCGTTGGGAAATCACATTGTGACTTTGTGACCATCGATTGTCGATGTGACGTCACGTGACGTCGATGTGAAGTCATAGTGACTAAAATTTTCAGTCGTTATGGCCGTTTTAGAACTCTTTTGTGACGTTTCACAATGTGGTCACAATGTGACAAATTTGTGAAAAAGGTGTCATTTGTGACTAATTTGACATTAACATTGTGACGAAACTGTGACAAAAGCGACAATATTTAAATTGCCAGAAACATGTTTTTTAAAGTAAATAACATGTTTTGAAGGATATTTATAAATTTCTAAAGATTTTTAAGAAAGTCACATCTCAGTCACAATGTGACGTCACTGAATAGTGGCGTTTTGGTCACAGATATGATGTGACCAAAGTGACTCACAGTGACGTCACCGTGACCATGCATGCTATTAGGGAATATATGTAAAAAATTTTTGTGAGATATATTAGAAATAATACTTTTTATTATTTTATATCTGAAAAGACGAAATACGGGTAAAGAAATGAAACGATATTTATAAAAAAAAATACCATTTTTAAAACATAGATGAAAACTTTTGCAACGTCTTTATCATATTTTAAAATGTCGTTAAAAAAATCTCTTTTCAAAAACAAGAAATCTTCCTGAATTTAAAGATGTTCCATTTGAAGAGCATATGTTAGTGTCATTTTTGACAAAGGATAACGTTTGTGTGTTTTTTCTGTTCAGGTAGAAATAAAAATATATTTTTTGGAATTTTTTGTTACCATATAAGGTTTAACCTGAAAGACTGTTCTTTGTTTATTTAAATAGGCTATTTTAAAAATGAGTTACACATTTCATCCTACATCTTAAATATAAATATCTATTAATGAATTTTGTATTAATAAATGCTTGATTTATTAATCATAGTGCTTTGTAGAGAAAAACGTAGACCACTTTATATGAAAAGTTAAATCTTTTTTTTTTCTAATAAATTTTTACAGGTTATATTCAAAACGAGTTACACATTTCATTCAATTATTGAAATTTTTAACGAATTAATAATCGAATTTTTCATGAATAAGTTAGTGCTTTTATTACATAAAATGGTGATTTTTGATTGAAAAACTTAATACATCTGTCATGAAAATTTAAATCCTTGTGTTTAAAAATTGTTATGGACTATTTAAAAGATAAATGAAACATTTCGCCCAACTAATGAAGCATGGTTTATTAACGAATTTTGTATGAATAAATACTTTGTTATTAAAAATGGTATTTTTTAGAGAAAAACGTATTACATCTTATATGAAAAGTTAAATCCTTTTCTTTAAAGATTTTTATTATTTAAAAAACAAATTTGGCATTTCATTCAACTAATGAAATGCAAATCTATTAACGAATTTTGAATGAATACGTGTTTGTCTTATTAACAATGGTATTTTTTAGAGAAAAAGTTATTACACCTTATATGAAAAACTATTTTTTTTTAAAGATTTTTATAGACTATTTAAAAAATAAATTAGGCTTTTCATCCTACTAACGAAGTTAGAATATATTAACAAATTTTGCATGAATAAGTGGATTTTTTATTAAAAATGGAATTTTTTAGAGAAAAACTTAATACTTCTTATATAAAAAGTTAAATCCATTTCTTTCAAGATTTTTATAAATTATATGAAAACTAAATTACGCATTTTATCTAACTTCTGAAATAGACGATTATGCTATTAGCGAATTAGTTCTTTACGCGACAAAAAGTTTTTTTGAGGCAAAATTATTACATCTTATGTGAAAAGAAATTTCATCTTACTCCTCTGTACATCGTGTGGACAAATAAGTTCGGTGCTTAATTCCGAAAATATGCTGCTGGATAATGCAAAATTTAAAATTTTCGCGAAAATATAATCATGTTCAATGAACTATTTCATTACATAACCTTCAAAACATTATATCCTGCAAGTAAATTGCATTTCTGATAATTTATATAATTGACCTGTAAATGATTGAAAAATCACTTTTCATCATCCACGGTGTTTATCGGATTATTCTTCTATCCTTGGGGTTTTTTCTAATATGAGAAAGTGAAAATGCTTTGGAAATAAATAAAAAATTCTTTTTTATTGATCAAGGTCGAAATATTTACAAATATTTATATGAAAAATAGTATATATATATATGGATGGATGGAAAAATTGTATGACGGAATATCTGAGAGAATGGAATAGAATTTGAAGCATTTTAAAAATTGAATGACTATTTTTATTTGAATTATATAGAGTGGAATTAGAAAGACAACTAGAAATTTCTAAAAAGCAACTTAATTATAAAAGCATATGGTTGACGCATATGGCAAATTTAATTTCTTTCGTGGATGAATAACCATATGTACAGGGTGACTCCAATTTTTTTTTACAATAAAAGAGAGGTGATAGTACACATCAAGACAAACAATATTAAATAGGAGACCAAGGGTCCCAAACGTTTTCCAAAGGAGATAGCCGGCATTAAAGTTTAGGGACCAAAATTTCAAATAAACATAAAAAAAACGGAAAAATCGGTCGATTGATTTGCGGTTTTCTCTAAAATTATTCTTTATGTCGGCATTTTTTTGAAATTGAAGTAAAAAGATAAATTTCAAAAAATGCCGATAGAGGGCGCTTTAGACTTTGGAGTAACGAAAAACTATTTTTTGCATCTCATTAAATGTTTTCATAAGCTTAGACTCAAACTTAAATTTTGAGCTCAAAATCTGAAAGTGGGAGTGGTTAAGTAGCACAAACTGAACTGTGTTCAGAGGGTTCAAATTTCAAATGATTATAAAAAAAACCGGAAAAATTGGTTCATTGATTTGCGGTTTTCACTAAAACTATTCTTTATGTCGGTATTTTCTTAAAAATAAATTATAAAGATAAATTTCAAAAAATATCGATAGAGGACGCTTTAGACTTTGGAGTAACGAACAACTATTTTTTGCCGTTATTTTTTGCATCTCATTAAATGTTTTCGGAAGCTTAGACTTAAACTTAAATTTTGAGTTCGAAATTTGAATAGTTGAGAGTAGTTAAGTAGCACAAACTGAACTGTGTTTAAGGGGGGGGGGGGGTGTTGAAATTTAAAATAATTATAGAAAATGGAAAAATTTGTCGATTCGTTTGCGGTTTAAAATAAAACTATTCTTTAAGTCAGTATCTTCTTGAAAATAAATTTTAAAGATAAATTTCAAAAAATTCTATTAGAAGGCGCCTTAAACTTTAGAGTAACCAACAATTAATTTTAACCATCATATTTTTGTTCTAATTAAATGCTTGCAAAAACTTATTAAATGTTTTCGGAAGCTTAGATTTAAACTTAAATTTTGAGCTCAAAATCTGAATAATTAGGAGCAGTTAAGTAGAGCAAAATGAAGTGTTTTCAGGAGTTCAAATTTAACCCTCCCCCCTCCATGAACACAGTTCAGTTTGCGCTACTTAACCACTCCCAACGATTTAGATTTTGAGCTCAAAATTTAAGTTTATGTCTAAGCTTCTAAAAAAATTAATGAGATACAAAAAATAACGGTAAAAAATAGATGCTCGTTACTCCAAAGTCTAAAGCGCCCTCTATCAGCATTTTGTGAAATTTATCTTTAAAATTTATTTTCAAGAAAATGCTCATTTAAAAATTAGTTTTAGCGAAAACCGCAAACGAATCGACCAATTTTTCGTTTTTTATAATCATTTGAAGTTTGAACCCTCTGAACACAGTTCAGTTTGTGCTACTTAACCACTCCCACTTTCAGATTTTGAGCTCAAAATTTAAGTTTGAGTCTAAGCTTACGAAAACATTTAATGAGATGAAAAAAATACCAGCAAAAAATAGTTGTTTGTTACTGCAAAGTCTAAAGCGCTCTCTATCGGCATTTTTTGAAATTTATCTTTATTATTCAATTTCAAGAAAATCTCAACATAAAAAATAATTTTAGTGAAAACCGCAAATCAATCGACCGATTTTTCCGTTTTTTATGTTTATTTGAAATTTTGGTCCCTAAACTTTAATGGCGGCTATCTCCTTTGGAAAACATTTGGGAACTTTGGTCTCCTATTTAATATTTTTTGTCTTGATGTGTACTATCACCCATCTTTTATTGTAAAAAAAATTTTGAATTACCCTGTATATATATATATATGTATATATATCTGAAGAACATTTAAAATTTTATATGAGTAAACACAAGTATGTATTTCTGTTACGAAAACCATATTTTGGAATGGTTGAGAAATAAAGTCGTTGATTTTAGTTGTTTTTAACCACACAAAATAATTCAATGATTAAATTATTTTAAAATTCATTTTTTCAACTACACCTACTCCATGCAAAATCTCCTGAGTACGCGTGCGACGTGCGCTTCACATCTGAACAAACACTTAGAAAATATAGGAGTAAATATCTAATTTACTTCTTTTTTTGGATGGTGCCATGAATAGATTTTTAAAATAATTGTAATTCGATTTTCGAGTAATTCCATGTGAAATCAACCAATAAAAAAATATTTTTTTATGTTAATGTTTTAGATTGTACTGGTTTTTTACCAGTTTATTATACTTACGTATGACATTAAAATTGTGAAGTTTAATTTTCTTTCGACAATTCGTTTTAAAGTTATAAATTTTTGAAATTTTGAAAATTTTACAAAATTTGTATAGTCTTGTAATCTTTAATCGGTTATAACTTCCAAACTATTTGATCTAGAGAATTAATATTTGCATCTTTTTTTTCAGTTTTTTATACTGTTTCATAGGATATATAACATGACCAAATTATTTTTGAAAAATATTTTTTTTTGTAAAAAAATTATAAAATTTTTTAAAAAATTCAAATTCGGAATTTTTGATTTTCTTGAAAAAAATTATGTTTAACACCCTTTTAGCAACTTTTATACCAAATTTTATGATGGAACTCCTATGGTATCATACAGAAAAAAAATATTTTCTGTATCAATGTTCATATAAATCTATAATAAAAAAAAACTTTAAGGTATACTGCACAGTTTAGCCCGAAGTGTTACTTCATAGGAACAAATACAAATTGGAAAACTTTAAGAATAGCCTGTTTTATTAAAAGACAAATAACAAATTTTAGATAGTTAATAATTAAATCTTTTAACTTAAAAAATTACGTACTCAGTTTGGCACCATGTAGCTCAATTTTCAGATCTTAGTACAAGTATTTTTTCTTCTTATGTAATATTTGACCTGCTCTTGACATTTTTTCTTTGGGTACTGTGTATGTTCGACCTGTTGCAGTGATTGGATGTAGTATGCATAAAATAAAGTATTTTGGTATTGTGAAAATGTCTGAATTTCTAGGATAAGAGAATGACGAAGATGGTCCCCTGGGATGAAGGAAAGAAACTTTAACATCTTCTTCCACCTGATCTTTTGTGAAAACACATGCTATCCACCACTCATTCTCATAGGCACCAGCAACATACACCACAATTTCTTCAAAGAAGTACCTTTTACTACTTTTACATTTACTTTTAATAATAGGTGATTCTCCAACAGATGTTAATGATGCATTCAAATTATCAAAACCAGATTCCACATCCATGAATTCAAGGTCATCTTTACTACAACCTGGTTTTGGAATGTCTGAAAAATTAGTATCAATGTCATTTTCACTATTTGAGGGATGCTTTTCCTTGCCTAATTGTAAGCGGCAATGAGTGCAGATTTTCATGCCTTTTCCAATGCCATATTTTAATGTTGTCATCCACAATGTAATATTTCTTAAATTTTTACTTACCTAGTGTTCTTGCTTTTTGAATGGATTATAACAAAAATTATTCTATTTTTTATCCATTTTCAGTTTTCAAGCCACTTCCCTCTTAATATTTTATAACACAAATCCACATTCAACTCAAAGAAATAATAGTAAAAAAAAAAAAAAAAAAAAAAAAATGTACAATACAAGTTATAAACAGACAACAATAGACTTGAGATAGTGTGCCACTACAGAAGATCTTAGAGAAACTGGCGATTTCAAAAACCTTGTAAGAAAGGCATGCAGGTTTCAACAGAAAACAAACATGTTAATGTTTGAGTGTGACTCATTGTGATTGTGAAAGCATTTCAACTTCAGGAGCATAATTTGTTTTTGTTGAACACTACTTTGAGATTTTGTTTCATTAACTCATTTATTACCAATTTATTAATTTTTTAAACATAAAATTTAATTAAAAGTAATATTAAATTAAGAATATTTAAAAAAACATTCTATTTAAATTCCAAGAAAATAAATTAAAAAAGTATTTAGCTTGTCAATTACACAAAATACTAATTATCTTGATTACTTTAAAATTTTACTGTTATGTGTTTAGCAAAATAATAAAACCTAGCGAATTATATACTAAAATTTTATTTGATAATTGAACTTCACTTGCATGAATGAGAAATATGAACATTGGGAACAAAAATAGACCACCTTTTATAGTCAATTTGCTTTTTATCAAAATATAATGAGATTTTTTTTACAGAAATTGGCCGATCATTGATATAGAAAATAATTTTTTTCTTTATGATACCATAAGAGTTCCATCATGAAATTTGGCACAAAAGTTGCTAAAAGGGTGTTAAATATAATATATTTTTTTAAACAAAATTAAAAATTCCGATTTTGAATTTTTAAAAATTTTATATACATTTTTTACATAAAAAATATTTTTTTAAAATAATTTGGTCATGCTATATATCCTATGAAACAGCATAAAAAACTGAAAACAATGACTTAAATTTCAACTCTTTAGGTCAAATAGTTCTCAAGTTACAGCAAATTAAAGAACACCAAAAAATACAAATTTCATTAAATTTTGAAAGTTTCAAAAATTAATAACTCAAAAACAAATTGTTAAAAAAATCTTCAAATTTGTATTTTTTATCTACTATTCTTGTACAACATCTGAGCCAAAAATTAACAAAATCCAAAGACCTGAAATTTTGTCCATTGGTTGGTTTGATGTGGACTGACCCTTTCAACAAAATCATCAAAATAGGAAAATTAACAGATGTGGGTGCAATTTGTTGCTAACATACAGCCGTTAAATACCGCCTTGTCTCATTGGCTGGCTGCTTCGTAGTCGCGAATTGGTTCCGAGTTGCAAATAGCTCTAACCTCGCTGCTTCATTGCCGTAGATTGGTGGAAAGCTGCAAATATCCTCTTATCCAGTAAGTTTTAGTTTAAAAAAATCTGAATTGAAATTTTCAATATCCGGCAGCAATGTGCAGTTTCCGGTGTTGACATTCGCACATGCAAGGTCTGATTATCAACAGGGCACTCTCCCATCAGTATATATATATATATATATATATATATACATATACATATATTCATGATAGTAATTTTCAAAGAAAAAGCATTTAAACAAATTAAAAACTTCTATAAAATTTTACTGGTGAGAGAGTGCTCTTTTAGTAAGCAGGACCTGCTTATATGAAAAATTTCAGACTTGGGTGTTATAATTTTGGCGTTATCCGCGGTCAGGCAGGCAGACAGACATCTCTTATTTTTTATATATACAGATAGCTAGGGCTGCCACAGACAGCTATTTTTTAATTCTACTTTGTTACACTTTTTTAGAAAAAAAAATCCTTTACATTCGTTTAGACAACATTTGAGAGAAAAATATAATTTTAAACGTACTTTTTAAAATTATTAGTATTTTAAAAACATACTTAAAATATGTGGGGAACACGATATAATCTACGGACATAGTATAAAAACAGTGCCCTGTGGCAATCCTTAGATGATTATATCCCACAAATAAATCATATCACTTCTGATAAATCATATCGTTGACCTGTAAGTGATTGAAAAGCTACTTTTACAGCATCCATAGTATTTGATGCGGCGTGCGTATTAACTTAATTAAAAAATCTGACATGTTTTAGTAGACTGTCATCCTTTATTTTAAGATATAGCGAAAGCGTTGCTTACTCTTAGCAAATCAAAACAACAACAAACAAAAAACAGACGAATTGCGTTTCTATAGTTACACTTATGTGATGCCACATTTCAAAGATAAATTACAAATAACTCTAACATACCCCCCGACATTGAAGGGTCAACTTCAATAAATTATACAGTACAAAATATTAACATTACAAATGCGTAAGTAATATGATACAATACAACAATTTTCTTTTAACAATGAAAAATACAATTATGAACATACAATAATAGGAAAACTAAAAATAAAAATACATAACAAAACTTTTTTTTTTTTTTTACATTTCATAATTAATTTTCCGAGACTTGTTGTGGCAATAACGCAATTTTTGAAATACTTCTTTTAAGTATTCCCCTAGCGGTTTTAATTTCGACGACCCTAATCATACCATCTGCACCAGGGAAAATATTTATAATGCGTCCTAGTAAGTATTTATTTGTAGGGAGGTCATCTTCCTTTATCAACACTAGGGTTCCTATGCTAACATTATTTTTTTCAAATTGCCACTTGGAGCGTTGTTGCAGCGTGTTTAAATATTCTTTATTCCAACGATTCCATATCAATTGAATGTATTTTGAAATTCTATGCCATCTAGATAGTCTATTTTCGTTAACATTAATTAATTCTGGTTCAACGATGGCTGTCATAGGCCTTCCGATTAAGAAATGGCCTGGTGTTAAAGCCTCCAAGTCATTCACGTCTGAAGACAATGGAGTGATTGGCCGTGAATTTAATATAGACTCTATTTGAGCAATTATAGTTAATAACTCTTCGAACGTTAGACTTGCATTACCTACCGTTCGCTTTAGATGATATTTCACCGATTTTATTCCTGCCTCCCACAACCCGCCAAAATTAGGTGCTCTGGGTGGAATAAATTTCCCAATAATATTCTCTTCTGTCAAATAATTCGCTAACTTCTACTCAGGATGTCTTAGTAAATTATGTAGTCTCTGTAACTCGGCTATAGCACCAACAAAATTTTTTGCATTATCTGAAAAGATTACTGCGCACCTTCCGCGTCTAGCAATGAACCTTTTTAAGGTGGCAATGAATGCATCTGTAGTCAATTCTGACACTAGTTCGAGATGCACTGCCTTAGTTACAAAGCAAACAAAGATTGCCAAATACACCTTATTAAGAATTCCCTTTCTCTGTCCCTTATATTTTATGAAAAAGGGGCCACCAAAATCTGTTCCCACGTAATTAAATGGTGCGCTGGGACGTACTCTCTCTCTGGGTAGGGAACCCATGATTTCTTGTATAGTTATGGGGTTGCTTTTACTACAAGTTACACACTCATGCGTTATTTTTCTAGCTAAATTTCTTCCCCGTAGCGGCCAGTATTTTTGCCTCAAGTAGCATAACAATGCTTGTGCACTTATATGAAGATATTTTTTATGATAGTAAATTGCAATTAGGCTACACAATTTACCCTTAGCTGGCAGAATATATTGATGTTTTTGAGCAAACCTTAGGTCTGCGTTATCTAAACGCCCTCCTACTCTTAGCACCTTATCGGCATCTAAAAAGGGGTTTAACAATCGCAATTTACTTTTCTTAGAAATTTGCTTACCTTCTAACAATGCAGTATATTCTGCCTTAAATTCAAGTTTTTGGATTTCCCGAATTAAAAATATTTCTACTCGTGATAATTCTTCCATACTTACGAGTCCCTTTCTTTTTTCATCTAATTTTCTTGTGTTATCTAAGAACCTGAAAATATAACTTAAAACACGTAATATTTTAGTATAATTATTGCTGATACTTAAAATTTCATTTACAAATTCACTAGAATTTAAACTTAATAATGCTGTACTGTTTTTCAATTTTAATTCTGATGAAAAGTCTATATTGTTTTTCACTTGTTCTAAATCAATGCTGTGTTTGGATTCACTGTCTCTTTCTCTCAAGAAGAGAGGGCCATGCCACCAAAGTTCACAATCAATCAATTTGTCAAAGGATAGTCCTCGAGATACAAGGTCTGCTGGATTGTCCTCTGAGCGTACATGTCTCCATTGAAAAGTCTGGGTCAAATCTTGGATTTTGTAAACTCTGTTGGCCACAAAGGTTTTAAGTAGATGAGGGGGAGTCTGAATCCACGCTAAGACGATGGTTGAATCACACCATAGTATTATTTTACTGATGTTCAACTTTAGTACAGTCACTATCTTAGATACGAGTTGAGACAATAAGGCAGCTGCGGACAATTCCAATCGTGGGATTGTCAAAGGTTTCAATGATGAAACTCTAGACTTGCTGCACAGTATATTTAAAGATGTATTAAATTTTGTGAAACAGCGTAGATAAATGGCTGCTCCATATGCGAGCTCGGAGGCGTCGGAGAAGCCGTGCAGTTCAACTTCCGAATGCCCTTCGTTTAAAACAAATCGATTGATTTTTAAATTGTTTATATTCTGAAGCGTTCTGATAAAGCGTCGCCATTCATCTTTAATGTCATCTGGAAGTGGATCGTTCCAATCTAGCTTTAACAGCCACAGTCTTTGTATGAAAAGCTTAGCCTTAGCTATTCCAGGACCGAGTAATCCCAATGGATCGTAGATACGCGCTATGTCGGATAAAACAGTTCTTTTCGAGTATACAACTGGTTCCTTAACTGATGAATTAAACGAAAAGCAGTCACGAACGGGATTCCATAACAATCCTAGAGTTTTAGTGCTCTGATCCGCATTACGATCATTGAATGTATACTCTTGATTGCTATTTGCGATTTTCAAGAGTTCGGGGTGATTAGCACACCATCGGTGCAACTTCATGCCACCACGTTCAAGCAATGCGGTTAATTGTGCTTGCACTTGTTGAGCCTTATTTAAAGTGTCAGCTCCTGTTAATACGTCGTCCACGTAGAAATCTTGAAGAACTACATGTGATGCTAGCGGAAAATTGTCTTTTTCATCAATTGCAAGCTGATTCAAAGTCCGCGTGGCAAGATGAGGTGCATTCGATGTACCGTATGTAATCGTCTTTAACTTAAATATTTTGACTGGTTCTTCTTCATCAGTTTTCCACAAAATTCGAAGCAAATCTCTCTGATTTTCCGAAATTAATATTTGACGATACATCTTTATGATGTCAGCAGTAAAGACGTATTTATGAGTTCGAAATCGACAAATGATATCGAAGAGCTCATCTTGGACTAATCCTCCGTTTAATAAAACATCATTTAAACAAACACCACTGGTAGTAGCTGCACTAGCATCGAAGACAACCCTTAATTTCGTGCTTGGTTTCTCGGGTTTGTATACCCCATGATGCGGCAAATAATATGAAAATTCGGGCTTATTTTCCAGCAAGATTTCTTCTAAGTGTCCCAAATCATTATATTCGTTAATAAATTCTTCGTATAACAGCTTCATGGATGGATTGTGCGCAAATCGCTTAATTAAGTGATTCAATCGTTTAAGTGCGTTTTCCTTTGATTCTCCTAAACATGCAAGCCCACGAGATTTAATTGGCATTTCCACAATATACCTACCATCTTCTCTTCTAGTATGTGTACGCAAGAAATGTTCCTCACAATACTGCTCTTCTTTACTTTTTATTGGGTTTTTATCATGAATCGCTTCAATTTCCCAAAATTTTTGCATAGCGTTTTATAAATCATCCACAGATCGAACGAGACCACAATAATTATTAAAATTCTGTTGGGGCATAGACGTAGAACCACTGGCAACATAGCCAAAAACAGTTTCTTGAAAAACCAAATTTTGCATTTTTATTTTATTTTGTCCGATTAATTTAAAAAATACTTCGTTTGATAATAAAACATGTATTGGACCTGGTTTATCAAATTGTGGATCAGCTAACTGAAAAGTTTGTAAATGCTTAATAGGCATGATGTTTAGATATGTAGCTGGTGTTATGCGTGTAATTTTAGGAACAACAAAAAATTGCAATGTTTCATTAAAACTCCTGTTTTTATTTGCTATGGTTGTTATAATACTTTCCTTTATATTCATAACTGAACCATTTAGCCCTGAAACTGATGCGTTTATTTTCCTTCCTTTCAAGAACAATAACTCAGAACATTCCTTCGTTATAAAGTTATTTTGCGATCCTGAATCTAACAATGCTCTAAGAGGAACTAATTCTCGTCTAGCATTTTGTACATATATTATCGCAGTTGAAAGCAGTACTTGTTTACTAGAAGAGGACATCATACTCATTACAGTATTGTTAATAGTTGAATGCGTGTTATCAAATGAATGTGTATTTTCACCCAAAGCGGTAACAGACATCGGATTATTTGTGTAACTATGAGGAGTAAATGCGTTTGCGGTTGGTGATAGATTACTACTAATAGTATTTTCATCTTGAATTGCTATTGTCTGATTAGTATCAATATTTTCCTCACCGCGTTCCAGGTGGATCAATGTGTGATGCCGTTTGTTGCATTTTCTACACGTGCTTGAACTTTTGCACTGGCTAATGTTATGAACTGATGATAAACAGTTGAAGCATAATTTTTTTATTTTAACAATATTGAACCTTTTTTTTGCTGGTAAATTTAAGAATTGGGAACATCTCATTAAAATGTGATTGCCTTTACACATTGAACAAATGTGTGGACTTTCTGCTAACAAAGTCAATGACTTAGAATTAAATGAACGTTTCTGATCCTTACTGAAAGGTTTAACAGACGTGACTGTATGAATATTTTCCAAATATTGAGATCGTTTTTCTAAAAATAAAAGTAATTCATCTAACTTCGGAACTTCTTTTGAACTTATCGTCATTTCATAATTTTTTCGGGTATCTCTATCTAACTTTTGGAGAATGATGTTCAATATTAAAACATCTGAAAGATTATTTCTATTATAATTCAAAATCTTCAAGGCGCGAATGCTTTTTTTTACATTATCGACTAGATTTCGAAGATCTTTAGCGGAAGGCTGTGTAAGTTTATCTGCGTTTAAGAGTGAATTGATGTGTATTTCTGTTACTATTCTATTATTTTCGTATCTGTCTTTTAATGCTTGAAATAAAGATGAAAAAGTGTCTTCTGTGCTAATCAAAGCTCTTGCATCACTTATTAATGCCGCTGATAAATAATGCAACTTTTGCGCATCTGATAGTTGCTCATTTGAAGTTATTAAGTTGTTAAATTGTAATTTAAATAGACCCCATTCTTCTGGTTTTCCGGAGAATTTCGGAAGAGATATATCGGGTAATTTAATATTTATCGCGTTGTTTATTTGAGTAGAATTTGGTTGAATTTCATTGGAAACTTTACTTTGTTCTAAATGTTTAAGTTGCTTTTTAATTTGAAATTTGGCCTTTATAATTTTTTCCTGGTATTCTTCGCTAGCACTAATGTCAATTTCATATTCTTTTTCTAAACTAATACCAGATTCTATTTCTTTATTTAGGTTTTTTAGAGTTTGTTCTCTGTCATTTAATTGTTCCGAAATTTCTAAATAATTATCAATATCATTATTTTTATCGTTTATCAAGGCTTCTAATTTACTAATTAATTTCGTAATTGAAGTGCGTAATGTTGCGCGCTTCTTTTTTAATTTATCAATATTTTCCATGTTCAAAAACTTATAATAACAGCAAAAGGAATAATAAATTATTCATTACCTTGATTGCTGCGGCAGACGATTTTCTTTCTTTCTTTTTTTCACCAGTCCAGCTTGTGGAATAATGTTCTAATAAAATTCAATGATGAATATGTATGTATGTATGTATGTATGTCGGCCGATTATCTGCGCTATGGGATATAGGCCCTATGGGGTGGGATGCCCTCCGTGGGGGTCTTTCTAAGGGAACCTAACCCGTATTTACGCAAGGCTCGAAGAAAACCACGGAAAACTTCGAACGGTTAGGCCGACGGTCGCGATTGGGTTCGAACCCAGCACCTACCGTCTACCAGTTTGAGGTCAGAACCTCTCGGCCACTGGTGGGGCGATTCAATGATGAAAACAGTTCATTATTTTCGAACTTATCTTTTCGAAGTGAAGAAAAAAAATATATAGACTTTGGCTCGACGTAACCAGAAGTATGATGCGGCGATGCGTATTAACTTAATTAATAAATCTGACATGTTTTAGTAGACTGTCATCCTTTATTTTAAGATATAGCGAAAGCGTTGCTTACTCTTAGCAAATCAATACAACAACAAACAAAAAACAGACGAATTGCGTTTCTATAGTTACACTTATGTGATGCCACATTTCAAAGATAAATTACAAATAACTCTAACAGTGTTTATCGGATTTTTCATCTGTTCTTGGGATTTTATACGATAAGAGAGGGAAAAATACTATTGAAAGGAATATTTATTTATTTATTTATTCAATAAACATAATAGAATTTATTCCAAAAAAAACTTATTAATAAAATGTTTTTCCTTAAATACTTAAAATGGTGGAAAATAATTTTAAACATTTTAAAAGTTGAATCTATATATAAACATTTGAATAAAACAATTTTATTTTACTTGACAGATTAACGAAAAATTGAAGACAAATATTATTGACATGTTTCTATTCCATCTAATAAGAACCATAATCATAATAAAAAAGATTTTATTATGATTATAATTATGATAAAGGCGTATTTCTTAAAATATTGTGATTTAAAAATCTAAAAGATTTAATAACTTTTTGAATCTGTCTATATATATATATTAAAAAATGAACCACGGAAGTTTGAAAAATTTCCTTTCATAGGTTTCAGTTGATTGTATCCTTCAAAAAAATCTCATCTCTTATATATCATATCGTTGAGCTATAAGTGATTGAAAATTTACTTTTTCAACATCCATGTTTTTTTTCTTTGAAGGGGAGAGGGGAATTTTATGTGATATGAGAAAGGGAAAGTACTACTGAAAGTAATAAAAAGTTTTATCAATGTGGAAATCTTTCCATATTAAATGGTATCTTTTATATTGAATATGATTCAATAGAATTTAAAGCTCTCCAAAGTTTAAAAATTATTTTTACTCGACAAATTTACAATAAAGGTGGTACTTCTTTATAAGTAACTTAATTCCGTAAATATATTATTGTAGTGTGTAAAATTAATTTTTCTCCAGAAATAAATATATAGCTCCGATAAGAAAGGTTTTCATGTGTAACACCAATTCATGTCCAAGATCTATCATAATATGCCGAAAAAGTTCTTTGTATATTTACTGTAGTCATTCTTACATCCACAATTGTCAAAAATGAAAGTTTTATAATAAACTGGTATAGGTGGTTGCTGAATTCGATCGATAAATTCAGACCTGTGATAGTAGAGATAAATGGGATTAAAATTCACGTAGAACATGAGTCACAAAGTCACAAATGCAAGATGTTTCACCTAAAGGCACAATACTAGTCACAGAAAAAGACCCGGATAATAGTGTAAAGTCTAAGAAAGCGTTCTTTTCAAATATCTATTTTTTTTTTTTTTTTTTTTTTTTTTTTTTTTTTTTGCATAGGATATCTGAGGACCATCCACAACCGGCCTAGTTTTTACTCCCTCAATTTTGGTTTCAGATTTTAAAAAAATACTTTAAATTTCAAAACCGGTTTAAACTGGTTCTGAAATTGAAATTATTATAATATAAAAAATATATAAGCAAAATCGAAAAAGTAAAAACTGGGCCGGTTGTAGATTATCCTTAGCTATCTTATGCAAAAAATATAATTTAAAAATATTAAAATTTGAGCGAGATATTTAAAAAGAACGCTCCCATAGACTTTACATTATCACCGGGGTCTTTTTTTAGTGGCTAGTGTAGGGCCTTAACTGAACTGAAATTGGCTATAATAATTTTCAAAAGAAAAATATTTCTGTGAAAATGCAATGTTACATTCTACGTTTGGTAAGAAGTGTGATAACATCACGAAAAGTTCTGCTAAAACAGAATGCTCAGAAAACAGATGATATGGTATGAACTGGCAACCGCAGCAAAACTGTGAAGCTTAAATGCATATTGCAGGCGTTTATAATGAAAAGTTTCACCGCATTTTTTGAAGTTATCACATTTACCAAACTAGATGGATGTGGCAATTCCAAAACTTTCTTCTCTCAGTTATCTGATAATATTTCCTGAAAAATAAAGCATATCAGCTCCATCTGTTAGGGAATTTAAACGAAATTCTAATAAACAACAACATATATAAACTTCTAAATGAAATCTGTATTTTTATGAAAATCCTTACATTAATTTTTGCGATAGCGCTTTTGCAGAAATAGTTAAAAATTCTACATAGCGGTGCCAGCTGATAGGCAATTTACACCAAAACTAAAGAGCATTTGTTCATATCAGGGACTAACTGAATTTTAAGAGTTATGAAAATTCGTGCATTTGTTTTTAAATAAGAGCAATTGCAATAATCATGAACAATATAGCATAGCAGCACCAACTGTTAGGATTAAATGATATTTCCCAAAAAGTAATCAGCTCTAAATTATATCAAGGATTAACTGAATCGAAAGTTTTATGAAAATCCGTGCAATAGTTCTTGAGATATTGCTATTAAGGAATTGTGAAAAATGTAGCACAGCACCGCCACCTGTCTTGCGATTTACACCAAAATGTAAGAAAGTTTACACGAAAAAGTAATCAGCATCAAACTGTATCAACGTCTAACTCAATCTAAAGTTTTGTGAAATTTGTACATTAGTTCATGTGGTAGAACATACATATTTTTTTTCACATACAAATTGGCAGATAGATAATTTCTAAAAACTATTAAATCGTGTTTAAGACTTTTTAAAACGTATAAATCCGTCGAAAACTGGAAGTCGAAAAATTTCAAAAATCTAGTAATTATTTTTTGTAAAAATACTACTCCATAAATTTTTACTTTCTCTATTAAGCATGTCTATTAAAAATCTCATTATAATCGCCTCAGTATTCTTAATTCCTTCGCCACGGAAAAATTTTACGAAATTTTTAATATTTTGCCACCGGTTCTTAAAAACAGAAATTTGCAAATTATGAAATTAGTAGGGTTTGAAATGTCGTAAAATGTGGCTCCAGCTGGATTGACGTGCTAAGTTTGATATTTTTGCTTTATTCTACAGATTTTGACGTATAGATTCCAAATATATTAGGTGCCATTTTTTTCTTACATATTTTTGCGGTGATTTTCAAGATGGCGTCCAAGATGGCTGCCATTTACCGACTTCTTTAATATTTGTGGCATATTATTGACCAGTATGTTAAATTATATATTTTCGGGGTCAAGAAATACAAATCTGTAATAAAATTATGAGTAAATTGAGTTTTTCAAGAGTTTTAAATGGTAAGATGCAAATTATGAACAAAAATATGAAAAACATCAGATGTATTAGCGTTTTATTAACCAGTTATACCCAACCAAAATATTTAAATGAAATAGCACAAGTAACTGAAGATATTTAATTGAATTATTAAAAAACAGCATATATATATATACATACACCACTGGGATGTTACGTTTTCACTTCTGATTCGCTACTATCACTGTCATAATACTGTTGCAGTCATTACATTTGCAAAGTGCAATACAAATAAGAAAATTCTTTAAACAAGAATATTTCCTGTACACATTCTCTTATACTCACATTTCCCAACTTCAATAACTCCTTTGGATGCAGGTAACTCCAAGCATTTGAGTGGAGGTATTGGAAATCGAGGATTTTCTAGCCCTCCTTTCCACTGATGCAAATTAAGTTCGATCGTAGAATATGTGGCTTCAGTTCTACAAGGGATGGTGGTAACTACAACCCCTCGATACTTCTAATTCTGTAAAGGTGCCATCTTAACTCTGAAATGATTGAAAAATTACTATTTGTTGAATAAGCCAAGTTGGTCAATTTTTGAAACAATGACCAATTGGATGACGGATGAATATTAGGTTCCTCAAGTTATTCAAAAGCTGTTTGAATACCATCACCACACTGAATATTTATGTACTTTTTACCTTCTTCTGTTTTGAAATGCCTACAAAGTTTCCTCCTCAGTCTCCATTAGTATACAATGTAAACCTAGTAAATTTTTCTTTTATGAACTTCTACTGCTCGACGTCCTTCACTAATTTTCATTTTTCTGTGTTTGTTGCGTCTAGCAGTAACAAAATTGACTTCACCATTTACTAAGTGACTTGAAACCAAGCTAATCAGTAACATGAAAATGTTAGTATCTTGAGAAAATACATTGATCTCATGATTATCATTGTGGTTCACTATATCAAGTAAAAGAAGAGGGATAATGATGTCTGTTTCTTCATGTGTGTGATCACATAATTCTGAATCAAAAGCATTCGCGTAGTTACTGCATGCCTTACCGCCAAAGACAACAATTTTCTTCACATTAGCAGCAAAAACCTGTAGAAATTTATTTCTGATAGTTCTGATACTCCGTTAGCTGTGATTTTGTTTCATTATGTGAAAGAAGCGTCTTTAATGACACCAACGTTATATTAGTACTATTTCTAAGAGTAAATCTAATAGTTTTTGTCATTCCCAAATTTTTGCTGCTATTTTACGCCTTCAATAAATGTTCAAGTTATTGCTGAAATATTCTCACCTCAGAGTATCAATTGTCAATTTTATTGTGATCTCATTAAAAGCATTTGCGAAGTCTTCACGACAGGTATTTTTTTTTTACTGATTCTACGACTGCCATTTCAACTATAATACACATTTTTCTGTCGGAGAAGTAACCGAAGGCTCTAATGATTGAAGTATGGTAGAACGATTACATTGTTCTATTTCTTCAATAAATGAACTTTCGTGAGATGAAATATAAAGAAATCCACCAGAAGAAAATAATGATCTTGATATTACCGAAAACTCGTTGCATCTTTTAGGTTGTCATTTGAAGTCTGGATTCCACAACAACAACAAAACGAGCAAGAAGTTGCTCATCTTTTAGAATTTTAACCAACTGATCACTAATTTTAAGTGCAGTTTTCTTGTTACAAGTGCTGAATACTTTTAGTTTTAGTTTTATCAATAGATACCACTTGACAGCTTAGCGTGTTCACTCAGTAGTCTATCTCTTACAATTTTTCCGAATTCTAATTGTCCTTTCTGATCAAGTTTCAGAATATCATTCTTCGAAGATACTGGAATTTTTATAGATGATGCAATATTCATTAGTGTGGTATTATCATGGAAAGGTTATCCTCCACAATGATTCCGAATACCCTCTGTGACGATGGCTGCAATGTGAAAAATTCATAGTGTTATGGAGGTCTGAAGTTGATAGTGTCTCCTGGGCTTCTTAGAGATTTCATTTGGACTGCACTTTTCAAAGAAACTTGAAACAATGCATAATACATCTGGTGCACACAAGAAATACCTTTCGAAGACGCTTTCCTTCTGAGTTAAGCTAAAAACTCCACAATTGTTTTACAGTTCTTTGATTTTCTGTTCCAAGTTGTGATCTGAAAATAGTTTCGTAAACGTCACACTTTATTTCGATATTGCAGAACAAACAGATTCAAGAGAATTCCATACTTCTGGATATGTTTTTTTAGGATTCTTCATTTGTAGAATGGGTCTAGCATAATTAAGTAAATCATGAGTAAAATAATATTTGATTTGTTCCTCTAATGACGCGAGATGCAATGCCCAATCTCCTCGACGAATAGCACGGATGAAACATAGCAAACATCCAAATTGGTATACATACTTGTAATAGGAACTGTGCCATGTGAAAACTGCATTGTGTAATATGTGGAAGACAATCCTTTTCAATTACTGCTTTGATCTCTTTAAACAAAGGTGACTTCACCTTCAACTTTAAAACTTCAACTTCACAATTGTGCAATTTCTCTGGTAATAAATAATTATTTTTTATTATTTTTTTTATTTTAGGGAAGTAATCTTTGGTGAATGTGGCAGTGTTTCAAAGAGAAGGTGGTAACATGCCAAAATGATAGTCATATGAAACTCTATCGCTCGTGTATTTCTTCCCTCCAAAAACCTGACGAATTGTTTCAGGAGATTACAGACAAATTTCAATACATATGCGATCAAGGCCATTGCCGTTTATGTATTTTCCTAGAGCATGGAGATATGCAACACAAAATTGAAGGTCTCCCACTCTGATTAGCCACTTTTGAGTGCCATTAGACAATTGAATTTACAGAGTAGATAGAATGGAATTAAATTTGACTCACGAATTTTGCTCGCTTTGTAGCATATGTTACAAAGCGAGTTCAGTTTTCAGTTTTTCAAAATTGTCTATTTCAGGTTTTTGACATAATTATCCACCTTTCAAGCAAATTAAACAATTCATTGTATATTTATGAGGCAGTCATTCTTATTAGTAAGTATAATCCAGCGAACATATAGTTTTGACATATGCAGCAAAAGAGAAAACAAGCAATAGTAGTAAATTTGTAGTAAATTTATAAATAAATAATAAATAACACAATTTACGCCTATTTCAACTGTAAATTTGTATTTTTGACCCTAAAAACATATAGTTTGACATACTGGTCAATAATATTCTACAAATATTAAAGAAGTCAGTAAACGGCAGCCATCTTGGACGCCATCTTGAAAATCTCCCAAAAAATGTGTAAGAAAAAAATGGCACCTAAGATATTTGGAATCTACATGTCAAAAGCTACAAAATAAAACAAAAATATCAAACTTGGCACAAAAATCCAGCTGGAAAACATTTCCGACCCTACTAAATCGAGAAAATGCTCCGATTAAATAAGACAAATTTTACATTAAAATTTTACTGGTGTGGATAAACAAGGATTCTTAAGCCTTTTTGTGGCACGTATACGTGTCGCTCGTCCCCAAGGGGTTAAATTTATTACCATTAATCAAAATTAAATTAGACTAGAATATGCTATATTTTTGATTAAATAGATGGTTTGCGACATCGTGTTCCATTGCAATTTTTGTTCCTCTTGATTCTAAATATCATCCCTGTGAATGTGTCGTTTGAATTTGGTAACAGCCAGTATAATAAATGATAACTATTTAAATATTAGTGTCACCACTAACTGAAGAGCATTTTTAAGTGGTCGGATGTGGCAATCCCAACTTTTTTCATTCTCATACATTTTAATACTTGTGAAAAAAAGCATAGAAGCGCCACCATTTGAGTGAATCGAATCAGCAACTCCTTATGTCAAATTCTAACTGAATCTGAAGTTTGATGAAAATGCGTGCTTTAGTTTTTGTCTGGATAGAAGCGCTACTAATTGAGTGATTTACTTCAAAAACTAAAGATTACTAATTTATATCAGGCACATTCTGAATCTGAAATTTGGTGAAAATTTGTGCATTAGCTGAAATAGTGCTTTTAGATAATCATAAATAATGCATCATATCAGTGCCATCTATTGGGCGATTTACTCCACAGCATCATATTACATTATGGACTAACGTAATATGAATTGCAAAACTGCCCATTAGTTTTTGAGATAAAGCTCTCGCGAAAGTCGTGAAAAAAGTTTCAAAGCAGAGCCAGCTGCAGATGTTGAGAGATATTCACTAAAGACGAACCAGCTCCAGCTTATATAAAGGCCTAAGTGAAACTAAAGTTTTGGGAAATTCCATGCTTTAGTTTGTGAGATAGAGTGCCTACAAAAGTTTTATCACATGCGGGCTTACAGACAGACATTTTGCAAAAACATGTTTTTGGGTTGTCAACTAAAACATAAAAATCTGTCGAAATACGGAATTCGAAAGTTTTCACGAATCCAATTTTTTCTTGTAAAGATAGAATAAAGTAAAAATTATTTAAGTTACTCGTTTCTTAAAATTTTGTATGCATATAATAATTTCCTTCAGCAAGCAATAACTACATTAGCTTTATGATTCATCACCTACTTTTATGAAGTTTTCTAATATAATAACTTTTTCTTCACGTGATTTATTAGTTATTAGATGATTGCCTATAAACCTCTAAAATTTTATCTCTCTTATAACTTTCTGTATGTCTCATGAGATTTTCTTCAGCAAGAGTAAAAAAAAAAAAAAAGGAATGATATCTTTAAAAGAATAAAAAGTTTTCACATGCATGCCTGGAAAATGGAATTCAAGAAAGGGATTCTGTAGACAGATAAATTTGTGGTCTGCAGTTAGGTTCAGTTTTAACAACAGAGAATATACCCATAAAAATGAGAAAAAACTAGTTGGATGTACCAATCTCAAAACTTTCTTTTATTTCATACGTATATCTTAATATAATAATCAAACAGTAGGTACACATTTTAGCCCTTTCCGGCACACTGTGCTCTGTCCGAGTTACTTAATTTTAATTCCAAACTTGCAAGCATCACCAATAATATTTTAATAAAATTTTGATTTTACGATGAAAGTTTAAATTAAGGGATTGTTAATTTCTAAAAAAGTCGTTTGTAAAATCCGGTGACAAACTATAATTTTTCATTTTATTACAGAATTTGTTAAATACTTTAATACTTTAATATTATTACAGGTTAATACTTTATAAGTATTAATTCAATACTATACTGACTTTGATTTTCATCTTAAAGGGTATATCCGGGTTTCCTAGTAAAATATGCCCTTAAGTCAACCGCATCGAGTCTTACATGATCGATAGCCCATAAAAAGAAATTCATTTCTCCCCAATTTTAAGTTTGTATCTCAAGATCATGGGGGTAATGGCCCTAAATGCCTGTTTTGGAAAAGAGCGCATTGTGACGAAACAACTAAGCAGATTTCAACGAAAAAAATAAAGGATGTAAAAAACTACAATACGGATGTTTGACAATTTTTTTCAGATTTTTTTAAACAAAACAACAAGTTTTCTAACATTTTTCCGGTTTTTTAAATGTACATTTTAATTAAAAATAAACTGAAATTTCTGAGTGACCACCTTAATTTTTTTGCATGAAATACTATGAGACATGATACATATTCACTATCAATTTCAACTTTCTACGTATGGTGCATCATATTAAAAAAAGGGCAAAATCATATTCCGGTGGCAATGTGGGGCGTGTCTCGGACAAATTTCATGCCTTCTTTTAAAAATACCTTGTGAATTAATATGTGAGATTTGAAAAGAAGGCGTGAAATTTGTCCGAGACACGCCCCACAATTCCGCCGGAATATGTTTTGCCTTTTTTTTAATATGATGCATCATACATAGAAAGTTGAAATTGATAGTTAATATGCATCATGTCTCATAGTATGTCATGCAAAAAATTAAGATGGTCACTCAGAAATTTCAGTTTATTTTTAATCAAAATGTTCATTTAAAAACAAGGAAAATGTTAGAAAACTTCTTCTTTTGTTAAAAAAAATCTGAAAAAATTGTCAAACATTTGTATGGTGGTTTTTTACATCCCTTTGTTTTTTTCGTTGAAATTTGCTTAGTAATTTCGTCACAATGCGCACTTTTCAAAAACAGGCATTTAGGGTCATTACTCCCCATAGTCTTGAGATACAAACCAAAAACAGGGGGGAAATGAATTTCTTTTTATGGGCTATCGATCCATGTAGAACTCGATGCGGTTGACACAAGGGCATATTTTACTATGAAACCCTGCTGTATACCCTTTCTGCTTCAGTGGAATAATCGGTGTAAAAACGAGTTAATGTAGAGCATGATGCTTATTAAAATCAGCATTTTTTCTTTATTCTGTTATTTTCTAGTATTTGCAAAAAGCCGGCTTAACAGAACGCGAGTTCCCATTTCTACAAGAGCTGATGGACAATAGAACGACAAAGAATCCAGAAAATTATACCAAATACGCAATCAAAAAGCTCCTTTCCCACGGAATATTTCCAAATTCAAGGAAGATCTGCTAGCTATAGACAAAAACACACACAAAAAATCCCTGTCGGCTGGGCCTATAGGCGGAGGTAGATTTCGAAGAGTGCTCATTAAAAAAAAATAAATAAATAAAAAATAAATAAATAAAAATATATGATTAGAGATAACCCCAGTTTAATAACTTCATTTGGCCGTTTATGAAAAAATTTTAATTTCATTTTTCTGCAAAAACTGGTTTTATCAGAATCATCTTAAGAAAAATTCAGCTCAAATGCCCATTTTGACAACATATTTTGAAATAGATTCTGAGTTTATTAAAAAAATCGACCAAAACAGTACATTATACAGCTCCTAAATAACAAAAAACTGTCAGTTTAATGCATTTGAGAAAAAAATTGAATTTAAAAATGAGTCATAAAATAACCGATTTGTTGTTTGAATACATCCTTAATTCTTTAATCATGATTGCTTCGGAAAATTTTATGCGAAATACTCACTTTGACAGCATTTTAAAAAATATATTCTATCTTTATGAAAAAACTGACCAATGCGTCACAGTATATAGTTCCTAAATAAGAGGATCTGTAAATTGGATGCGTTTGAGAGCGAAAATGGATTTTAAAACGAGTCATAAAAAACGCAATTTGCTATGTGAAAACTTCCTTAAATTTTCAAATCACAAAGACTTCGGAAAATTCTGTTCAAAATACCCTTTTTGGTAGCCTTTTTTGAAATATATTCCGTCTTTATCAAAAAACTGACCAATGCATCACATTATATAGTTCCTAAATAAGAGGATCTGTAAATTGGATGCGTTTGAGAACAAAAATGGATTTAAAAACGAGTCAGAAAAAAACGCAATTTCTTATTTGAATACTTTCTTCAATTTTCAGCCCCGATGACTTTCGGAAATTCTGTTCAAAATACCCTTTTTGGTAGCCTTTTTTGAAATATATTCTGTCTTTATCAGAAAATGGACCAATGCGTCACTTTATACAGTTTCTAAATAAGAGGATCTACCATTTGGATGCGTTTAAAATCAAAAATGAATTTAAAAATGAGTCAGAATATAAGCAGTTTTGATTTGAGGTTTTTTCTCCAACTTCTATTTTTGTTTAATTTCTTTTTGCTATACGAATTGGTCCTATGAAAAACTTGTCAATATAAAAATTGTAGGTATTGATGAGGAGATGTAAAATAAATTTAATTGGATTTGATATCTTAAAAATTGACGGAGTTATGGATTTTTCTCTTTTTTCAGCGCCCTTTTTCTTTTCGTTTTTAATTTTTTTCATCGGTAAAAGTTGGTCTTATCAAAAACTTGTAAATACAAAAGTTTTAGGAAATTTTAAGAACATTTACAAAAAATTTAGTTGGACTTGACATCTTGAAAATTGACGAAGTTATGAATTTTTTTCTCTCAAAATCCCTGTTTTTTTCGCCCCTTGAGCCCACTTCTAAATTTATCAAAAATCTGTCATGCATATACTTTTGGCCCATTTTTAAGAAGTAATATAAACTTTAAACCGATTCGATATCTACTTTAATTAAGAAGTTATGGCGTTTTTTCGGTTTTCACAAAAACGCCCCCTATTCCGACCCCCTTAGTCTGATTTTGCCCATTAACGAACTTAGCCAAGATTGTATCCCCTTTGATTTTATGTGCAAGTTTGGTGGAGATTGGTGAAGAATTATAGAAGTTATCGTGTCCATAAAAAAGTGAGCTATATATATATTGATAGATAGATAGATAGATAGATAGATAGATAGATATATAAACTGGTGCGATTGCAATAGGTAGTATTTCTTACGAAATCTACCTGAAATTTTGGTACCGTGCATAAATTTACATACCTTCGGTGGTGCAATATTGAAAATCGCACAGAAATCGCTTTTGCAGCGCTACCTTCCGGTGGATTTTCTTTTTCAAATTCAGGCAGAATCAACTAGCTATGGCCAAAAATTCGCACAAAAATTTGATTCAATTGCGTGCATAACTTCATGCACTATTCTATGGTATAATATTGAAAATAGCACAAAAATCGCTTTTACAGCGATCCCTTACGACGGATTTTTTTTCAAATTCAGGAAGGAATAACAAATGTACACACACACAAAAAAAAAACCCACAAAATCACAAAACACACACACACACACAAAAAAAAAAAAATCAATTCGATGCATTCATACATTTTTCGATGGTATAATGGCGACATACGGAACACAGACACACGCATTAATAGACAAACATTTTGTAAAAACATGCTTTATTTCTGACCCTTAAAAAGTATAAATTTATCGAAAACCGGAAGTCGAAGAAAATTTCGATTACAACACTTTCTGCTTATGATGATAGAAGAAAGTTATAAAATTTGAAAAGACAGAGTACCCGGAGGTAGACAATTTTTTAACCGATTTAATTAAAAATAACATTATACAGGATTCGAATAATTAAGAAATATTAAAATTTAAAGAACGGAATTTTATTGTCGTTTATGTCAGTTAAAAACAGTTTAAAATGCTCGATTTTTGTTTCTTTTTCGCTGAATACTATCTCGCCGATTTAGACAATTTTGAAATATGCAAGTATAAAGAGAAAAAAATGTAACAAATAAGGAACATATAAGAAGAAACATAATCCAAAAATAAGTTTTTATTAGCTTTTTACAAATAAAGCCTACTAATAGTTGTTTATTTCTTCTTCTTTTTGAAGTTTCTTTTATCTGACAAAATCCTATTCGTATCACACCTCTGTCTGTCTGTGAGTCCATACACAGAAACTGTATAAGTCAGATATAAATTTTTTTGCACTTACAGCTGATTACCTCGTGTCATAAAACGAATCATAAAATTTTGAAAAAGTATATTATTTTAACCAAATTTTTTTTTTTAAATGTCATCTGTTCAGTTTTGAGATTTTAATTCTAAAACAGAACTTTAATTTAAAGTTTTTACTGTAGCCATCATAGCTTAGAGATAAAGCATCTCATTAGTAAAGAGAAGGTTCATAGCTCAAATCCCGATGCTGGAAGTTTAAATTTTCGTATTCAGATAGATTGTAATTGAGAAAAATTTCGTACTTTTTGGCAGTTTAACGGTTTATATATCTATATATACATTAGTGATGTTCATAATATTTTTTAAACTTGAATTTTCTTTCTAGTTTATTAAAAAAATGCGATTTATTATTAATTCAGCATTTAAAATTTTGTTTAACCATTAAACTGATTCGCCCGTACGCCGTTCGTGCAAGACGAATTTGCTTAATTTATCATTTAAATCTTTTAGGCACCACTATATATATATATTTTTTTTTTTAAGTACGATTTCATATTATTTAATTTTAGAAACGTTTAGACTAAATATTACGAATATTTAAGCTTAAAAAACTGGTGTTAACCCGCATTTTCAATTTATTGTACGTAAATAAGGAAATCAGTTAAGGGGTCAAACAATTTTTTTTTTTGCATTTTGAAATTAAAAATATTATTTATGTTTCCGCTATTTTTTAAAATTTCGGATTTTTAAAAAATTTTGATTTTTGGATTTTATTTAAATAAATTTATTTGAACTTTTTAAATTTGATTAAAATAATTAATTTCATTTTCTAAAATTTTTTTAGTTAAATTTATTAGTGCTGCCATCTATGTAAAAATTTAATAATTATAAATTGACAATTTGGATTTATAAATTTTTCAACCATTTTGTTTTTTTATCGGCAGGCTACTGTACCCTATTAGACGGGAAACCGGCTGCTCAGATGATAAGGAAGTCGTGATAGCGACTGAAATTCCAATAATAGACATAATTCGATTTAAATATAAAATCAAAATGCAACAGGTCTGGCAAATCATATCATGGCGGAAACCACCTGCATTCCCGATTTTTGTGATTGATTGGTAGGTTTATAATAAGGAAAGGACAGCTGACATCACTGTGGTCGAATTACTGTGGATCAGCTAGTAAAACCTGTCCGTTCCTTAACCCTTTGAGGCGCAGGACAAATTCATTGCTTAAGTGTTGAAATAAATGTCTGACACCGGAATTTGAAAACAACTTTATTCTTAAATAAGGAAACACTATATTTCCCTCATCAACAAACTGTAATTATTTAAAACAAAATTCCGGTGCCAATGTGGCGTTTGGGAATTAAATTTAAGTGGCATATCTATGAAACCACTGCGCCGCAAGGGGTTAACGAATAATATTGTACGGATGAGCTCCAGGAATTTGATTGGTCTAAGTTTGCCAATGTATAAATAAGTATGATATGATTGGGCTACGTCCTCAAGATGATTCCTACAATGATCGCTATGACAAAAAAATGTAGCGGTTGTTATGGCTCACCTTGGAAACGATGGCAACACGCCAGCATTGGCGCGTTCTCTTTAAAAGTTTGTTTAATCGTTTGGCAACAGTCAAACGAGGTTTTTTTTCGTTTGGTTTGTCGATATTAGTACGTCGAATGTTTTTTATGATAGAAACCACTTTTATTTAGCTATTTCGTTAGCTAAAATATTATTGCTAGTAATAAGTTTTATTACTTTAGGTATGAAAAAGAATCATACTTATTATGGAATTAATTCAAGTGGTGTTTATCCACACTTTATTAGATTTATTTTAGTAACTGATTATGGTGTCAGTCCTGATTCAAGATTGTGTATATGTATATAAAGGAATGTTTTAAATTCAAGTAATTTAATTGTGTATATGTATATAAAGGAATGTTTTTATTAGACTTTTCGTATTATTTGACTATTTTTGCCTTTATATTTGAATTCGTTAAACGTTGCAGTCCATAGAATTGACAGCGGTAGATTGGTTGACAGAAGGGTTTGTTTGCAAACATGCCCTTTCCCTTATTGTGTTTTCCTGCATCTAAAGATATGAAAACGTAGAGGGCTAAAATCAGAAAAACACAACAGTAAACTTACAAGTCAATCACTGAAATAGGGTTTTCCGGTGTTTTTCACAAAGATACGACTTGACAAACCAGTTGTATTTAAATATGCGAATCAATATTTAACTAACGCTAAAATTTTAATCGTACATTCAATCAGGTGATGGTTTATGCCGTGACTCCCGGTCAACATGACATTTTCATGAATACACTATGAATTATACTATTTATATTAATAGCCACATGAACATAAATAAATTAATTTTGTCATAGAATGTGTTGTTCATGGAGGCCGACGAAAATTTCTCATTTAATATAATTTTTGGTAGATTTCGTAAGAAGGCTTATAACATTCTCCCCTCTGTTGATATTTTTGAAAACTTTTTGCAAGTCTACCCCGATTTAGACCCATATAATCCATAACTTTCCTCAGTTAAAAATTTTATATATCCATCTATCTATCTATCTCTATATATGTATCACTTTTCTATGGACTCAATAATTTCCATAATTTGCACTAATCTCTTCACAAATGATACATAAAAATCAAAGGGCTGAAAATCTCGGCACAGTTTGTTACTGGGAGAAATCGGACCCAATGGGTCTAAATTGGTTTTCATTGGGTTTTTCTGGAAAAAAAAAAAACTTTTTTTATTATAATACATGAAGTTTAATTTATCAATTCACCGGTTTTTTCAAACAAAAATTTTTGCGTAATTCAATCAGAAAAATGTTAAGATTAAATATTGTAAAATTTATATTAAAAATTTACTGGTGAAAATAATAAATCCTTAGTGGAATATAGATGCTCGTACGTCGGAAGGACAATTCATGAATGTCAAAAACACGCTGCATTTATGATGTACGGTCAAATAAGGCAAATGAATAATACTTCTTCTTAACTCTGCTTTTTGAGTAATCCTTTTAAAATATTTCTGTTTCTTGCGTAGTTGTCAAAACGTCTCTAAAATGTAAACTGATCTCAAAAATGAAATTTTTAAATCTCACTCGCCGCTCGTATATTCTTAAGCATAAAATATTGAATTGAGCATAAATTTTAGAAATATTTTGGCAATTAATTTTCCAAAAGTCGACAGCACAAAAACCTAATATATCAGACACTAGAAAAAACTTTTATTTTTTTTTATATAAAGGAATCTAATTAGCTATGCCTGCCAGAAGGGAGGTGATGCATAAGCGAAAAATTAATAAGAAGTGGTTGCCTCGTAGGTTTACATTATGTTTGTCCTATAAGCAAAGGATTAACACTATGATAAACCTCCAAATGATAAACCACTGGTGGTGCTAATTTTTTTACTTATGCACCATTTTCTTTCTGGCAGACATGGATCATTATATTCCCCTATTACTACCTTTCCATAAACTAAAAGTGTTTCTTTTGTGCTCATACCTTAGGTTTTTATACTGTCTGCTCTTGAACCATAAGAAAAAAAGAGACATGCTTATGTCGAATACAAAGAAAAGAATATATTAATTTCCCAAGCAGATATTTTAAATATATGAATGCATTCCACGCCCATAGGCATAGTATTAGTGAAACGAATTGGATAGTTTACGTTCTAATCCCCTTAACAATTTGAAGAAAGCATGAGATTCTTTTGCCTTTAAAAATGAAAAGATGTGAATTGTATCTAAGGGAAATATTCTTTTCTCATTCATAAAAGAAAATGAAAAATAAAAAAATATTATAAAAATTATGTGTTATTCAGAAAAATAATGTGGAACTGTTGCCAAAACCAATAAAGATGATGCCTTCCGGGAACAATGTCTGACTTTAAAAAAAAAAATCTTCTTTTGTCATGTAAAGCTTTTTTAGATTTTATAGCGGCATTCATTGTACAAACAACGTCACCTTTATATAGGAAAACTTTTTCTTATCAAACTGTTTTTATCAATTTGGATAGGGTTTTATTCTTAGGGGAGAAGGGGATGTAGAGTTAGAAAAATTGGTACTTCTAGTTTACCCCGTCGACCAATTTTGCCAAATTATATAAATCGCCAAACTAATAGCCAAATTATACATGTTGACATAATTTTTATTTTAAATAACGAAAAAACAAATAATTAGTAGAATATTAATAAAAATATTAATAAAAAGACGAAATAAAAATCACTTAATGACATTTTAAACACGTGAATCGCATTTAATGTCATTGAATGTGACATTCACGATCATCCATTATTGGCATTTAATCTTATAGTTTGGCAATAATTTTTTGGTCGACGGGATAGCCTAGAAGTACGGAAAAATTATATTGATAGATAAGCATAGATTTTTCTTTTTCCTTTTTTCCGTTTTTAGGTATGCTCATATATAATTATATAGTACGTAAGTTGTCTAATTTAAGATGAAGTCATATTATTTCCATATTATTGAATTAAAATATAGTAACGTAAGTAAATTTTGTATTCATTTAGTTTTGCAAATGAGTTCAAAATATATTACATCAAAATCTAAATATTTATGAAACTATAGATATAGTACGCAGGGCTCCCAAATGGTCCGTGAACTGAACACCAATATTTTTTAACAGAAGATTTCATTGTAGTTTTCTGCAGCATTTGCGCTAAAACTAATCTCCGAAGGCGATTTCTACGCAATTTGCAAGAAAAATATAAAACGAAAATCTTTCTAAGAAAATATTGATGTTCAGTTCGCGGACCATTTGGGAGCCCTGAGTACGAATGCACTTTATTTGCAACGTTTGACGTACAATTTATAACTTGTTAAATGTTATGCAGACTTTTCTGTCAACCTATATTAAATAAAAGCATAAATATGTTACCAATATAAGAGTGTTGAACCCATACTAATCAGAAAATTTTCCATAGTAAAACCTAATCTCGAAGAATATAAGACGCTTTAAAAATTTTTAGGAACACAGGCTGTCAAAAACTGAGAGCTAACGTGCTGACACGATGTGCATGTATTTAAATATCTATTTACGTATGTATGTACGAAACGCAAAAAGTCTTTACAGAAATATCCCATTTGCTTCAAATTTTGTATGCAAGTTCATTCTGGTAAGACGCTTACCATATTAGTTTTTGGGGTCTATTAGTTTAACATAAAAAGTCATGGGGGAGGGGTAACCCCCCCTCTTAATTTAGACAAATGTTTTTTTTTTTTTTTTTTGCAAGGCAGAATTATCTGATTTGCTTCAATTTGATGTACCAATTTATTCAGATAAGGCGCTTTCCTGTTTAAATTTGAAGGCTCAATGCTTAAGTATAAAGGGAGAGAGAAAATGGGGAAGCTAATGCCCCGCCCTTAATTTATACTTCGAGGGGCATTGTTTTTTGAAATAAGACTATGATATACAATTAGTTTGAATAACCTGTGGTTTTAAGGCCATCCGTTTAAATGGGAACTTTCCTTTTTCTTTTATTTGATTTCCCTTTTTATTCCTTTCTTGGGAATTTGTCTCAGTAACAAAATCTCTTATTGCATACCTTTTTAATGTATACTCCAGATCTATTAATACAGTCTCCTGCAGAATGTTTTCCCAACACGTAATTTCCAACCGATTGTATCCCACAAATAAACCACATCTCCCCTGTCAAATAATACCGTTGATCTGTTAAGGATTGGCAGATTACCTTTACAACATTCATGATCTCTATCACATTTTTTCCCTAACTTAGGGATCTTATATGAGAAAAGAAAAAAAAATCTACAAAAATATTTAATTTTTTTTTTTAAATTAACAGTGTGAATATTTTTTCAAAGATTCATGCAATAATGAATGGTATTTTAATTTACGAAATTAGAATTGATTTTTAGGAATATTTAAAACTGAAAAAACATTTTTAACAGTGGAAAAAATATATTCGAAGAAAGTAGAAACAAATGTTTTTTATTAATTTTTTATAAGTTCACAACAATGGTAGAATCTCATATTGAATTTTATTTTTATGTATTCTGCAGATCTTTAAATAGTATCATGGAAAACTTTTTCAACACATAAACAACCGCTGGTTGTATCTCAAAAATAAACTACATCTTGTCTCATAAATAATATCTTCGACCTGTAAATAGTTTGTATTCTTTTGTATTTAAGAAGTTAGAATCGCGTTTATGAGTCTTGAAAACTCACAAAATACTTTTAAAGTTAGTGCAAAGATATACGCAGAAAGTAGAAAATAAATTTACTTTTTTTTATGATTTTTTTTTATAAATTCTTCTCAGTAACAGAATTATATTATTTTTTTTTAATATTTTGCAGATCTATTAATGTAATGTCCTGGAAAAACTTTTTCCTGATACATATAAACCCCACCTGATTGTATCCCAAAAATAAATCCCGTCTTCTCAAGTAATTCAGACCCCTGATCTGTAAATGATTGAAAGATTACCTTTTCAACATCCACTCTCTTTATCACATATTTTCCTCACTTTGGGATTTTATGTGATAAGGGAGCACAGGAAAAAATATTATCTATAGGAATAAAGATTTCTTTTCTTATGAGCAATGTGAAAATGCTCACAAAGATTTATACAATACTTATTATTTTTTTTTTAACACGTTGACTGCCGACTACGAGATAACTCGTAAGCCAACTACGAATTATCTCGTAGTCGGCAGTCAATGTGTTAATTCTATTTTTTTTCTAAACAGCGCCACTTTTAAAAAAGAGAAATGCTTGACAGATCATTTAATAAAATTTTTAAGAGAAATCAACTTTAGTATTTATAATAGAAAAATACTGGTAGGAATTTTTAAAAATATAATGTGATTAAATCAAATTGTCATTTTAGGCCAAGTTTCTGAAAATTGTCGTGGCAGTCAATGCTTTAGTTTATAAAGTTAGGATAGAATTTTAGGAATATTTAATACGGAAAAAAATATTTTTAGTGGAGTTAGTACAAAGATTTACATAGAAAGTAAAAATAATTCCTTTTTATTTAATTTACTTTTTATTAATTTCTTATAAATTCGTCTTAGTAACAAAATCGCTTATGATTTTTTTTTTTTGTGTGTGTGTGTGTATTCCCCATATCTATTAATGCACTTTTGGACTCAAACATTTTATTTTGTGATTCCAGACAAATATTTACGGCGATCAAAGAAGTAACATTTTTTTTTTTTTAATTCTGTATTGAAAAATGATTGTTTGACTCGCGGATATACACCGGAAATTACGGTGTTCCTTTGTATTTAAAAAGTTGGAATGGAATTTTCGTATTTTTTAAAGCTCAAAAAACTTTTTTTATTGTGTTAGGGCCGAGATGTATGCTTAAAGTAGATATACATTTCTTTTTACTTAATTTACTTTTCATTATTTTCATCTGATTTCTTCTTAGTAACATAGTCTCATATAAAACAATTTTTTATGTAATATCCAGATATATTAATACAGTGGCCTAAAAACTTTTTCCTGACACATCTAAAACCCAGCTGATTGTAACCTACAAATAAACCACATCTTCTCTGGTAAATTATACCGTTGATCTGTGAATGATTGGAAGATTACCTTTTCAACATGCACTCTTTTATCACATTTTTCCCTCATTTTTGGATTTTATGTGATAAAGGAGCAAAAAAAAAAAAAAAAAAAAAAAATTATGTACAAGAATAAAAGATTTTTTTTATATAACAATGTCAGAATGCTTTCAAAGATTTACATAGAAATTGGTAATTTTTTTTTTTTAATTTATGAAGTTGAAAATAGAAATTTAGGAATATTTAAAGCGGAAAAAATATTTTTAACCCTTTATCTACCAACGGTACTTATAAGTACCATTAAAATTATTTATTATAAAATTCTTTTAATACGTCAATTAGTCGCAATACTGTATAGAATGAGTTACAGATACATTACGTTAACTTGTTCCAAACGTATTATTGGTTACACAAAACAAAAATATTTTTAAAAGGATCATTTGCATCTTTTCAGCTTTCTTGGTGCTGAGGGAGATGGATAGGAATTTTTCAATTCGGAAATATTTCTATATTATTACAGCAAGAACATCATACTTGTACATTTTATAATTCTACAAAAAAATCAGAAAACAATTTAAAATAAAAGATTTGAATGGGGTTACAAATATTGCACAAAATCCCTGTAAATTCAAATTTAATTAATCCGTTTAAATCCTCCAGTCCTTCTGTAATCTTTCAAAAATGTATTAATTGGTTATGTAAATCTTTTAATTTAGTTTAAACAATTTACGTAAAATGCTTTAGAATGTAAAATTTTTATGAATTCATAATGTGGTAGATAAAGAATTAACGGAGTTAACTCTATTAAAAGAGTTAAAGATATACGCAGAATGTGGGAACAAATTTATTTATTTATTTATTTATTTTTCATTACTTTCTTACGACTTCTTCTTAGTAACAGAATCTCTTATGAAATATTATTTTTATGCATTCTCCGGATGTATTAACACAGTTGTCCTGGAGAACTTTTTCCTGACACACGTAAACCACAGCTGATTGTATCTCACAAATAAACCACATCTACTCTATTGACTTGGACTTGGATGAAATAGTTTTCAGAGTGCCTGGAGAGATCGACTCCTTACCTCTAGTAGAGAAATGATACATGGAACAATTCAAGTCATAGCCAAAGTCTGACAAACAGAACGTCAGTAACAAAATTGGGGGGGGGGGGAGCCGGGTCCCCAAAAAAAGCAAAGGCCCTTTAAGGGCATCATACAAAATAAATAAAATAGATGAGAGTATAAATAAGAGAAATGAGAACATTAACAATATTTTCAAAAGTATTTACATAGTAAAATTTACAAAATAGAGCCTAGGAGATGGTGAACGTTCAGGAAGGAAAACCCTATCAATGAGATAAAAACAAGGAAAAATTATCCTGGGTCGATGTTTTCAGAGAGATCTGGGGTTGCTCGTGATCGTCTCCAACGGGCGTTTACATCATAATTTGAAATATTATGCAAAGCAGGATTTGGGATAGAGGGAATATTGTCAAAAAATTTTATGGCTTGACTTTTGATAAGAGAACGAATAGGAGGAATATTAAGATCTGAATGAATAACAGTATTTCTGCGATACCAAGGAGAGTGAACAATACCACGGAGAGTCTTGTTCTGAATTACCTGAATTTTTTGCAGATTGGTTTTAGCCGCTGAACCCATAAAAAAAAACATAAAATCAAAAGAAATTTATTTCTGCTTTTTATGTATAGCTTTGCACTAATTTTGTTACATACATTTTTCCAGCTTTAAATATTCTTAAAATTTTATTCCAACTTTATAAAGTAAAAAATAATATTAATAATTAGTGTATAAATCTTTGAAAACATTTTCAAATTATTTATAAAAAAAAAGGAAATCATTTATTCCTGTAGATATTTTTTTCTTTATAAAATCCCAAACTGAAGAAAAAAAGTGATTCAAATCATACCGTTGATCTGTAAAACATTGGAAGATTACCTTTACAACATTCACGTCCCTTATCACATTTTTTCTTCACTTTGGGATTTTATAAAGAAAAAAAAAATATTTACAGGAATAAATGATTTCCTTTTTTTTATAAATAATTTGAAAATGTTTTCAAAGATTTATTCAATAATTATTAATATTATTTTTTACTTTATAAAGTTGGAGTAAAATTTTAAGAATATTCAAAGCTGGAAAAATGCATGTAACGAAGTTAGTACAAAGCTATACATAAAAAGCAGAAATAAATTTCTTTTGATTTTATTTATTTTTTTATAAATTTCTTATAAATTCTTCTTAGCAACAGAATCTCTTATTAAAATTTTCTTTATGCATTTTCCAAATATATTAACACAGTGTCCTGGAGAGCTTTTTCTTCACATATATAAATTCAAGATGATTGTTTCCTCAAATAAACCACGTCACCTCTGGTAAATCATACTGTTGATCTGTAAATGATTAGAAGATTACCTTTACAACATACACGCTCTTTAGCACATTTTTTCCTCACTTTGGGATTTTATGCGGTAAGGGAGCGGAAATAATATTGTCGGAAGGAATAATACAATAAACTTTATAATAATTATTATTATTATTATTATTAATCTAGAAAGTGGAAATCTTTGCAAAGATTTGTGTAGTATTTCACATTCTTTTATGTTTGAAAATTTGGTATTGAATTTTAGGAATTTTTAAAGCTGAAATAATATGTTAGTGCAAAAGTAAATGCAGAAAAAATATTATTTTATTTATTTTCTATTATGAAATCTGCTTTATTATAAAACGTCTTACTCAACATTTTTTAAATATTCAAAACTTTTTCTATTAATACACAAGAGAACTTTTTCTAGTTACATATGCCCTACCTAATGCATCTTACAAATAAAACACATTTACTTGTAAATCACATTTTTAATGCGTAAATTTTTGTTATTCTTTTATATTTAAAAAAGAGGAATCTCAAAAATTTTATTACCTTCTTTTAATCTATTCTTAATTGCAGAATCTCATATTATTATTTTTTAATGTATTCTCCGGATCTATTAATACAGTCTCCTGGAGAACCTTTTTCCTGATACATAAACACCAGATGATTGTAGTCCAAAAACAAACCACATCTCCTCTGATAAATCATATCTTTGACAAATAAATAATTGGTATTCCTTTGTATTTAAAAAGTTTTGATAGAACTTTAGTGATCTTGAAAGCTCAAAAAATATTTTTAATAGTATTAGTGCCAAGATATACGCAGAAAGTAGGCATATATTTCTTTTTATTACTTTCATTTGATTGCTTCCTAATAACAGAATCTCTTATTAAAACATTTTTTTATGTTTTCTGTCATTCCTTTAATACTATCTCCTGGACAACTTTTTTCTGACACATGAAAATCAGATTAATGTATTCCACAAATAAAGAACATCTTCTCGGATAAGTTATAGCTTTGGCTTATATATAATTGTATTCCTTTATATTTAAAAATTGTGGAATGGAATTTTGCTGTTTTTTAAAGCTCCAAAACTTTTTTAATAGTGTTAGTGCCAAGATATAAGCAGGAAGGGTTCTACTAGGTTATTCCGTCAACCAATTTCGCCAAATTATACAAATCGCCAAACTATAGATATTGACATAATTTTTATTTTAAATAACAAAATAAACAAATAATTAGTGGAATATTAATAAAAATACAAATAAAAAGTCTAAATAAAAATCATTTAATGGCATTTTAAAAACGTGTATCATATTTAATTTCACTGAATGTGACATTCACGATCATCCAATTTTGGCATTTAATCTTCTAGTTTGGCGATAAATTTTCGGTCGACGGGATAACCTAGTAGTACCGCAGAAAGTATAGATACATTTCTTTTTACTTAATTTACTTTTTATTACTTTCATAGGATTTCTTCTTAGTAACATGATCTCTTATGAAATATTTAAAAAAAAAAGTATTTTCCAGATCTATTAATACAGTGTCTTGGAGAACATTTTTCTCTGACTCATACAAACCCAAGCTCATCGTACCCCCCCCCACCCCCCCACCCCCCCAAAAAAAAAAAAATCTTTTCAAGTAATTCAAACCGTTGATTTGTAAATGATTGAAAAATTATCTATTGAACATCCACGCTCCTTAGCACTTTTTTCTTCAGATTTTTAGTGATAATGGAGCAGAAAAAAAGTGTTATGTACAGGAATAAATATTTCTTTTTTTTAATGAAGAATGCGAAATTTCAGAGATTTATACAATAATAGGTACACATTTTTTTTAAGTTATAAAGTTGGAATAGAATTTTATTAATTCAATGATGAATGTTTTAAAGCGGAAATAATATTTTCTGTTGATTTGGAGCAAAAATGCCCACAGAAAAATAGAAATATTTATTTTTTTATTATTGGTTTCTTATAAATTCTCCTTACAAGGAAGGTCTCCATACGGGCATACTCAGAAAATTCTGAAAAAATTACAGAATGTTCTTCTCATGTGGATATATATGTTTGTAAAAAATTTTTTGGCGTAACCCCGATAGAATGTTTGTAAAAAAAATAATGAACATTTCTTTTATTTGGCGATTTATCATCGGTTGGCGACAAAATAAAATTTCAAAAAATACATTTTTTATGTCAAATTCTTTTTAAGGTAAAAATGTTTCATCTTGAACTTGTTTAAAGAAATTTTATTTATATAACGTCAGTTTTATCAGCTTTAGTTTGTTTTAACTATATTTTTATCATAATGTATTTAAAATGAAAACTAACGGTGAAATTTTATGAATTAAAATAAAATTTAAATTAAAATTGTTTCAATCTCAAAATCAACTCCAATCTGATCGAGCTTTGTCGATTCAATTTAGTTGCTATGGAAACAAAAACTTCTCCAATATTGAAATGCAGCATTCTTCATCTGGCTTTTATTTTGCCATACGCTTAAATATATGAAAAAACACTTTTCAATATAAAAGTATTTTTTATATAAGAAATTATTTTTAAAATGATAAAATTAAATAACTACAGCAAAAGCAACAGTAATATAAAATACATCTATATTGTTCAAACTCTCCCATTGTTCGAATTTAAATTCATTAAATACCACTTACACGTATTCGAAAATTTAATTGCGAAGAAATTTTCAGGTGCATTAAAATCGTTTGCTTTTGGCGAGGGAAAATGCTACTCGCCAAATCGTGTGACGCTTTCATCTTTTCGCGCCAAATACTCGAAAGTATTTTATTTTTTACTGAGTTTCTTATGTAATTCCGCCGTTAAATTTGACTGATCCTTAATTACATACATGAGTAGTTTAATCAGTATTTTTTTCAAAAAAATCTGAGTATGCCCAGTATGGAGAAATTCCTTGTTAGTAACAGAATCCCATATGAAACATTTTTTTTTAAAATGTATTCTTCAAATCTATTAATGCATTTTTCTGGAGAACTTTTTCTCTACGCATATAAATCCAAGCTGATTGTTTCCCCCAAATAAACCATAGCTGTTCAGCCAATATCAGCAGATCATCCTATACTGATCTGCAAAAGATTGGAAGGTTATTTTTTCAACATCTTTGCTCTTTATCATATTTTTTCCTCACTTTGGAATTTTATGTTAACAGTTATGAGAGGGAAAAATATTATCCACAGGAGTAAAGATTTCTGTCTTTATGATCAATGTGAAAATGTTATCAAAAATTAATATAATTAATTTTTTTTATTTATTTATAAGTTTGGAATAGAATTTTAGGAATATTTAAAGCAAAACAATATTTTTAACAGAGTTTATACAAAAATATACATAGAAAGTATGAAAAAAATTTCTTTTTATTTAATTTACTCTTTATTATTTTCATATTATTTCTTCTTAATAACAGAATCTCTTATGAAACATTTTTATAATGTATTCCCCGGATCTATTAATGCAGTTTCCTGGAGAACTTTTTCTTGACGCATATAAACCAGAGCTGATTGTTTCCCACAAATGAACCACATCTTCTCTAGTAAATCATACCGTTGATCTATACATGATTAGAAGATTACCTTTTTAACATCCACACTCTTTACATTTTTTCCTCATTTTAGGATTTTATAATTTAGGATTAGGGATTAGGGATAATTAGGATTTTATAATATATTTATAGGATAAGGGAGTAGGAAAAATATTATCTAAAGGAATAAATGATTTCCTTTTTTATGAACAATGTGAAAAAGTTATTTATACATAATAAGATTTATACAATAATTGTTATTACTATTTTTAAATATTTAAAGTTTGAATTGAATTTTAAGAATATTTCAAGCGTAAAAATATTTTTAACGGAGATTTGAGTAGAAAGTAGATGACATTTCTTTTTATTTAATTTACTCTATTATTTCCATGTTATTTCTTCTTAATAACAGAATCTTTTATTAAACATTTTTTATGTATTTTCCAGATAATATTAATACAGTTTTCCGGAGATCTTTATCCTGACACATATAAACCGAAGCTGATTGTATTCCACAAGTAAGCCACATCTTCTCTGGTAAATCATATACCATTGATCTGTAAATGATTGGGAGATTTCCTTTTCATCATCCGCGCTCTTTAGCACATTTTTTCCTCATTTTGGGATTTTATGTGATAAGAGAGCAGAAAAAATATCATCCAAGGGAATAAACTTTTTATTTTTCATATGAACAATGTGGAAATCTTTACAAAGGTTTATATATTTCGTATTCTCTTATGTTTGAAAATTTTATATCGAAGTACAGGAGTTTCTAAAGCTGAGAATATATTTTTATTAGTGTAAATACAAAAATAGTCAGGAAAAATAAAATGTTTTTTCCCTTGCTTTTTTGTGGAATCATAGCTTCAATTCTTACATAACCAGCTAACAGATCAATATTTTTTAAAAAAGAAACTTTTCCAATTACGCCTATTTTTTGGCATAATGTGCCCCATGTCTTTTACATATTCTTTTCTTCAAATCAGAAATTTTTGCCTAATTGAATCAGAAGAATATTGTATTAAATAATGCAAAATTTATGATAAAAATTTACTAGTGAATATAATAAATCACTATTGGAATATAGATGCCCGTAAGTGGTACAAGCAAATCATGATTGGTAAAAACACTTTGTCCGTATGACTTCTACTAGCAATCAGGAAAGCAGTTAGTATTTTCATGCTAAAATATGTAGCAACAAAAACAACAATAACAAAAACTATACTCTTTTGAGAACAATATCAGTTTAAAATGGAGAACAACATTGCACACTGTGGTGATGTGGCTTTTTTTTTCAATCGTTAAATTTATATAATGCATGATAGCAAAAATGTATGCGACAATATCTTTGTTATGGATTTTTTCAAGCCGAATAGGTACTATAGTGAATACAAAATATTGCATCTATAATTATTTTTTCAAGTTTTATTCAAATATATTTTTAATAAGGTTAATAGCTATCCCATGCTAATTCCATGGCTTTGTATTGTAAGTTACATAGCTGGTAATTGCATGTTTCTTGGTCATCATTATTTTCGAAAAGTTTGCTTGGCTTTATTCAATATTGAGATATCGCCCATAAAATAAGTCACATTTTTCCGGTCTAAAATACTGGTATACAAAAATCGTAGCATGTGACTTACACTACAAGAAATAAATACCCTAATAAAAAAGTGTTTCTTTTTTGACTAACATCTGATGAAGCTCAGCCAGTTGACATTGTCGCACCTGAGCGCAAGTAATCCCAACATTGCATACTCCTCAAATGCCTGGCCGAATCTAGAAAAAGTAGCCAATTTCACAAGCACAACCTATTACTATAAATATCTTGCAGTGCACTTGAATAATGTATATAAATTTCAATCAATTTGCAGTAATCAATTTTGGTGCTGGTGTTATTTATCTACATGAGGGATATAAGCCCTTTGAGGATTGTCCTCCGTGGGGGTTTTTCCATAGGAACCTAACACGTATTTATGCAAGGTTCGAAGAAATACTCCGAACGATTAAGCCGACGGGCGCGATTGGATTCGAACTCAGCGTCTCCCGTCTACCAGCTGCGAGAGCAGAGCCTCTCGGCGACTGGTCCGGTCAGTTTGAAATAGTGTAATATCATTAAACTACAAAGGTTTTTTTTTCTTCTTATATTACAAATGTAAGGTTTTTTAAAAATATTTTTCTAATCCAACTTCACAGCCATAATTTTTTTTAACACCAAACATGCTATTGTAAACATCAATATCAAATGTCATGAATATATCTTCGTTCAAAATACATACTTAACTTTCGCATATTTTAACTATGTTAACAATGACTTTAAATTATAAGGGCATATATCAGAAATTTTACACAACGTTTTGTTTATCATTATATTTCTCTAAAAAAATTATTTCTAAAATTTTCAAGTTTTTTCTTGTATAAATGAAAATTACATTAATTTTAACATAACAAGTAGAAGTGAAAATTAAAAAATTCAAATAATTAATTAATTAAAAAACAATATTTAGCTATAGATAAGTAATTTTAATAAAAATCGTATTTTGATTTTAAAATACCTTCTTGCTTTGATTATAACTTTTACAGATTGATTTCGGTTGTTTTTGTGATTTTTTGTGTATCTGTAATGTTATATATTGTTGAGATTCAGGATTGAATCTGAAATGTCTAATTTGTATTGCACACTGTATTTTAATATTTTATTAAATGTGCGAAGATATATTAAAAATTAACGTGTTCATTTTTTATTAAAATTACACCTCTTATCTTACATATATATTTTTTAAAGTTGTTATTTTAAGTTTTCATACTATGACAAAAACTACTTGGCAACTAAATCCCATAAGATTAAACTATTTTTTTTCCTTTTGCATACTTATTAAACTAGTCTCTTTCAAATCGTTTTCTGACATAAACTCACAACTGATTGAATCAGACAAATGAAGACACATTGCCTCTGGTAAAATGTACATATGATCCTTAAGTGATTGGAGGTTTATCTTTCAACATCTATGTTTCTTACATCGATTTTTTTAACTCCCTTTTGAGCTTTTCTATCATAAGAAGGAATAGAACATATCAAATATATTTTTATTTCTTTAGAATCAAGTACAGTGAAATTGTTGTAAAGAATTTTGTAATAAATAGTATTTTCCAATGCTTAAGCAGTTTGTGCAGAATTTTTGATATTATAAGACTAAAAAATTATTTTTATCGTGGATATGTGAAACATTAGGAAGGAAATATATAGTATATATATATATATATATATATATATACAGGGTGTCCAGCAAATAACACCCTGATTTTAAAATTAAATTTCTCAAAAACAAAGATCAATAGAATTATGCAGTAAACGGTTTGTTTATCAGGTAAGCTGTAAAAATCTTATACTAAAGTTTCGAACGGTAAATATTTTGAAAAGATTGTGTTCTGATTGCAAAGAATGCTTTGATTGGACATTTTTCTTGCTTTAGATTGCTGCCAGAAAATGTGTTTTTCGGCTTAAAAGGCCATATTTCATAGTTTTTTGAAGTTAAATTTTTGAAATTCTAAAAATTTACTTAGAAAAATCTTTAAAATATTGCACTGTAAGCTGAAAATTATTTCTCTGCAGGCAATCTAAAACAAGAAAAATGTCAAATCAAAGCATTCTATGCAATCAGAACGCAATTTTTTCAAAATATTCACTTTTTGAAATTTCTGTATAAGATTTTTACAGCTTACCTAATGAAAAAACCGTTACCGCATATTACTATCGATCTTTGTTTTTGAGAAATTTAATTTTGAAATCAGGGTGTTATTTACTGGACACCCTGTATATATATATATATTACTTATAAACAACTTAATTCCATTCTGCAAAAGTATGGGGTAAGTTACGAATAATATTTGTAAGAAATTTATTCTAACAATACAGTAAAAAATAAAATAAAAATAAAAATAAAACTTTTTAGCACCTTTTACAGGCCAATATTCCCAATTGGGAACATAAGTGTAAAAATTTATTAGAAATTAAGATTAATAAAAATTGACTTGAAAAAATTAGCAGAAACAGTTAAAAGATGACTTGATTTTTTGAAATAAAAGTTACATTCCTATCATTAATAAGGAAATGTACAGAAAGTCATAAAAATGACCAATGACCACTGTAAAATGATCAGTCATAAAAAAGATTTTTTGAAATAGATTTTTCGAATTAGATGACTTGATTTTTTTAAATAGACGTTACATTCCTATCCTTTAAGGGGAAATATACAGAAAATCATAAAAATGACAACCAGAAGTGACCAATGTTCCCAATAGCATAGCTGCCAACTTTTACGCATTTTTGCTACCACTAAAATTATACAGAGATTTTCCATTTGTTTAATCACAAGATTTCGACGATTAAATAAGACAACATTTATTATAAAATTTTTGTGGCAGGGAAAATGCGTAAAAGTTACTAATATCCCTTAAATAAAGCATTAGAAGGCATAATGGGCAAAAGAATAACCTAAAATATGACTGGATCAGAATTTGGCCTGTAAAAAATTATAAAGAATTTAAAACAAAATAATTCTTTAAAAATTCTCTTTTTTTTTTTTTTTTTTTTTTTTTTTTCCACCCTTTGCGGCGCGGTGGTTTCCTTAATTTTAATTCTCAAACACCACATTGGCACTGGAGTTTTGTTTATCTAGCGTTTTTCTTATTTAAAAATAAAGTTGTTTTCAAATTCCGGTGTCAGCCATAATTTTCAACACTTAAGGAATGAATTTGTCCAGCGCCGCAAAGGGTTAATAATAGTAAAAACTTATTTAATTTTCTTTCTTTTTCTCTTTTTAAACACTTACAATTTTGAAATGTAATAAAGTTTACCCAAAATAACACTATTTTCATAATCTATTCTAAGTCTTTTATTAATGTGTTCAATTCAGCAAAATAATGTAAAATTGTCGTGAAAACTAACTATGTGTAATTATCATTAAACAAAATTAAAGAAGATATGATATAACAAAACTCGTGCGGGTTCGCATATTTACAATACCTATTCGGTTCAGATTCAAGGCCCTTCTGATAGGTTTGATATATTCAGAAATCAGATCATACTGATTTCTAATGTCTTGGAAGTGACAATTAATTGTATAAAGCATCGCGTATTTTTGATGCACATAATTTAATGATGTTTCTTATAAAGCTAAAAAATACAGGAAAATGTACTTAAATTATTAATTTTTTTTTCAATTGCTACGGATTTAACAAAGCAAATTGCGTGCCTCATATGCTTTTAATAAAGTTAAAATTGTTTTTACAAGAGTTTGACAAAATACATAAATCAATAAATAAACACACTAGACTAGAAATCTCATAGCGTAGAATCTTTTAAAATGCATCAAAGTAATAAAACCGTAATTACTATAACCATGGCCCACTAGATCTAAGTAAAGGCCTGTTTATTTGAGATTAATGTATGAAGTCTCTCGCCAGAGGACGCTGATACTTTGCCCAAGTTAATCAGACCAATCATGTAAACCCTGAACCAAAACAATGACACGTGTGCAAACATGTGCACAGAAGAGAAAGCAGCTTATTCAATGCTAATTTGGGCAGGGTTTGAGTCACGTGGACTTACACGTGGTTCAATGAAATGGTTCAGGGTTTAAAGTTGTTGCCAGCTTCCCTTTTACGGCGGTTTTTCGCGAAATGGCTCGGCTGGTAGTATTATAGTAGGCTATGCTATAACGAATATTAAAAATTCCCACTACATAAATCGCTAATAAAGTTTTAAATTATTTTTATAACTTAACTAAATGTTCAAAAATAGCAAAAGTTTGAATTTTCTATTCAAATACTAAAAAATAATAATTTTTTTCATTCTAATTATTTTTATAACTTAAATGTCAAAAACCACAAATCTCCACCTTTATTAATTTTTCACTACTTTGATTTAAACTGAGGTAAAATAGTACTAAAGACAGACAACATACCACATAGTTACAACTCATTCATTATAAATCAGTTTAGAACAAAATTCTAATCCACCGACCATGAATTCAAATATATTTAAAATGAATATGGCCTTGATATATGAATCTGATAGACCAATCAGAAGCGCTCTGGATCTGAAAAGAGTAGGTACTGTGAACATGCGACACAGAGATTTTGAATGTTTTCTATACCAGAATTTTAATAAAGTAATGGTCACCACATCTAAACCTAGAATTGTTTCTTTTCTAAATGCGACAAATACTACTTTACGAAAATTCTGGTATTTCACCTCAAATGGATAAATCCGATGTAGTTATATAATGTAAATGACCATCTGCCTGTGCGTTTTCTTTTTCATAACTAAATTTTACACTATAATCTTTTTTTCACCTACCAATAAAATGCATATACATGTATAGACAAAAAAATGACCTACCGCTTGCGATTTTTGACGATTTTTTAAATATCTGTAAGAATACTTGAGAAATTATCTTGAAACTCTTAGTTTATAAATATAATAGTACAGGTCATACATTTACGTGAAGAATTTTTCCCAAAATTCCATAAAAGACGTCAACAAATTGAAAAAATAGAATACCTTTTGGATAACTTTCTCAAAACTAATATAGCAAAGGCGTTCAAACTGTAGATTATGATTAAGTGGTTTATTGTAATAAACTGTGCTCATTTTCATTTTCACATTCAGATAGCATGTATATACGTAGAAAAAGTAAGGTTTTTGTAAAAACAGTCCCAAAATTTTCGGAATTTTTTTTCTCATAATTTGCAAAATCCTTAATATAAAACAATATTGTTTTCCCAAAATATAACAAACAACATTGTACATAATACTCTGTAATCAGAATTAAAAAATAATAAAAAATATAAAAAATAAGCAGGTTTACTAAATAACTTTTCATTGCGCATGTGTGAACACTATCAAAATTTCCATATTATGCATATGCAATTTGCATACTATGTTAGCTAAAAGCATAGAGCAACTTTTCTGAAAGATTCAAAAACATAGCTTGAAAATTCTGAAAATGATCGTCCATAGAATAAGCTCAAAATCCGTTATTCCCAAAATGAAGCAAACAGATGAGGGACAATTTATCCATTGATTACTGTCAAAATAGAAAACACAATATGCATAGCTACCAACTTTTACGCATTTTTCCTAACACAAAACTTTTATAGTAAATATTGTGTTAATAAATCGTCGAAATCTTATGATTAAACAAATGAGACAATCTCTGTACAATTTTAGTGGTAGCAAAAATGCATAAAAGTTGGCAACTATGCAATATGGTAAGTACTACTATATTTGGATACAAGCCTTCATTTGTTTACTTCACCTTGGGAACAACGGATTTTGAGCTTATCGACGATCTATTGACGATCCCTTTCAGAATTTTCAAGCTATGTATATGAGATTTTCACAAAAGTTGCTCAATACATTTTGCTAACACAATATGCAAATCAAATTCTGATAGCGATCACGCATGCGCAATGAAAATTATTTAATATACCTGCTTCTTTTTCATACAACTTTTATTATTTTTTAGTTCTGATTACAGTATTGTACACAATGTAGTTTGTCGTATTTTCGAAAAAAAAAAAAACATTGTTTTTTAAGAACTGCAAATTATTTTGTAAAAACTTGGGAAAATTAGGGGGTTTTATATAAAAACTTTAATTTTTCAACGAGTATACATACTATCCGCATAGAAGTGAACACAATTTATTACAATAAGCCAATCATAATCTGCAGTTTGAAAGCTTTAGCTACATTAGTTTTGACAGGATTATCCAAAAGTTATTCATTCTCTGTCAATTTGTTGACGGTCCCCCGTAAAGTTTCGGGGAAAAATCTGTACGGTGATATATGACAAGTTGTTTACACACTTAGAGTTTCAGGATAATTTCTCATTTATTTTTGTAGATATTTAACAAAATGCCTGAAATCGCAAGTGACAGAACACCTTTGGTCATATGTAGTAGATGTAGTGCTTTTAAAACTTTTCATCTTCTTATGAGTTTTCTTCGTCGTGATTAAACTTAATATTATCATGTATTTTTCACCTACTAATAGACTACCTAGAGATTTAGTGCCTTTAACACTCTTCCCACTTCTTATGAGTTTTCTTCGTCTTAATTAACTGTTATATTATCATATTTTTTTCATCAACTAATCGTACGACTACAAATGTCGTGTCTTTAAAACTTTTCATCCTCTTATGAGTTTTCTTCGTCGTGATTAAACTTAATATTATCATGTATTTTTCACCTACTAATAGACTACCTAGAGATTTAGTGCCTTTAACACTCTTCCCACTTCTAATGAGTTTTCTTCGTCTTAATTAACTGTTATATTATCATATTTTTTTCATCAACTAATCGTACGACTACAAATGTAGTGTCTTTAAAACTTTTCATCCTCTTATGAGTTTTCTTCGTCGTGATTAAACTTAATATTATCATGTATTTTTCACCTACTAATAGACTACCTAGAGATTTAGTGCCTTTAACACTCTTCCCACTTCTAATGAGTTTTCTTCGTCTTAATTAACTGTTATATTATCATATTTTTTTCATCAACTAATCGTACGACTACAAATGTAGTGTCTTTAAAACTTTTCATCCTCTTATGAGTTTTCTTCGTCGTGATTAAACTTAATATTATCATGTATTTTTCACCTACTAATAGACTACCTAGAGATTTAGTGCCTTTAACACTCTTCCCACTTCTAATGAGTTTTCTTCGTCTTAATTAACTGTTATATTATCATATTTTTTTCATCAACTAATCGTACGACTACAAATGTAGTGTCTTTAAAACTTTTCATCCTCTTATGAGTTTTCTTCGTCGTGATTAAACTTAATATTATCATGTATTTTTCACCTACTAATAGACTACCTAGAGATTTAGTGCCTTTAACACTCTTCCCACTTCTAATGAGTTTTCTTCGTCTTAATTAACTGTTATATTATCATATTTTTTTCATCAACTAATCGTACGACTACAAATGTAGTGTCTTTAAAACTTTTCATCCTCTTATGAGTTTTCTTCGTCGTGATTAAACTTAATATTATCATGTATTTTTCACCTACTAATAGACTACCTAGAGATTTAGTGCCTTTAATACACTTCCCACTTCTAATGAGTTTTCTTCGTCTTAATTAACTGTTACATTATCATATTTTTTTTCATCAACTAATCGTACGACTACAAATGTCGTGTCTTTAAAACTTTTCATCCTCTTATGAGTTTTCTTCGTCGTGATTAAACTTAATATTATCATGTATTTTTCACCTACTAATAGACTACCTAGAGATTTAGTGCCTTTAACACTCTTCCCACTTCTAATGAGTTTTCTTCGTCTTAATTAACTGTTATATTATCATATTTTTTTCATCAACTAATCGTACGACTACAAATGTAGTGTCTTTAAAACTTTTCATCCTCTTATGAGTTTTCTTCGTCGTGATTAAACTTAATATTATCATGTATTTTTCACCTACTAATAGACTACCTAGAGATTTAGTGCCTTTAACACTCTTCCCACTTCTAATGAGTTTTCTTCGTCTTAATTAACTGTTACATTATCATATTTTTTTTCATCAACTAATCGTACGACTACAAATGTCGTGTCTTTAAAACTTTTCATCCTCTTATGAGTTTTCTTCGTCGTGATTAAACTTAATATTATCATGTATTTTTCACCTACTAATAGACTACCTAGAGATTTAGTGCCTTTAACACTCTTCCCACTTCTAATGAGTTTTCTTCGTCTTAATTAACTGTTATATTATCATATTTTTTTCATCAACTAATCGTACGACTACAAATGTAGTGTCTTTAAAACTTTTCATCCTCTTATGAGTTTTCTTCGTCGTGATTAAACTTAATATTATCATGTATTTTTCACCTACTAATAGACTACCTAGAGATTTAGTGCCTTTAACACTCTTCCCACTTCTAATGAGTTTTCTTCGTCTTAATTAACTGTTATATTATCATATTTTTTTTCATCAACTAATCGTACGACTACAAATGTCATGTCTTTAAAACTTTTCATCCTCTTATGAGTTTTCTTCGTCGTGATTAAACTTAATATTATCATGTATTTTTCACCTACTAATAGACTACCTAGAGATTTAGTGCCTTTAACACTCTTCCCACTTCTAATGAGTTTTCTTCGTCTTAATTAACTGTTATATTATCATATTTTTTTCATCAACTAATCGTACGACTACAAATGTAGTGTCTTTAAAACTTTTCATCCTCTTATGAGTTTTCTTCGTCGTGATTAAACTTAATATTATCATGTATTTTTCACCTACTAATAGACTACCTAGAGATTTAGTGCCTTTAACACTCTTCCCACTTCTAATGAGTTTTCTTCGTCTTAATTAACTGTTATATTATCATATTTTTTTCATCAACTAATCGTACGACTACAAATGTAGTGTCTTTAAAACTTTTCATCCTCTTATGAGTTTTCTTCGTCGTGATTAAACTTAATATTATCATGTATTTTTCACCTACTAATAGACTACCTAGAGATTTAGTGCCTTTAACACTCTTCCCACTTCTAATGAGTTTTCTTCGTCTTAATTAACTGTTACATTATCATATTTTTTTCATCAACTAATCGTACGACTACAAATGTAGTGTCTTTAAAACTTTTCATCCTCTTATGAGTTTTCTTCGTCGTGATTAAACTTAATATTATCATGTATTTTTCACCTACTAATAGACTACCTAGAGATTTAGTGCCTTTAACACTCTTCCCACTTCTAATGAGTTTTCTTCGTCTTAATTAACTGTTATATTATCATATTTTTTTCATCAACTAATCGTACGACTACAAATGTAGTGTCTTTAAAACTTTTCATCCTCTTATGAGTTTTCTTCGTCGTGATTAAACTTAATATTATCATGTATTTTTCACCTACTAATAGACTACCTAGAGATTTAGTGCCTTTAACACTCTTCCCACTTCTAATGAGTTTTCTTCGTCTTAATTAACTGTTACATTATCATATTTTTTTTCATCAACTAATCGTACGACTACAAATGTCGTGTCTTTAAAACTTTTCATCCTCTTATGAGTTTTCTTCGTCGTGATTAAACTTAATATTATCATGTATTTTTCACCTACTAATAGACTACCTAGAGATTTAGTGCCTTTAACACTCTTCCCACTTCTAATGAGTTTTCTTCGTCTTAATTAACTGTTATATTATCATATTTTTTTCATCAACTAATCGTACGACTACAAATGTAGTGTCTTTAAAACTTTTCATCCTCTTATGAGTTTTCTTCGTCGTGATTAAACTTAATATTATCATGTATTTTTCACCTACTAATAGACTACCTAGAGATTTAGTGCCTTTAACACTCTTCCCACTTCTAATGAGTTTTCTTCGTCTTAATTAACTGTTATATTATCATATTTTTTTTCATCAACTAATCGTACGACTACAAATGTCGTGTCTTTAAAACTTTTCATCCTCTTATGAGTTTTCTTCGTCGTGATTAAACTTAATATTATCATGTATTTTTCACCTACTAATAGACTACCTAGAGATTTAGTGCCTTTAACACTCTTCCCACTTCTAATGAGTTTTCTTCGTCTTAATTAACTGTTATATTATCATATTTTTTTCATCAACTAATCGTACGACTACAAATGTAGTGTCTTTAAAACTTTTCATCCTCTTATGAGTTTTCTTCGTCGTGATTAAACTTAATATTATCATGTATTTTTCACCTACTAATAGACTACCTAGAGATTTAGTGCCTTTAACACTCTTCCCACTTCTAATGAGTTTTCTTCGTCTTAATTAACTGTTATATTATCATATTTTTTTTCATCAACTAATCGTACGACTACAAATGTCGTGTCTTTAAAACTTTTCATCCTCTTATGAGTTTTCTTCGTCGTGATTAAACTTAATATTATCATGTATTTTTCACCTACTAATAGACTACCTAGAGATTTAGTGCCTTTAACACTCTTCCCACTTCTAATGAGTTTTCTTCGTCTTAATTAACTGTTATATTATCATATTTTTTTCATCAACTAATCGTACGACTACAAATGTAGTGTCTTTAAAACTTTTCATCCTCTTATGAGTTTTCTTCGTCGTGATTAAACTTAATATTATCATGTATTTTTCACCTACTAATAGACTACCTAGAGATTTAGTGCCTTTAACACTCTTCCCACTTCTAATGAGTTTTCTTCGTCTTAATTAACTGTTATATTATCATATTTTTTTCATCAACTAATCGTACGACTACAAATGTAGTGTCTTTAAAACTTTTCATCCTCTTATGAGTTTTCTTCGTCGTGATTAAACTTAATATTATCATGTATTTTTCACCTACTAATAGACTACCTAGAGATTTAGTGCCTTTAACACTATTCCCACTTCTAATGAGTTTTCTTCGTCTTAATTAACTGTTATATTATCATATTTTTTTTCATCAACTAATCGTACGACTACAAATGTCGTGTCTTTAAAACTTTTCATCCTCTTATGAGTTTTCTTCGTCGTGATTAAACTTAATATTATCATGTATTTTTCACCTACTAATAGACTACCTAGAGATTTAGTGCCTTTAACACTCTTCCCACTTCTAATGAGTTTTCTTCGTCTTAATTAACTGTTATATTATCATATTTTTTTCATCAACTAATCGTACGACTACAAATGTAGTGTCTTTAAAACTTTTCATCCTCTTATGAGTTTTCTTCGTCGTGATTAAACTTAATATTATCATGTATTTTTCACCTACTAATAGACTACCTAGAGATTTAGTGCCTTTAACACTCTTCCCACTTCTAATGAGTTTTCTTCGTCTTAATTAACTGTTATATTATCATATTTTTTTCATCAACTAATCGTACGACTACAAATGTAGTGTCTTTAAAACTTTTCATCCTCTTATGAGCTTTCTTCGTCGTGATTAAACTTAATATTATCATGTATTTTTCACCTACTAATAGACTACCTAGAGATTTAGTGCCTTTAACACTCTTCCCACTTCTAATGAGTTTTCTTTGTCTTAATTAACTGTTATATTATCATATTTTTTCCATCAACTAATCGTACGACTACAGATGCAGTGCCTTTAAAATTTTTCACCTTTTTTGCGTTTTCTTCGCTGCAAGGATGTATTCAAACAAAGTAATTTTCCGCCTTCATTAGATCAAAATTTTCTGATACATTTTCAGACTCATTTTTAAAAGCAAAAACATGAAACTTGCTGAGGTGATTTTTGAAGGTATGTATTAGATGTCGCGTACTTTCATTTTTCTCTTAATTCATTAGAATTTGATATTATAAGCAATTATTTTTTAGCATGAACCTTTTTTTTTAATTCGCAGATCTCCCGCTTCGAGAAACTGCACTTAATACGCCCACTTTCAGAATCTTTTTTTTTTTTTTTTCAATATTTTCTGCATTTATCTAAAAATCGACAAGGGCAGCACATCGTGTAGTTTATACCGGGTGTCCCAAAAATGACTGATGGATTTTAAAATTCAATAACTTGCAAACAGTGACAGCTATTTAAAAAATTTTTGCAGGAGGGTTTGTATAATGTCAGGAGTTTTTTTACCATAATTTTTTATTTTAGTTCGAATTTCAAACAATAGGTGGCGCTGACGGCGATTGAAGGCCAGGTCAAGTTTCACTCAGCACTGATCACCTGGCCTTCAATCGCCGTCAGCGCCATCTATTGTTTGAAATTCGAACTAAAATAAAAAAAATTACGGTAAAAAAAAACTCCTGACATTATACATAACCCTCCTGCAAAATTTTTTTAAATAGCTGTCACTGTTTGCAAGTTATTGAATTTTAAAATCCATCAGTCATTTTTGGGACACCGGTAAATAAAAGAACCTGCCTATTGAATGTGTTTGAGAGCAAAAATGAATTTGAAAATAGATCAGAAAATAAGCAGTTTGGATTGGAATACACCCTTAAAACTTTTCACCTTCTTATGCGTTTCCTTCTTCGTAACAAAATTTTAGATAATCGTATTTTTTCACCTGGTAATAGAATGCCTATAAATGTATTTTTTTTAAAGATCTTTCCTTTTTTCGAGCATCAGCTACAACCTGATATAATTCTAAAATTAAAGTCGCTTTAACTATCATAAATAATATCGTTCATCTGTAAGTGATTGGAGGATTATCATTCAAAAACCACGCGCGATTATTTGATTTTTCTCCCTCTCTTTCGAGATTTTCCGTAATAAGTAGGAATAAGAAAAGGATCAATATCGAAGGGACAAAAAAGTTTTTTTTCATTGATGTAGAAAAAAAAAAACTTCGCAGAAAATTTTATAATGGCTCCTGGTTGCACTTATGTTAATGCATTTCAAAATTTTTTACGAAATTCAGCAACGATCCAATCTTTACATCCATATCCTGTTCATACATTTATACTCTCATATTGATAGTTAAAATATTATAAGGAATTAATTATTATTAATATTATTTTATGAAATCTTATCAGTTTTACATGTTGACTTGATTTTTTCCTTCTCCTATTATTAAACCTTATTACTTTACAACTTAATAAGGTTTTCAAACGATAAAATTTTCGTAAATCTTTTATTAAACAGTTCAATTTATCACTTCATATACCATCCGTCCATTTATATTCATATAATTAGAATCAGGGATGCAAAACCCTTAGGCGCCAACGGACAGTCTCTCACCATTTAATCGTAACAGTTTTTTTCGTCCAATATTTCGTCTAAACTCTATGAAATAATGCTAATAAAATCCATGCGAAGAAAACTAATAAAATTTATAAATGAGAGACTACATGCTGGCTCCTAGATTTTTACACCCATGGTTAACCCTTTAAGGGCCAAAGCATTTCATTTTTTTAAATGTCGAAATGATTGATCGACACCAGAATTTTTAAACAAATTTATTACAAAATAAATTAAAGTTCTTCTACATGTAAATGATGAAATTAAAATTTTCATATCAAAATTCTGGTGTCAATGTGGCATTCCGCAATTAAAATTATGTGGGATATATTTTTCCCACCGGACTTCAAGGGGTTAAAATATTATAAGGCACTATTTTTTCTGTTTAATTCAGTGTAGAATTATAACTTTTAGATAACTGCTTCAGAGGGGGGGAGGTCTAAATGTTCTTGATATCACTAAAATTGAAAAGATTTCTTTGCTTTCTGTAAGAGCGAGGAATTCGTTGATTAGGTAAGAAGAAAACTTAATAAAACTAGTGACGTCCATTACATCTGGACACTCAATGGAGTTATGAATAAAGAAGCGGAGACATGTAATGTGTTGTCTAATACATATTAGTGAAGTAACTGAGGAGGTTGTCACAAGATGGCGTCTGCGTTTTTTATTCAGATCAACAGTTTGCGAAATTGTTTTCTCCAAGCATCTTCGTCGTTCAAAACCAAACTCGCACTCTGATTGGTTGTTGCTCTCGGCACTGTTTTCACGTAACTTGGCGAAAACCATACTTGGCGAAAAATACTTCGCTCGTAAGTGAACGAGTAAACCTAAAACCTAACCTACTCATTCTTATTCTTCCTTCATTTTGTGCTCTTGTGTATTATTATCTTGTGTTATTTTATAAAATAGCTAATGCTTTACTTATTAGTAAACGGGAAAAGTTACTTTGTACTCGGTTCGGAAGGAAATCAAACTTCTCTACGGAAGCATCTATTGCTACGCCAAGTATGATTATCGCCAAGTTACATGAAAACAGTGCCGAGAGCAACAACCAATCAGAGTGCGAGCTTGGGCTTGCAACGACGAAGGTGCTTGGAAAAAAAATTACGCCAACAGTTTCTGAGTACTACCGATGAAAGCTTTCACCCCTACATTTTAAAAGACAACTTCGTTTTCTTAAAACGCCTTATTAATGCGAAGAAATTGCTATCGTAGATATGGTTCGGAATTTCTGCTTATTTTTACTTGTGTCAGTTTGCCTGGGTATTATAATCTTTTTTACAGGCATTGACAAGAGATTGTTTTGGTTGCCACATTATGGCGGAACTACTATTGCAGAAGCAAATTTTGCCGTGGAGGTTATGGGCCCTTTCGAAAGAATTTACTGTTGAAAATTCCTTATTTTAAGATTATGTCACATTCTCTTTCTTAGAAGTTCAATATGCCCCCCCCCCTTTCATCTACGCTACTAGCCTACTTAATTTCGCCATTCTCTTATTGCATACCTTGTAATTTTGAAATTATACGCTTTTCCCATGATAAAGATAATCATTTCGTAATCATTCAAAATATTTTATTAATCAAACCAGTACGTAACCTCATGTATTACCCACCCACTTATACTCTCAGATTTATAGCTAAAATGAATAAGACATTATTTTTTGCTGTTTTATCCAATTTAAACATAACAATTGCACCTTATTCCTTAAACAGTTATAATTTCGCGATTCACTAATGTTATCTAAAAATAAAAGTTACTCCATTATTCTGAATAACGAAAAATATCTTCTGCAAAACAATATCATTCATACCTAAATTAATAAAAGATGGGGATTCAGTTATCATTTGTCTCTTCAAATGTTCCCCTTTTTCTTGAGGAGAATATTATGTTCCAGATAATAGCAGAAAATCTAATATTTCAATAATTGTATGAAAATCTAAAATTCTTCGCAGATAAGTATTCTGAGGAAAATTGATATTTAAAAATACTAATGTCTTGAAATGTTTATAGGTCCATTTCATATGTAATTATATTTATTAGCAAATAAAATTACTCAGATATGGCAAACCTAAATCCTTTTTCTATCCCATACATGTTAATAATTCCTGGAAAATGCAGTATATCAGCATACCGTTAGGTGATTTACATTTTTGCGAAGTCATATTGTGGCTAAATAATATTGATTCATTAATCAAAAGGATTTTTATAAAAAAAAGACTTTAATAACTTCATAAACACAACAATAAATATTCGAGAAAACGTCACTGCGAAAAGGAGAGAGCACTTCGTTAAAAGGTTAATTGAGTTGCCATTCATTGAAAGTAAAAAGTTCTTCCACGCGGAGAGAATTACAGCCGAGCTCGAGCTGAGCCGCTACAGAGTATGCCCCCAGTTTTGCGAAGTCATATTGTGGCTAAATAATATTGACTCATTAATCAAAAGGATTTTTATTAAAAAAAATAGACTTTAATAACTTCATAAACACAACAATAAATATTCGAGAAAACGTCACTGCGATAATGAGAGAGCGCTTCGTTAAAAGGTAATTCCATTAATTGAGTTGCCATTCGTTGAAAGTAAAAGTTCTTCCAAGCGGAGAGAATTACAGCCGAGCTCGAGCTGAGCCGCTACAACACCAATATCTAGTCAGCAACAATTGATATCAAGTTCTAACTGAATGTGAAGCTTGATGAAAATCTGTGCATTAATTTTTGAGATAGAGCTAGCTGTTGCTGAAATCTTAAAATTACATCAGTGCGCCGCCAGTAATATGATGTACATCATTCCCAATTAAGATGTTTTACAGTGCTTTCTATGTGTAATCGAGGGAAGCATTTTGTGTGAAAAGTAAAATCAACTTTTATTAACCCCTTCGGGACGAGCGTTATTTACATAATTTTTAATATTTTAACGCCGATTTTTTTTAAACATAAACTTTTTCCTAACTGAATCAGAAAAATGCTTGGATTGAAAAAAGCAAAAATTATAATAAAAATTTCATGGTGAAAATAATTAAGGGATGTGAGCACATTATGCGGCACGTATACCTGTCGCTCGTCTTCAAGGGGTAAATCCTTTGAACTTTAATATTCTTACTCAAATATATTGACTTATATATTGATAAACGTATATATTGACAGACACTTTTGCACTCCTTGTGTAATGAAGCATTATTTTTATTAACCCCAGAGTAGTTTCGATTTTTTGCACAATGTCATTTATCGCGCTCTGTCTTTTCGCCGTTGGTCTCTCGTATACAAAATATGTAAAATAAGAAATATATTTCACTTAATATACAAAAATAACATTTCAATGAAGATATAAATTTGCAGATTTCTTAAGTTGTGCATTTTATTCATGAGATTTGGAGCAATGGGAAAAAGTAAAAAAACGAACGGACATTAGAGATTGATACATAATTTTTCGCCAATTTCAACTTTGTTTCTAAAAATGTACTTTAAGTAAAAACAGAGATGTCATGTTACTTTACTAAGGTGGTCGAGAAACCTTTACAGTCAGCTACGTGGTAGATCTCCATTGTATTTGTAGTGTGATATGAGTTAAGAGAAGATAAGTTTGACGGGCGGCGAAAAGGCCGACACCCGGCTAGTGACGGTTTAATGTTGAAAGCCGCTTCAATAAAAACCATTAAGCTCATTAACACGTTCACTGCCGCTTACGTGAATATGTGATGATAGTTAATGCCGCATGGTAGAAGTGGGTTTTTCCCAGAAGCCGATTTACTTTTCATAACAAAGAATCGGTGAAAGATTTTCCCGCACCAGCGCGTGACTGGCTATTGGAAATCACCCCACATCACGCACTGGTGCGTGAATGGCCCCTTAACGTTGGTGCCATATCACTCGTTGGCACGTGATCGGCAGCGAATGTGTTAACCATTTAATCTTCGCGTCCGAGACATTCACGGGCTGCAAGTTTCACGGCTTTTATTCAGAATTGTTTGATTCCCACCAGTTTCATAAAATAGTGTAATTGGTGTTATTCTTGTATCATTTTACTTGTCATTAAATAACATGAATATTTTTTTAAAAAGTGGTGGCAATGATGAATTTGATGTTTTAAATCGTAATTTAATGCGACAATTAAGGGGTTAATTAAGGGGACAATTAAGGGGTTTTGCATAAGCTATTACGAAATATTTTCTTCAAGTAAAGAAACATTTCTTCTGGCAAGTAATATCGTTCATTCATAATTTATTAAAAGATAAGCTTTCAGTTCTCATTTTCCTCATCATATCTTTACCCTTTTCCCGGGGGAATATTATGTACCAGGAATAGGAGGTAAAAAAAGCGCAGAAAAAATATGAAAAAGACATAAGAGATTTCTTGTAGACAAATATTGTGAAAGTAAATAGTCATTTTAATGAAAGAACTTTTTTAACACGTTGGGGACGAGCGACACGAATACATAACGAAAAAAAATTTAAAAATCTTTATTTATCCCCACCAGTAAAATTATACTGCAAAATTTGTGTTATGTAATGAAAGTATTTTTAAAGTTAATAAAATACAAATATTTGTTTTCAAAATTCGCGACAAAACATTAAGAATTTCATAAAAAGCTCCCGTCGCGAGGGGGTTAATCTTTTACATTTTATGCTGCTCGAAATTCATTCTTTAAATTAAATTAAATGCATTATTTAGATCTCTATATTAAAAACACAAGCAGTTATTATTTTCCTTTATATATTTCTATCTTTACTAGCTTACATAAAATTCCTAAGGGAATATAATGTTCAAGAAATCAGAGTGGAAAAACACAGAAAAAATATGTAATGAATATAAGAGATTTCTCATAGACAAATACCATGAAAGTAAATAATCATTTTGATAAAATAACTTTTTGAATCTTTTATATTTTATACTGCTAAAAATTTATTCTTTAAATTAATTTTAGTTTATTTCGGTCTCTGCTTCAAAAACACAAGTAGTCATTATTATTTTCCTTTCCTTTACTAGCTTATATAAATTATTTTAACTTAAATTTCATAAAAGTTATGTAATATTATTTACACATACATTTTTTTCTTACCAGAATAATATTAAGTTACAGGTAAAAAAAAAAAAAAAACACAGATTAAGGGTAAAAAAACACAGAAAAATTATGGAACATAAGTAAATACTTGTAGACAAATATCGTGACAGTTAATGGTCATTTTAATGGAAAAAACTTTTTACATCTTTTACATGTAAAACTACTTAAAATTCATTATTTAAATTAAATCTAATGTATTATTTCGGTCTAATTTTCAAAAATACACTAGCAGTTATTATTTTCCTTGATATATTTCTTTCTTAAGCAACTTATAAAGTATTTTTTAATACATTTTATAACAGTTACATATGATATTCTCTTTTCATGTAATTTTTCCTTGCCAAAAGAATATTTTGTTACAGAAATAGGAAAAAAACACAAAAAAATCTGGGGTGAACATGAGAAATTTTTATTAGACAAATATTATGAAAATAAAAATTCAATTTAATACAAAAATATTTTTAATCTTTTACATTTTACATTCATCCATTTAAAATTCATCAAAAAAGGGGGACTGTACTCATTTTAGTGTAGTATTTCGGTCTAAAAATTAAAATTACAATTTTCCTTTTTTCAATACAGTAATGTTATTTTATAAGTAGCTTATACAATGTTATTTCTGTAACATACATTTAAAAAATTACATGTAATATTTATTTCACAAATGGGTTTATCTTATAGTTTTGCCAGCTGCCCTGATTAAAAAAGGCTTCAAATATTTTGGACGCCACTAATTTCTAAGAGTTTATTTCGTCATTTTTAATCACAGTTAATTCCACCATTAGATGAAACGAAGAAAACTATTTCTGATTGCAGCATTTGGAGTCCCGATTTATGTGGATCATCTGTCAAAATAATGAGAATGAATACTAATTAATAATGAGAATCACCACCAGGATTCTCGCTGGCTTTTGACAAAAATTAGCGATTTAACGAATGAGAAAAGAAAAACACTAGCCAAACGATTATAAATATTAGCATATAAAGTACATTCAGCAGGACACACTGATAAATGTATCTGTAACAACTTATTTTATCCCTTTTTTCCCAAACATTCTAAAATAATCTAATCTTTTGTAATTGCTTAAAAATTAGAAACTTGTCATTCTGCTATCGAATCTAGTAAAAATAAGTAGCCTAAATATATTTTAAATATGTAAATGTTTCAGAAAGTTCTTTTTAGCAGTCTTAGTAAAATTTTAAAGCAGATAACTTTGATTTATCAAAGTGAAAATATACACTAGAAATTGTTATTAGATTTCAACTTCTAACCAATAGACAAAAAAAATGGCCGGACAATGCGTTGCATACAACTAATAAACAGTATAATAGCTAATTTCAACAACGCGTTCCAGCAAAACATTTCTCCATTTGGAAATTGATGCAAGAACTTTTGTTTGATTTTTTAACAGGGCAACGTTCGTGCATAGGTAGTGATTAGCTGAGAATAGAGAAATACCTATCGTATAATCCTTTTTTCTCTTTGACTGTTGTTAAACGAATTGGTTTTGAATCAGTATCAATAAATATACCCTCATAGCGTGCATGGTCACAGTGACGTCACAATGACGTCACTGTAAGTTACTTTGGTCACATCACATCTGTGACCAAAATGCTACCACTCAGTGACGTCACTTTGCGACTGAGATGTGACTTTCTTAAAAATCTTTAGAAAATTACAAATATTCTTCAAAACATGTTATTTGCTTTTAAAAAAACATATTTCTGGAAATTTAAATATCGTTGCTTTTGTCACAGTTTCGTCATAATGTTAATGTCAAAGTAGTCACAAATGATACATCTTTCACAAATTTGTCACAACGTGACTTCACAAAGTGGTCACAATGTGACGTCACAAACGAGCTCTAAAACGACCATAACGACTTCACATTTTAGTCACTGTGACTTCACATCGACGTCACGTTACGTCACATTGACAATCGATGGTCACAAAGTCACAATGTGACTTCACAAATACGTGGCAGTGGCGTCACCATGTCTTACGGGTAGCAATATAAATGACTCGGTGAGGTTGAACAAGTCACGCGACATTAAACGTTCAGCAAATCTGATAAGAATCTCAACTGTATTAGCACACTTCCAAAAAGAGCAATGGCTTCTTTTATCGCGATTTGGCGCAATGGCGAGCAGAATCCAGAACTTTGTTCACCATTCGAGTACAAAGGATTAATTTTGTATTAACCCCTTGATAATCGAGATAATGCTCCAATTAAATTAGCCAAAAATTTTACAGTAAAAATTTACTGTAAAATTCCTTAGTTAATTGTAGAATTTTTCTCCATTTACAAAGTTCTATTTTTAAAAACCGAATTTAAAATTTGAATATTTTAGCTTAAAATGAATGATATTTATCCAATAGTTTCAATTCACAACATGTCAAAAAAAAAAAAAAAAAAAAAAAAAAAAAAGGAATCAGTAAACTTCACAAGGACAAGCGTCTCGTATACGTGCATCAAAAGATGTTCAAAGTCCTTGGTGTAATCTTAGTTATTTTTTATTTCCAGACAATTGCTAAAAGCGTTGATAATCAACATATGAACAACCATCAGTTTTTTTTAAATATTATCACATATCTTCTTAATTTCGACTTCATTCCTTCTACGCTCCTTCTTCTGTTTCAAGATTATTATTCGAGAAATCGTAATTTGCAGGTTATAATTCTTCCACGACTTTCTGAAATTCTTTTTGGTAATCTTCCGAAAAGACTTCTTTATTCAGAATACGATTATGAAATAAATTAATATTATGGAAATTTCCTGATCTCTTCTAAAACTTGAAAAAAGAAATCCACTAGACCGAACCGGATTATCCTGATTTATCCGTATTAACAGGGTCCGAATTAGCGGGGTTCTACTGTACATTCAAAAAGAGTAGTTCTATAGCAGATTCTCTTCAGTAGATCTTTTTAGAAAACTGAAGGTTTTCGGAAAGAATGCGTAGGTTATTGTCTCTTTTACAAATTTGTAGCTATAACATAATAACAGAATAACAGAATTTTCTTTTTTTTCATGTATTTAAAGTGTACTTATCTGTTTCGGATGCCTATTAAGCCTAATAGTTTTGAGATGTAATAAAATTCTCCAATCACAAAAGCCATTACGAAATACACTTATTTTCCAAATGAAGAAACATTTCGTCCTACAAATAATAGCATTCATTCATAAATTATTAAAAGATATGCTTTCAGTTCTCATTTTCCTCATCATATCTTTACCCTATTCCCTGAGATATATTATATTCCAGGAATAACAGGAGAAAAAAACACTAAAAAATTACGGAATGAACATAAAAGATTTATCATATATGAAAGTAAATAGTCGTTTTATTGCAAAAACTTTTTTAATTTTTTAACATTATAGTCTGTCTGACTTCTGGTGCTCTAACTCTCTTAAATATATTCTAAATTCTACTTTTAACACTAGAACCGCCGGGAATTTTACTCAAATTTTATAAAAAATGTTTTTCACCAGAATTTTAATTTTAAATTATTGAACTTATTCAATTACTCTATTTTTCTGCTGCTATATTTAACATATCTTATGTAGAAATTTCTGGTTTGAATCGGTTATTATCAAACTGACAGGGGTCATTTTGACCCCTAATGGCGGATCTAAGTTTAAATAAATGTTATTGAGATTTACCATCACGTATTTTCTACTGAAAACGAAGTATGTAACATTTATTGTTTGTTTACAAATACACTCTTAAGAAATAGTTATTTAGCAGATCTTCAGTAGTTCTTTTAAGAAGACAGACGAATTTCAGAAACAATGCGTAGGTTATTTTGTAGTTTTCAAATTTGTCACTATAAATATAATAAGATAATTATGCTTTTCACGCATTTGAAGTACATTTAGCTTTTTACCATGCCTATTAATCCCTTCCTGACAGGAGCATTTTACGAAGTTTTTAATGTTTTGTCACCGGTTTTTAACATTAGAAATTTGTGGCTTATTAAATCGAAACAAGTTGGAAATTGCACGTGAACGTAGCAAATGAGGTGCGTTCGTACGATAACGAAGTTTTAAAAATATTCAGATCTTGCTGATATAGTAGAGCGTACTTCGGATACAGTATAGTAGTTGAAATCTTTGTGTTTCTGTAAATATGCAGGAAGTAATTTTTATTACACCTCAGCAACGTATATCTTGTTCATAAAATGTGAAATAGTTGAATATAATTAAAACACGCCCCAAACAATGTTTCCCCGTATAGCATTATGTAGTGGAATACTTTTGTGTGGCCCTGTAATTTAATAATAAAAATTATTTGCATCATAGATTTTACGGAATGCATATTTTAGTATACATTTCATAGATTCATGCGAATTCTGTTATGTTCGAATGAGTGTAACATCATTAAAATGCATTCGAAACTTTTTTTCATTGACCGTAATGTAATGGAATACTTTTGATTGTCCCTGTAAATGATCTATGCATCCGACTTTCATAACATTTGAAATGACTCGACAAAATTACGTAATAATTATATGTTTTAAATTTCAAACGATTAACCCTCTAAGCTTTTGGCCCGTAATATTCCGTACACTAAGCTCCAGGTTTCACTGCAATATAAGCAATGTTTAAGATATTATAATTCTATAAATTTAATGAATTTTCAAAGTATTGAAGAATGATTACGACTCTCAAGGATTACATTTATATTCCTAAATAAGATTTTTTATGTAATATTGAAATAATCATATTTTATTAGCATTTAAAACAAAATGCAGAGAAAACAACATTACAATTTTTCCCATTTGCTAGACGCTTGGAGGGTAATGTAATTGAAACTTTTTTCTCCATTGACTGTAATGTAACGGAATCCTTTTGATTGTCCCTGTAATTGATCTATGCATTCGATTTTCATAACATTTGAAATGACTCGACAAAATTTTGTTATAATTATGTATTTTAAATTTCAAACGATTCGGTTGGGTAGTTTTTGCGTTGTTATATGCGGACAGACAGACGGACGAACTGAGTGACAACAATAGGTGCTACGTATTTACATAATTACGAACGCACCTAAAAAGGCTCCGATTAAATAAGGCAAATTTTACAGTAAAGTTTTAGTGGAAGGCATAAAAAAGGAATCTTAAACCTTTTTGCGGCACGTATGCATTCGTTTGACCCCAAGGGGTTAAGCCTAATAATTTTCAGGTATTCCTGGCACAAACCATTACGAAATACAATTATTTTGAAAATAAAAAACCATTTCTCCCTGAAAATATTGTAATTAATTCATAAATTATTAAAAGATAAGCTTGTAGTCTTCATTTTCCTCATTACATCTTTATCCTTTTTCCAGAGCAATATTATATTCCAGGAATAGTAGGGGAAAAATGTAGAAAAAATATGAAATGAGCATAAGAGGTTTGTTATAGACAAATATTATGAAAGTAAATGGGCATTTTAATGCAAAAACGTTTTTAATCTTTTTACATTTTAAAATGTTAAAAATCAATTTTAAAAAATCTATTCTTTTTAGCGTATTATATCGGTCTCAATTTCAACAAGTTGGAAATTACACGTGAAGCTTAGCAAATGAGGTGCGTTCGTGCGATAACGAAGTTTTAAAAATATCACTCGTATATATCAATCTGATAAAACTGTAAATAATTACAATTAAAATGCGCACCAAACAATGTTCTCTCTATACCATTATGCAATGGAATACTTTTGTGTGGCCTTGTAAATCAATAACAAATATTCTTTGCACCACAGGTTATGCAAAATGTATATTATAATATGTACTTTATAGATGCATATCAATTTTATTACGTTCGAATGAGTGTAACACCATTAAAATGCATTTGAAACATTTTTCCCCAATAACCGTAATGTAACGGAATACTTTTGATTGTCCCTGTAATTGAACTATGCATCCAATTTTGATAAAATTTGAAGTAACTTGACAAAATTATGTAATAATTATGTATTTAAATTTTCAAACGATTAAAATGCATTTGAAACATTTTTCCCAATTGACTGTAATGTAATGGAATACTTTTGATTGTCCCTGTAATTGATCTATGCATCCGATTTTCATAAAATTTGAAATGACTCGACAAAATTATGTAATAATTATGCATTTTAAATTTCAAACTGTTCAGTGGGGTAGTTTTTGCGTTGTTATATGCGGACGGACAGAGAGACGGACGGACTGAACGACAACAATAGGTGCTACGTATAATTACAAACGTACCTAAAAACGCAAGCAGTCATCATTTTATTTGATATATTTCTTTTTTAAGAAATTTGTACAGTATTTTTTCTGTAATTTACATTTTGGAAAAGTAACAGATATTTGTTTTGAAAATTTGTTTAAGATCGATGGGTGTGACACAGAAAGCTAATCTAGTAATTCTGGCTATTGCAAAACATTCTTCCATGCATCGTCTTGAGCCAAAATTAAATAGCAATCTATCCGAATTTGAGATATAACTACAGAGGAAATCGAAAAATAAGAACATAATAATAACTCTATACACCCAAACCCTAATAAAGATATTTTTATTTCAAGGTCTAACAAAATAGGAAGTTTGGTGAAATTTGATGCATTAGTTCTAGAAGTGTTATTGGCAAAGCAATAGTGCAAAATGCAGTATCAAAGTACCAATTGTTTTCCAATTTACACGAAAACCTATGCCGTACCAACTTACTTCTGGGCCTAACTGAATATAAATTAAATCCTCTAATTTCTATTTCAGAAAACGCTCTTGAAGTTCTGTAATTCAAAAAATCTGAAACCACACCAAAAGTATTTCAATGATAAATTTAACTTTATTTGATGACTGCAGTACTGCTGTTACATAAAATAAATGTAAACTAAAAACTTCGAGGGTTGAAATATAAATTGTTGGGTTTGGCTACATAATTCTATGCTTTTGCTATGCTAGTTGATAATCCATTGCCTTTACATTCTTCGATATTTTTACCTATACCAACCGTTAAAATGACATCGAAGTATAGGGCAACCAAATTTATTTGGATACCCTATGCACTCTATTTGTATAAATTATATTTAGCCTCGTGTTTACAACACTAGAATGACACTCAGAACTCCACTAGGGCATCCTAAATACATTTTTTAGAACATGCTTTGTTTAGAAACACATCTTTTTTACTTTCTTCTATCTTCAATAGAAGAAAGTATTGTAATCGAAATTTTTTTCGACTTCCGGTTTTCGACGGATTTGCACGTTTTGGGGGTCAGAGATTCCAAAAACAGGTTTTTACAAAATGTCTGTCTGTACGTGTGTCTATGTGTCTGTATGTCGCAATTCTACCATCAAAAAGTGTATGAAGTTATGCATAGAATTGAACCAAATTTTTTGTGAATGTTTTTGGCTGTGGCAAGCAGGTCCTCCTTCAGTTTTCAAATATTCCGCCGAAAGGGGGCGCTGCAATCGCGATTTTTGTGCCATTTTCAATATTGTACCGACCAAAAGTATATGAAGTTATTCATCGAATTGAACCAAATTTTTTGTGTATGCGTATGACTATGGCTAGTGTGTCCTCCTTGAATTTGAAAAAAAATCCGCCGGAAGGGGGCGCCGCAACCGCAATTTTTGTGCCATTTTCAATATTATACCGACCAAAAGTATATGAAGTTATGCATCGAATTGAACCAAATGTTTTGTGTATGAGTATGACTATGGTTAGTTAGTCCTCCCTGAATTTCAAAAAAATCCGCCCGAAGGGGGGGCTGCAATCGCGATTTATGTGCCATTTTAAATATTGTACCGACCAAAAGTATACGAAGTTATGTATCGAATTGAACCAATTTCTTTTTGTATCTGTATGACTATGGCTAGTTGGTCATTCCTGAATTTGAATTAAATCCGCCGGAAGGGGGCGCTGCAATCGCGATTTTTGTGCCATTTTCAATATTGTACCGACCAAAAGTATATGAAGTTATGCATCGAATTGAACCAAATTTTTGGTGTATGTGTATGACTATGGCTAGTTGGTCCTCCCTGAATTTGAAAAAAATCCGCCGGAAGGGGGCGCTGCAATCGTCATTTTTGTGCCATTTTCAATATTGTATCGACCAAAAGTATATGAAGTTATGCATCGAATTGAACCAAATTTTTTGTGTATGCGTATGACTATGGCTAGTGTGTCCTCCTTGAATTTGAAAAAAAATCCGCCGGAAGGGGGCGCCGCAACCGCAATTTTTGTGCCATTTGTAATATTGTACCGACCAAAAGTATATGATGTTATGCATCGAATTGAACCAAATTTTTTGTGTATGAGTATGACCATGGTTAGTTAGTCCTCCCTGAATTTGAAAAAAATCCGCCGGAAGGGGGCGCTGCAATCGCGATTTATGTGCCATTTTAAATATTGTACCGACCAAAAGTATACGAAGTTATGTATCGAATTGAACCAATTTTTTTTTGTATCTGTATGACTATGGCTAGTTGGTCCTCCCTGAATTTGAAAAAAATCCGCCGGAAGGGGGCGCTGCAATCGCGATTTTTGTGCCATTTTCAATATTGTACCGACCAAAAGTACATGAATTTATGCATCGAATTGAATGAATTTTTTTTGTAAGTGTATGGCTATGGCTAGTTGGATTGCCTTGAATCTGAAAAAAATCCGCCGGAAGGGGGAGCTGCAATAGCGAATTTTTTGCCATTTTCAATATTGCACCACATAAAAGTGTATGAAGTTAGTTCCAGAACTGAACTAAACATTTTGTATATGATTATTTTTTGGTAAGGCAAATAGGTCCTCCCTGAATTTGAAAAAAAAAATCTGCTTAACATTCTATTGTCCATCGGCTCGTGCAGAGACGGAAGTTCGTTTTTACTCCGATTAATTGATTGAAGCAGAAATTTAAGATGAAAATCAAAGTTGGTAAGGTATTAAATTAAAATTATTAAAGCATTAAAATGAGTAACTATTTTTTTTAAATATTAATATGTATGTATGAGATAGAAGAAAATTTTGGGATTGGCACATCCAACTAGTTTTTTTTTTCCACGCTAGTTGGAGGTTTAGCGAAGCGACGTTCTACGCTGCGATGGCATTCCTGAGGCAGCGCATTGTCATGTCATCAAGCAAATATTACTATTTTAAATGTCTGGTATGTATTTTGAATATCTAAATTAAAAAAATCCATTTAATTGGAAACACAAGTGATAGCGTGTATGCTACAAGTGTATTAGAGAGTTGATTAAAGTCCGTGGATTAGTACACTTGAGAAAGTGTTCCCACAAAATTTGTGTATTGACATTTTCTAAAAACATTCAAATTGTGATCGGGAAATTCTAAAACGCATAAATCCATCTAAAACCGAAAATTTCACGAATTCAATATTTATTTCTTGTAAAAATAGAAGAAAGTGAAAAGGCAAATCAAATGCATTCGGGTCCAATAAATCTGACGTGAGATATAATGATCGGGACCTAGTAGAGATTTTTTTTAAATGCGTATCACTGTTAGAAAAAAAAATAGAAGTCATACACTTGTATATTTCCAAAAAAACCTACCATAAATATAAATTCCTGTAAATTAGTGGCACGATTGCTTAAAAAATATAATGGAGTTATGAACAAACAAAAAGAAAAAATATAGTGTACTATCTATCATTTGCGAGTGAAGTAGCTAAATAGGTTATCACAAGAGAGCAGCTGATATTTTTACTTTATTCTATCATTACAAGAAAAATGTATTGGATTCGTGAAAATTTTCAAATTCTGGTTTTCGTCGGATTTACACGTTTTAAAGATTAGAGAACAAAAAATATGTTTTTACAAAATGTCTGCCTGTCCCCCTGTCTCTCTGTATGTGACAAACATTTTGTGGGTACTATATCTCAAGAGCTAATGCACGGAAAATCACAAAACTTTAGATTCTGTTAGATTTTGATATAAACTGGAGCTGATTAGTTTTTAATGCACATCATCACCTAACAGATAACGCTGCTATGAAGATTTTCTCACGATTTCCGTAATTTTTACATCATAAGGAATAAGGGAAGGATTTTCAGAAAACTTCAGATTCTGTTAGTCCTTTATTTAATATGGTGCTTTTGGTGTAAATTGCCCGACAGGTGGCACTGTTATGCGGCAGTATTTATGATTAACTTAACAGTTTTATCTCATGAATTAACGCAAAAATTTTCTACAAACTTCAGATTCCGTTTGCCCTTTATAAAAAATTAATATTCTTCAGTGTCTGGAGTAAATCGCTCAACAGATGGCGCTTCTATCCAGAATTTTTTTTACGATTTTTCCAATGATTCTATCGAGAAAAGTAATGCACGGATTTTCAGCTAATTTCAGATTCAGTTAGAAGCTGGCATATGTTGTTGCTGATTTGATTTTGGTATAAATCACCAATCCTGTTTCTTGGAATTATTAACATGTATGAAGAAGATTAAGGTTTTGGGATTTTAACATCCAGTTAGTTTGCTATGGATTAACAGTTTCCGATTACCACCGAAGTAACTTCTACAATTGCAATTATGAATGCAAAATTTCACAATTTTTTACCGACATATTCATGCATAAGTTCGCTAACAAGTACGGTAAAAATTTGTATTAGTCATTACTGGTGAAATTTGGTTAAAGTATTATAATCTTTTTAACTGGCATTGACGTAAGATTATTTCGGTTAGCAAAATATTGCGGAAACACAGCGCCTACTACTGTCGAAGAGTTACCACCAGTAAAAACTAATACCTTCATTTTATCATAAATGTAACTTAAATATTGCATTAATAAGGCATTTGTATATATAAAAAACTCTATTCAAATTTACTCGTGGAAGTTACCACTGCGAAACCATTTACATTTAACGTTTCACAATTTGAAGATACCGTATTTACTCGTGTATAAGGCGCACTCCTACTTTACAAGTAAAAATGGCGATTTCTTAAAATCTCGTATATAACACGTACCATAATTTTGATACGGTTATGAATGAATGAATGATACGCTAATGAATGATACGAAATGAATTTCAGTAAAAAGAAAAAAAAAAAAAAGGTCGAGGCAAACATTACACCAGACCAGAAAACAAGACGAAAATGCATTTTTAGACTTCGAGTTGTAAGAGAGTGACGGTAAAGAGAATTGCTAATTAGCGTTTTGATAATGTCACTAGCTCAGTTGTATAAAAAACTGCAAGGAGTGAAATAAACATGCAGAAATACTTCAATTAAGTAACGTTTTCCGAGTTTTAATATCTTCTTTGAATAATTTGCTGTTTCATATGTATATAGTTCTACTGCATCCAACAGTAAAAAATTATTCCGTGTATAAGGCGCACCTAGGAGTTTTGCCCTAATTTTTTGAAAAAAAAAGTGCTCCTTATACACGAGTAAATACGGTATGTCAGTACCTCTTTATTCATAGTTACATGAAAAATAGCTGACAGTAGCTTCCCGTGAATAAAATCATTATAAAAGAAATTGTTTGTTAGTGTCTGTTTGCGGTAGAGGGCTAAGGAAATATGTTACTCCTACAGCTTTGATAAATTTACGAATAGACACGAAGACAGAGTCAAATGCACCTGAAGCTCATATTTTGGATTATTTAATAAGATTTTTGTTGTTGTCGTTGCTTTTAGTTGGTTCTTGAACTGAAAAAAAAATTGCGTATTTCTCCGATTATTCAAATTTGACTATAACATAGAGCCACTCATAGAAGTAATCTAAATGCATTATTTTAGCCATGTACAGTAAATTTTGTCCTCTTATCAATAAAGTTTAATCAAAATTTGTGCATTTAATTTTTTTTTTCAATAACTATCCATTTTCCGTCTAAAAAGGAAAATTTCTTTTTTATTTACTAACTAGCGGCCTTCGCCCGCTACGCTGGTCGGTTTATCTAAAGAAATCTTGAAGAAGTAGTTAGATAAGGTTCAGACATACATTAAAAAAAAAAAAGCAAGTCGATCATTCAAAAAACGTTGGGAAATATCAAATATTTACTGTAATTTTTTAAGAAAAACAAAGTTTCGAAAAAAAAATTAAATCGAAAAAAAAATTACACTGACATATTAATGCAAGGAAATTTTCCCAGAGAGAAAATTCGCCTTGAATACAATATTTCAAATTCTTTTAATTGCTTATAGGCGTTAATGCCAACATAGTGAAAAAAAATTCCATGCTGGGAATCGAACCCGGGCCATCAGTATGGCGCACTGACGTTCTACCGACTAAACCACATGGAACGACAGCCAGCTTGAAACTTTCTCATACTTAAGTAGACTGGCGAAAACATAACGATAGCGCGTTTTAAAATCGCACAGTGACATCTATTGGATTTTATATGTACTAAAAAACGTTATGTACTAAAAAACGTGAGCAGCGCACCTAATAGTTTCTTTTGTTTCTTTTTGCTACTTTTTTGTCTGTTGTCCGATTTTGATGAAACAAAGCCTATACACTGCCCGGGAGTGTGCATTCTTCATTAGTGAAAACCGCATAAAAATCCATTCAGTAGTTACGAAGATAACCTCGAACAAACAGACAGACAGACAGACAGACAGACAGACAGACAGACAGACAGACAAAAAATTCAAAAAATTTTTTTTTGTGTTTCATTGGTTTTCTTTTATCGCCCTGACTCCATTTTTGTCAATTATCTTCAATGTACAGACACACCGGGTCCTACTGTTTTATTATATGTATAGATTTCTATTTTCTACCTTATAGATCCAGTATGGAAAAATTACCGAAATAAGAAATAGTTATTTTTAATAATTACTTAACCTCTTCGGGACAAGCAACCCGTATACGTGCCGCAAAAAGGCTTAAGAATCCTTGTTTATATCCACAAGTAAAATTTTACTGTAAAATTTGCCTTATTTAATCGGAGCATTTTGTCAATTTAAGAAGCCACAAATTTCTGTCTTTAAAATCATTGACAAAACATTAAAAATCTCGTAAAAGGCTTCCGTCGTGAAGGGGTTAAGAAAGCAATCACATACACTTTTTTCTTCCTGAAAAATGAAAAAACAATTACAAGGGGAAACAAGTTGGAAATTGCATGTGAAGCGTAGCAAATGAGCTGCGTTCGTACTAACGAAGTTTTAAAAATATTTAGATCTGGCTGTTATAGTAGACAGTACTTCCGATATAATATAGTGATCGAAATCTTGTTTGTGTTCCTGTAAATATACAGGAAGAAACTTTTATTACACCTCAGCAACGTATATCATATTCATAAATTGTGAAATGTTTTAATATAATTAACACACGCCCCAAACAATGTTTTCCCTTATAGCATTATGTAGTGGAATACTTTTGTGTGACCCAGTAATTTGATAATAAATATTCTTTGCATCACAGATTATAAAGAATGTATATTTTAATACATGTATATATATATACTTCATAGTTTCATGTATTCTATTATATTTAAATGAGTGTAACACTTTATAATGCATTTGAAACATTTTTCCCCATTGACCGTAATGAAACGGAATACTTTTGACTGTCCCTGTAATTGATCTATGCATCTTATTTTCATAATATTTGAAATGACTCGACAAAATTATGTAATAATTATATATTTTAAATTTCAAACGATTCGGTTGGTTAGTTTTTGTTTTGTTATATGCGGACGGACAGACGGACGGACTGAACGACAACTATAGGTGCTACGTATTTACATAATTACGAACGCACCTAAAAATGCAGCGTTAGTTTTCTCAATAATATTGCCCAAGCCATTACCATGCAGACTCAAGTGGCACCTTACTCGGGAACTTTTGTTTATTCAGCACGAGTAGTAATTTAAAGTAATGGCTCTAAACCGGGGTATCACATCATCATTGTGTTTCCTGAGAGAAAACGGGACGCGCCGCGAAATTTTTATGTCAGTTTGCACCAAAATTTCAATAATTAGCTGAAAAAAACGATATTTGTAACAGAACATTTTATAATTTGCGAACACTGAAATTTAGTTGTATACAGTTTTAAGGTATCGCATGTTCAAAAAATACTTGGTTTTTGGTTTTATTTTTGTCGTCCGATTATCTACGCTAGGGATATAGGACCAGGGGGGGAGGGCCCTTCGTGGGGGTCTTTCTAAGGGAACCTAACCCGTATTTACGCAAGGTTCGAAGAAAACCACGAAAATTCCGAACCAAAAAATACTTGGAATATAGACTAATATTTTAATAAAATGAAGCTTGCGTGTGTGTGTTTGATTTTTGGCAATGACTAGATAAGTCTATCGCCCAAAAAATTCGAAAATTTGGTTCCAGATAGACAGAGAAATGTCCGAATGCATACCTGTCAACAGTTTTTTTTTATTTATAGCTAAAATATTGACATAAAATTTGCTTTTTTCATTCACCGATATCTACAATTCTGAAAAGACAAAACTCTTTGTTAAATTTTTGTGATTACAAAAAAGCGAAAAAGTTGGGAGCTATAAAAATATTATTCAGGATCAGATTTCTATTTTTACGCTATTAAATTTTTCTTGCAAAGTTTTTTTTTTTTTTTTTTTTTTTTTTTTTTTTTTTTTTTTTGCGTTGTAGATAACTATTTTATTTCGAATATTAAGACTAATGTAGTAAATTTTATGCGTTTTTGGTAAACTTTTTCCGGTATTTATGCAGCAATTTTTTAATTGAATACTATGTTTTCTAAAGTAATTGTTTTGACACTTTTTTAATGATTTCGGCATCTGATCTTTGTCATCTAAAGGTAAATTTTATATCTTGTATGAAGGAAACTTACGGAATACATTTAAAAATGAAAATTATAAAATAAAGACTTTTTTATAACTTTAAAAAAAACTCAGTAATCAGTCACTTCAATTTAATAATTTCAGGTTACGTCAAGCATTTACTACACCTGAAAATGACGAAGGAAAAGTTCCTAAAAATCCTTTTTTTTGCAAGGAAACTGTTGACATAATACCGAATACAAGTAATTCAAAGTGGTTGAAATTATATGGGATTAATTTAATTAATTTTATCTCCTTACCAATCAGAAACTTAATGTATATTATTTTTTAAGTATTCACTAAAAATAATTATAGTAAATTTTGCTTTAACAGCTTAATCAGAAATTGTTTTGTTTTTTAAGAACATTTTTTTTATTGGGGGGGGGGTGTCAAATGCAGCCATCTGACATGGACAAAATAAGTGTTATTCAATTCTTTGGACTGCTCTTGATCAGTTACAGTAACCATATTGGCCAAATTCATAGCATATAATGAGGATTGTAGTACTTTTAGGTACGTGACAGATGAGGCAGATGGTGCAGCGAAGGGTTAACCCTTTGCGGCGCAGTGGTTTCATAGATGTACCACTTAATTTTAATTCCGAAACGCCACATTGGCACCAGAATTTTGTTTAAAAAAATTACTGTTTATTGAAAGCGCGAAACATAGCGTTTTCTTATTTACAAATAAAGTTCTTTTCAAATTCCGGTGTCAGTCATTAATTCCAACACTTGAGCAATGAATTTGGCCTGCGACGCAAAGGGTTAAATACACTTCTTTTTCTTTCGTTTTTGGAATGTGCAATTCAGACTAAAAACTGCGTCTTTCTATTGAAAACAAAGTTGAAATCATTTATAGTACTTGTTTAACAATCAAGTCAAAATATAGAGATATTTCATATTTCTTCTTCAGTAGATTTTTTTAGAAGATGCAAGAATTTGGAAACATATTTTGTAACTTTCTAATTTCTGAATAACATATTTTGTCATTTTAAACTTTAGAACTAGAAATATAAGAACAGATTTTTTCCCCACTGATTTGAAGTATACTTAGCAGCTTTAGATGCCTATTAAGCCTAATAATTTTGAGATATATTAAACATTTCCTGGTATAAGCCATTACGAATTGTATTTTCCAAGTAAAGAAACTTTTCTTTTAGCAAGTAATATCTCCCATCCATAAAATATTAAAATATAAGCTTTCAATGCACATTCTTCTCGTCAGATCTTTCCTTTTTTCCCATGAGAATATCACGTTTCAAGTCTAAAAGAAAAAAACTATTGAATGAAGATATGAGATTTCTCGCATACAAATATTATAAGTAAATAGATATTTTTCTACATGAGAGTTTTTCTTTTAATTTCAATTATTTTTTTCATTATTTTTTTAAAGGTTTAGTGGAAGTTCAAATTAGAATTTTTGTCTTTTTAATTTAACTCTCTATAAATTATAATTGATATACAACAGGCATTATACACATACGTACAGTATATTTTGTAAAAACTATGGCTTGGTTATTTGGATTTAAACAAATCCAGAAATAGAAATAAACTGGGAAAAATGTTTTTTTCCCCTCCTTTCGTTGTGTAAATGTATTTGTGCGCATGTGCAAGCTTTTTCGTTCCCCGAGCCTCAAAGAATTGATTTTTTGATGAAAGTGAGTTGTGCTTCGTAATTCACATCTTAGAAACTAATCAAAAAATTAAAATTCTGAGCTTCATGTACATCAGAAGAGACCTTGGACTAACTTCCCAAAATATTTGAGCCTCATACGTGCGGTAGATTTTGCTAGCAATCGCAGACACTCGGACACACACACAGACAGACAGAGCTATTTATTATTTTATTAATATAGATGTATTAGTATGGATTCGGTTGGGTTTTTGCTGTGTTATAAACGGGCGGACAGACAGACGGATGAACGGATGGACTGAACAATGACATGGATGCTTCTTGATTACGTAATTAGAAACCCACCAAAAACAGTATTTTTTCTGCACTAATTTGAGCCATTCTTAGTAGTTTTAGATTCCTACTAAGCCTAATAACTTTGAGCATTTTCTAGCCTAAACCATTAGAAAATGTATTTTCGAAATACAGAAACATTTTTTTTTCAAGTAATACCTTCCATCCATACAGTATTAAAATATAAGCTTTCAGCCCACATTCTTCTCATGAGATCTTTCCTTTTTTCCCGTGAGAATAGCGAAATTTTTTTTCCAAGCCCAAACTCGCACTCTGATCGGTTGTTGCTCTCGGCACTGTTTTCACGCAACTTGGCAATAACCATACTTGGCGAAAATATTTCGCTCGTAAGTGAACGAGTAAACCTAAAACCTAACCTACTCATTCTTATTCTTCCTTCATTTTGTGCTCTTTTGTATTATTATCATGTGTTATTTTATAAAATGGCTAATGCTTTACTTATTAATAAACGGGAAAAGTTACTTTGTACTCGGTTCGGAATTAAATTAAACTCCTCGACGGAAGCATCTATCGCTACGCCAAGTACGATTATCGCCAAGTTACATGAAAACAGTGCCGAGAGCAACAACCAATCAGAGTGCGAACTTGGGCTTGAAACGACAAAGGTGCTTCCAAAAAAAAAAAAAAATAAAAATACGCGTGAGAATATCACGCTTTAAGACTAAGAAAAAAAAAATATATTGAATGAAGAAATGAGATTTCTCCTAGAAAAATATTATAAGTGATATTTTTCTACACGAGAAATTTTCTTTTAAATTGAAATATAAGAACCAGCATTAATTTTTTTTTAAGGGTATAGTAGTAATTCATACTAGAAATTTTCTCTTTTTAATTTAAATCTGTATAAATTATGACTGATGTCAAACAGGCATGATAGCCATGCACATTAGGGTGGAGTGAAAAAAAATTTTTTTTTGAAAATCAAAAACGGGTAGGTGCCAAAAGTTGCCTTTATACTAGTACATCAACTGCGTGAAATTTTACCGCTGAAAAAAAATGGCTTTAGTCTGCGCTTTTGCTCCAAAAATCGAAATTTTGGGTAAAATTTGTCATTTTTTGACATTTTTTCAAAAAAATTAAAAAATTCCTACAGAGTTGGTTAGTATTTAAAAGTGTTGCTTAGATCTTTATATTTATCTGCTTAACATATTTAAACTATAAAACATTATGTTTATTCCCTATAGCTGGAGCAAAACAGGCAACTTTTAGTAAGAAAACAGTATTACCATTCTATTGGGGCATACAACGAATTGTTGTTTTTAATACAGCTCTTGTTTTCAAAACTACCTTGGACATGCGTCGTGGAGGTGGCTATATTTCCTATACCACCCGGCCTAACTATTCGATCATCTTAGTACAGTGTTTTATTTATACATTGATTTGTGATTTTCTTTATAAAAGTTTGGCATGTTTTCGATGCTTCCACCTTGTTCATCTGTTCTTTGCATCCACATGCTGCTGTAACTATCTTCAGGTATATTTTTGCAGTTTATACAAAAAAAGACAAGCAGAGTAATGCACGGGAATCTATTAAAGAGATCTATTCGGTCATCTATTATATTTATCAAACTTACATTCAGTTGATGAATAGTGATTGGAAGTTCTGTTACCACAACATTTTTTCAGTCAATTGTATTTTTTTTACGTAATGATTTGCTTCAAAAATGATTTCAGATATTTAAACTATAAGTATGCCATCATTTATTCTACTTTTGCATTTTTTATATGTTGAGAAGCGAGCTGTTTAATGTGATGGTGATCGTCAGCGAGATTTGCAATGAAAATTTGTTCTCCATGTGTAAAGCAACCGCTGTTGTAAATAACTTTTTTTTTCATTAGTTTTATGCCATTTTCTAAGTGTTTTCGTATCCAGGTAATTTCCTATTAACTTTTAGATCCCCTTTTTATGAGCGGACAACATTTGATGGTGAAATGTCCTGGGCATAAACATATAATGCATAGTACTTTACGAGGGAATGTACGAATTCTAATCGACTATAAGTGCTCATTTAAAATTAGCCATTTTGCATGGAGTAAGCTTAGAATTGTGTATAATATTGAATCATTCGCTACTTCAACTCCAGTGAATTTCCTCTGCGCCAATTATTAGAGAAGTCGATATAAAACGTTCTAAGCTACATGGATTCACTGGATCAATAAGGAAAATCTTTGTCTACGTACTATTCGCTTCCTATTGCATTTATATATATATATAAAATAGAGAATAATTTAGAAAAAGTATTTTCTCAAATTGAGAAAAAGATACTCAGAACAGACTAGAAATTTCTGTCAGAGATTGCAAAGCTAATTCATAAGGAAAGCTATTTCTCAGAAAGAATGGGGAATAGGAATTTAGAAAACATCTCACACAAAAGACAGCTCATAAAGTTAATAAAATTTTCCGCTTTATATAAGCACAGATTGGCAATCAGCGTCTATATGTTCACTCACAAAATGTATAATCCAAGTTTATACAGCGGGATGTTTTATACCAAATGTACTACACACCTAAATAATAGATCTAAAATCTTATTAGAAATTACTAGACTATGGAACAACACAGGAAACGACATAAAGCATACTAAAACTTCTTTAGAAATATTGTTGTTTTACACGCAAATTTTATTTGCAATCCTCTGTGACGATCGTCATAATATTAAGCAGCCAGCTTCTCAAAATATATTCAATGTAATAAGTACAGTAAATGATGAGATACTAAAAATTGAATTCATACAATCAATTTTTAGGAAAATCATTATATATAAAATGTAATTGATTGAAAAAATGCTGTGGTAACAGAACTTCCAATCATAATGTATTAATTGCATGAAAATTTAATGAAGATAATAGATTGCTGAATAGGTTCAATTAAGAACATACCCAATACATTACTCAGCTTCTCTTCTGTTATACATGGTATAAAAATATACGTGCAGCAGCAATCCAAATCATCCAAAGTCAGTGAATTCAAAGAAGAGATAAATTACTTTGATATATAGAAAACTTATACACGTCTTCGGGAAAAAAGTGACAATTCAATACATAAATAAAACACTGGGCCTAGATGATTGGGTGGTTGAGACGGGTGGGATAATGCAACCACCTCTATGAATTATATACACAGTAGTTTTGAAAGCAGCTAGGTAAGAAATGCATTCAAAAGAACATTTCGTTGTATGCTCCAATAGAGAGGTTAACGCTGATTTTTCACAAAAAGTTGTCAGATTTGCTCCAATTATACAGACTACAGATATTGATTTATAGTTTAAATATGTTAAGCAGATAAATATAAAGGTCTAAGCAACACCTTTAAATACTAACCAGCTCTGTAGGAATTTTTTAATTTTTTTGAAAAAATGTCAAAAAATGACAAATTTTACTCAAAATTTCGATTTTTGGAGCAAAAGCGCAGACTCAAGCCATTTTTTTTCAGCGGTAAAATTTCACGCACTTAATGTACTAGTATAAAGGCAACTTTTGGCACCTACCCGTTTTTGATTTTCAAAAAAAATTTTTTTTCGCTCCACCCTAATGCACATAGCACGTTTTGAAATAAAATGATTTGGTTATTTGGATTTAAATAAAATGATGCAGAAATTGAAGTAAACTTAGAAAAATGTCCCTTACTCCGTTTCGGTTCCTAAACGTGTTCGTCCGCATATGCAAGCTTTTTCGTTCTATGAGTATCAAAAAATTAAATTTGTGATGAGAAAGGTTTGTGCTGCGTAATTAAAATCGTGGAAACTAGTCAAAATATAAAAATTCTGAGCTTTAGACACATCAGGAGAGACTTTGGACTAACTTCACAAAAAATGTGAGTCTCATACATGTGTCATAGATATTGCTAGCCATCGCAGGCACATGTATACACACACAGAAACAGAGCGATTTGTTCTTCTAATAATATATATGTATTAGAATCGATTCGGCTGGGTAGTTTTTGCTATGTTAAATACGGGAGGACAGACAGACGGATGGACTGAAAGACGACTATAGATGCTTTCTTTTTACATAACTACGAACGTATCCCAAAACAATTTTTTCCGACTAATTTGAAGCATACTTAGCAAATAGATGCTTAGGAAATAAATGTGTAATGAAAGTGAGTTGTGCTTCGTAATTAATATCCTGAAAATTAATAAAATAATTAAATTTCTGAAATTCAGGTACATCAGGAGAGACTTTGGACTAACTTCAAATAAAAAAATGAGCATCATATGTAACGTAGATATTGTTTGCCATCGCAGGCAAAGGGCACACACACACAGAGAGAGAGAATAATTTGTCCTTTTATTAGTATAGATGTATTAGTAAAGATTCGGTTGGATAGTTTTTGTCTGTTACATGCGGCGGACAGACAGACTGAAGAACAGACTGATTGACGAATATAGGTACTTCGTAGTTACATAATTACAACTGCACTCAAAAATAGATTTTTTTTTTTTTTTTTTGAAATATGCTTAGCAGTTTTGGATGCCTATTAAGCCTAATAAATTTGAGATATAATAAACATTTCCTGGCATAAACCGTTACGAAATGTATTTTCCAAATAAAGAAACATTTATTTTGGCAAGTAATATCTTTCATCCATAAAATATTAAAATATAAGCTTGCAGTCCACATTCTTCTCATGAGATCTTTTCTTTTTTCCCATGAGAATATCACGTTTCAAGACTAATCGAAGAAAAAACCATTGAATGAAGATATGAGATTTCTCGTAGACAAATATTATAAGTAAATAGATATTTTTCTACTTGAGATTT